>OY365821.1:22521283-22851283 GCA_959347315.1 Bimastos eiseni
GGATCATTTGTCTTTTACTGTCTCATACTGTCTTAAGCCTAGTGTCTCGGTCTCGGTACCTCACTGTCTCGGTCTCTACACCTCACTGTCTCGGTCTCGTCTTGGTCTTGAAGTCTACAGTCTTGCATACAACACTGCCCATCACTAAGAAACAAATGTAGTGTGTGTGTGTGAAGTCTACTGACGAATTAAACTTGATTTGCTCCTCTTCAAGAAACCTGCTCAGCACTAGTCTACATGATGTGAATGGTAATTTCAATGACTGTTAGAACAGTCAGCAAAACAGTGCATAGTAAGATAGAAGAGTCACAAATGGTTGGATCACTCGCAAGCGTGAAACCAGCCAACAGATTTCCATCAACAACTGACAGATGGCATGGATGTTCAGAGTCTCTGGAATCAGTCGTCCACATAGAGGGTGGGAGTACGGAGGCAAATGCCTCCAATTTCAGATAGGGGGATAATTATTTAGTCTTAGGGGAAATATCTTTCCTCCCTAACACTGAGACTGGGGCTTTGCCTCCAATACTCAGAGGGGATTGACACCCCTATCTGGAATGATTGACATAAAGACAGGGTAATACACACTCCAGGTTCTTCCACATACCACATATCGGACTTCGGGATACATCATTGCGGCCCAAGTTGCGGCATAACCTCCAATAGACCAAGCAAAAAGAATGACGTTCTCTGGTTTAAAGCCGAGACCATGTATCGCATACTGCATCACTGCGTCTATTGCATTCTGCTCCTGACTAGGAATAGGAATGCCCTACAACACAGGCAAAGACATCCTCATATGGTAAGTACACCCTATACACAACACCAAATAAATGCAATTTCTGACGTTTCTCTTTTCTGAGGCAAGCTACAAGTAGTTTATCACAATGTACAGAGTCATCAGAAGGTAGTAAACATACACTCAGAATGACAGATATGTATAGATGAAAGTAAGTTTATGAAGAGAAATTCATTATAAACAGGTCTGACGATGAATTTGTAAATAGAGCCGTTTATAGTGAAGGAGCCAACACGACATAGCGTCAAAGGCTATAAAGATAATCACACTTCACTGCCTTTCTACAGAACATAGTCAAGACATAACTCAATATCCTGGTTTATAAGGCATGGCATTTAAAGCAGCTACATAATATCCATTGGTCTCCTAACTCAGTGGTACATTGCTGCGTTCTGTTGAGACTCGGCTCTCTGACTCCAGATTTATTCGCTTCAGACTAACCGGTCTTTTAAAAACATTTTTTACGTCTGTTCATAAAAGTATAGTGTTGTTTGAAATTTCTAAGAAACTTCAACTAGTCATGCACATAGTCTGCAGTACTGTAAATATAAAAATGAAATTGGATGGTAAAAACATTCTTGTGGATGAGAATGACCGACCTGAAAACTGTCAGGTTAAGATATCACAGACTTTGTGCATGCTAAAAGTGAAATGTAGGATCTTGGTATCGCTACATATGAACCTCAAAGACACAAAAGTCTGTGTGATGTGAACAAAAATTGAATTGTAGTTTGTTGTCAGACAACTTTGTCCAGTTACTGTAACAGGTTACAATGCAATATGGTTAAGCAAGAGAGTGATTTCGATTTAAAACCTCAACAATTCTTGTGTCTTACGACATCAATATCTCCTGTTTACAGACATTAGTGTTGAACAAGAGAGTCTATTGCAGCTGTTTAGCTCTCATTGGAGTTGCTAGCTTAGACCTTGAGACAGGCAGCAGTGAAGGTTACCCTAATTTACCTCGATGCTTTTAGTGAACAAGGTGTGGTCCCACTTAGCAACCGCCCTGTCAATTTCTATCCTACAATAACCAATGAAGTGAGTCTATAGGCCACCAATCATGCAGCAGGTGTACATCCAAAGGACAACACTAATTGGCAAAGAAAGACAGGTTTCAAGTTCTAAGCGAGAACAGGTAATTCTTTATGGCTTAAACTAAATGGACTCACAGTGCTGCCCCAGAATCCAGGATGGTTCCATCCCAGAACCGAGTATCCGGCTTCCAGAGGTGTTGCCATGGACCCGACTTCGTAGAACCCGGCATTGCCTTCGGAACAGACAACCTACAGACATCAGATAAAACAATTCAAAAAACATTTTGTTACATACATTCACTTACTAGGCAAGGGATTGGTGCCACAACAAAACTACACTATATGACATTAAAACGTATTAAGTGACTTTAAAACATAACAAAACCAAAAAACACACATACAATTAGCAAATAGAATTACCTTTATGATTGAATAACAACTACAATGGTATTTTTCTTACCAGAAACTTTCCGTTTTCACAATCCGGTGCTTTCTGCCGGTCAACAAACATCGTGTCGATGTCGTTATCATCCACGGTGTGCACTTTTGCACGCAAGCCATGGTACTAGAATCAATACAGCATCAGAATCATTTCTCAGAATTGTATTGTATTTAAATATTTATAGAGCGCCTCTAATAGGGTGAACCGTTCAGAAGCGCTGCCAGTGTGCAAGGCCCTGCGAGAAGTACATTTTTGAGCAAAGCAAACGAGGACGAGAGGCTGCCATATAGAATTACAGGAGAGTAAATCTTTTCTCAAGCCTACTGTACACTGAACTTATCGAAACCAATTTCAATCGGTTAGGCTAGTTCCATCAGATCGGTGTACATTATTAAGAAAGTTAGAAATAAATTGTGAGTCGCCCTAAAAAGCAGATGGATGTCGCAAGTCATATAATTTTGAGATAACTGCCAAAAACCGACACGACGGATGTCTTGAGTTTGAATCAAATTCAAGTAACAACCTCATCCAAAAATAATAGTTGGGTGATGAAATTTTGCATTCATGCCATTTTTGGAAAATTTCTCGAAATTGTGAGTTGCGACATCTGCCAGTTTCTTATAGAGCATCTCACACTCATGACAGTCCGAACATGTTGAGAAATGTTCAGTCTGAATGGTCCAGATAAGTTCCAATCAAGATAGTCAATTGGCCAAGCGATGGCAGCTGAATTTCGCTCACCCTGTAAAATGTGACGGTCCAATCCCCATCAATGAGTTCCACGTGTACCATGATCTTCAGACCACTCTCTTCCAGATGCTCGAAGTACAGAGAATCAAGAATTAGTGCCTTACCAAGGTCCTGCCTTCCATCGTACTGCGTGCAAAGGGCCCAAGCACTTAGGGGTTTCTTGACCCCGACCTAAGATATGATTGGAAGTCGCAAAAACATAATCCTAGGAGTTCCTTACGTGAACTAAATTATACTACCGTATATACTCGACTACACGTCGAGAAATTTAAGACTATTTCAGGACGGCAAAATAGGTATTTCGACTTATATTTGGGAGACAAAATAATGGGATATTTTCGGAACAAATATTCAACATTCTACAGCAGATATAAAACTATATATCTTGATTTATGATGGCCGCATGCATTAATATTGATCTGCCCATGGTAAATAATATATTTCGCGGCGAAATCCGCCTAAATACAGCAGATAGCAGGCTATACCTCTTGATTTATGACGGCCGCATGCATTAATATTGATCTGCCGATAGTAAAATATATATTTCGTGGAGAAATCCGCCGAACTTCTTCGCCGAAAGACAGCGGATATCAAGCTATACCTCTTGATTTATCACTCGTTTTTGATTTTATGGGTTCGACTTATTTTTGTCCAAAAATTGCACTTCGACTTATACTTGAATCGACGTATAGTCGAGTATATACGGTAAGTAAATACATTTATAGAAAACAGTGTTCACAAAGAATCGGACTGCAACTAAGAAGGCTAATACCTGTTCAACTAGTTTCTCTCTTCCGTCCGTCAGACCCGATGCTAAAGAAGAAATATCAACAGGTTCTTTGAATATTATAATCATAGCAATCATATATATGATGGGAATCACGGAACATATGGTATGATCTCCAACTCTGTCACTGTTTGTATTCTGACAGTGCCAGTCCCAAGTATTGATAAAGGAGGAGGGCAACAATAATGATCTTTGTTATCATACAGTGTCGCTAAACTGACACTACTGTATGATCTGGAGAGTGGTAAAGGATGAGAGGCAATATAAAGTAATGGCTCAATTACTGGAAAGTTTCTTCAACTCTGCAGCTCATCATTCATTACAGGCTGTTAAGATCAAAAGAACAGTTCACTGATTTGCATATGACATACAAATAGTCTAACAACATTGACAACATGCATTAGTTTCAACATTTGACAACTAACAAATCTCACAATATAATCTCAAAAAGTCAAATGAAGAAATGCTACAAAAGCTTACAGAAATGTAAACAGTTACTCACAGTTATACACAGATATCTTCACAAATTTACTCTGCAAAATGAGTCTTTCAAATTTATACGACTCATGCTAAATAGCCTATACATTAGCATACCAGTTACCATAGCAGAAAGTGTAATATACATATTGTAAATTTTTTTGCTTGAAATGCAATGATTAGCCTACACAAAGTTGGTTAATATACAAATATGTACAATAAAAACAATGAAGAATTTTAATTAGTACTCACCAACAAGAGACTGGATAATTGGGAGGGCGCCAGGGTAAAGCATTCTTCGTCCAAATGTGTGAACGCATGTATAGCTGCAATATACAATACAATTTACAAAACAAAATATGAGCAAAACAGAAAATTCAATGAAGCTGTCAAAACAGAACAAAGTTACAAAAACAAAAAGTGACAAAAACAAAGGGACAAAAACAAAGTGACAGAGCAAAGTGACAAAAACAAAGTGACAAAAACTAGATCAGATTCAATGGCTCATCAAAACTTCTAATGAAAACACAAAATTTTGTGCAAAAAACAGATATATTCATGAAATTCAATGCAACACACACAGTACGGCAATTCTTATTAACGTGCCTCCTTTAACAGTTCCCCTCAAAACAATTGACCCTATCTGCAGATGAAATTTTTAAATCAAATTAATTTTTAAAGCTGAAAACAACGGTACAAGGTGAAACAGCACCACTCTAATAACTAAAGAGCCTTAGAGAGGTTCTCATAAGACGCTACATAAATAGCATGATACGGAGCACATGGCTTGAAAATGAAATGAACCTACTAGGATTCAGTTCTCAAATACTGAAATGAGAAGCTGGCATAATGTCTGTGACTATGGTTCAAACTAGCTCACAGCTAAGCCCACATAAAACTGTTCTGGGCCTCTTTAAATTCTGAAGACTCCCACTGACCTTATCATATCCATTGGCAGAGACCATAGATTTTCACTCCAACCGGATTTGTTATTTTGCTGGAATGTAATGCGTCTCTTACTTCCATCACTGCAATAGATGCATCACAACGACATTGTCACGTTAATAGTGTCAGTTTCATGACTTCTGAACAACAACATTAATGTACAAATAACGGTTGAGTTTTTTCAGAATCATTGGCATACCTCTGACCTCAAACATTTCCATCAACAGCCATTCAATTCGTTGATTGCCTGGGCTTTCAACTGTAAACTAGCTGAGAATTTTGCATAGCATTAACGAAGTCAAAGTCTCTAATTTTTTACATATAATCAATTAATTGGACAGTTCAAAAACAACAGTACTTTAACATCATTCAAGCCCGTTGCACGCACCCTCTAACAACAATGACAACAACAACATTTTAAACTCAAACTATCAGCTGAGAACACAATAAACATTTACATAAAACACATTTGCTAAAATTCTTTCCTAAACATATTTCATGTTAGAATTTAACTCTATCATCAGTGGTTGCTCAGATATTATATTTTACCCTTAAGAAGAGAAAGGGTTCAAAACCTAAAACAATTTTTTTGATGCCAGAATAATAGCAAGATTCGGTAAAAACTTAAGTGTTCATGATACAAACAAGAAACTGATGAACTTAGAATTTAACAGTCAAGTCTGATAGTTTTATATCATCTACTGACCCAGAAAAATACTTTTTGGCATCAAAATCTACCGGCCAAGCTGAGAAATCGAAGTCATATCGCGCAAGTCGAGCCTAAGCAGAAAGAAAAACACAAGAAATCAGAACTAAAACAACTAAAGACTTCAAACAATTGTAATAATCTATTATCAATATACATAGATAAACAAAGTCAAACCATTCATGTTGGCCCATCCTATATATGAATACAATGAAATGTACATAGGGTCTCGAACACCCTTCCATATGAATGCCGCCACATACTCTCAGTTTCTTCCCCACTTCCCCTCCTCCCCCACTTATCAAACATCATCTGCTTCAGGCTTCTCTGTTCATCATTCCAAACCGAAGTGTCACCTTCAAGAATTCCTTTCCTTATCCATCCAATCAGTTGCCTTCGAAGCTCAATCTCATCCTCAGAGAAACCCACCTTAGCAGCCACCCTACTCTGCTTCCTATCTCTCATCTCTCAGGAAACCAGACTCGGACCTCCACTGGACATTCCTCACGAATAAGCTGGTGCCCTTCACTTAGCTTTAGAGTATACATATCACTTTAGCAATATGGACTTGTGATTATGCATAAAACCTCTTAATCCGAGCTTCTCAGAACTTGACACAATCAAGCTGTAATTAAATAAGATTATTATTATTATTAAACGGACGATTTCTAAAGCGCCGTAACGCAGCCATGCCGCTACAAGGGCGCTTAAAGATGAGCGTTTCTGTTGCAAGATTAATATTTGCACATATTTGTTCAAGCTTAGATATTTGCCAGTGTATAATATAAATGGCTCCATAGTGAATCATTGTGTGACAAATTACAGTCGAATAGATTTATTACCAGTTTGCGTTGCTGAGGACAATATGCCAGCCAGTGAAGGCCTGTCTGGTTCTGACTGCCTGTATTTAAGTCCCATGAGTTAGTAATAATTGCAGTATTAATAAGTAGAGTAATAATTGAACCTTATTCTCTGCTGCTGTGAAGTTTGCCTGTGCATCACTAAGAATGTGAAGAAATGTTCTGTATTCTGGATTGAGGAAGCGACCAAAGGCTACAACATGCAACATCAAACATCTGAACCTACGCAAGTAAGTAAGAATATTCTGTAATGGAACAATTGCTTATGGAATTTTGGTAACAAACAATATAGTCTCACAAAAGAATTATATGATCACGACAGTCAGAAAACTATCTGGATCAAACCTTATAACAGTCTGCATACACATTCCCATTTTATGATAGTCTGCGTTGATGATTGGAGTTGATGTAATGTTGAATGAATGGACAGAATTATTCCATTAGTCATCACAATACAAACCAACAAAATGCAGTCACTAACTGATGAAGTAACAACTCATCCAATAGACACTCATTCCGTCTATATGATCAAACCTCTGGTATGACTAGTGGTAAGAATCATGAATTCTTCCACCTTGTTCCCAGGACAAAGCCATAGGACTTGCCCCCATAGACTGCTTTCAACAGGAGAGGCAGAAAGGAGACCAGAGCTATGTTCCCAAAGAGATAGGAAGGCATCTTGCCCAGAGACCAAGACATAGGGTATCCTACCAAGACCGAGACAACACTAGGGGCCTTCTGCCCTGAGACAGAGATATCAACATAGCCACAGACAGGTATATCTTGAAACTATATCGAGACCAAGGCGTCAAGTGGAGCTCTACCGATATTGCTTTTTGCCGATTATTACTGATTATTCGTTTGCCGATACCCGATTATTTTATTGTGTTTCCCAAGATTTCTGGTTCTAAAAGATAGACCTAGTGCTACTGCCTATTGTTGCGACACAAGCAAAACACTTTGCTCCGTAGGAGAAGTATGCATGTAGTTGGGGACTAATCCTAGCCAGCCAATACAGATTAAGCACACCGCCCGCTGTCAACCTTGTATGACAGAGGAGAGGGAAGATATTTTCTATGTAACTAGACGCCTTCTTCTAACACACCAATGATGCCATTCCCTCCCAGACAGGCCACTTTTACGACTTTCCAATTTGGCCTAAAATGACATGATTGTGCCCAGGGTAATTAAGCAGGCACTATGACTCACTCTGCACAACTGCTGTAGACACTTTCCCACGGTACTAGCAGTCTAGCACAATGCTTACTGGGTGGTCTGAAGTAGAAGCCCGAGTTCAAACGCTATGGGAAGGAAACAGAATGCTGTCCTTCAAAGGCCCAATGATGTTGCTGTCGTCATTTTGCTCTTAAAGACTAAAAATAATAATATAAAATGAAAAAAAAATTTTTTAATATCAGCGCCAATTATCTTACCGATATTGCCGATATCTCTATAATCGGCCCAATTAATCGGTACAGCTCTAGTGTCAAGATCGATATGTCGAGACTAAGACAGCACAACTACCTTTTGGTTTGCAACTATGAATTTGAACATCTCAAATTAAAAAAATATACCACAGAGGACAAAGAGCACAGCACATCTTATGTGTAAGAGAAGATCATATGGAGCAGATTCAAATAATGTAACCAAAAGAATAAGTACATGCAGTTCATGCATTTCAGCAGATTTCACTTTCAAAGCTTTAAATTCTACTTATTCAATCTTTACCTCTAACGAATATAGCAAGAACAATCAGAATTCCCACACCAGCTGCGTATGTGCTTAGAGTCACCAGTCCCGATGAGGTGAATGCTCCCCTTCGGTACATAAAGGTTAACAGAATGGGCGACGTCCAATATGATACGGACCAGCATATTTTTATCTACAAACAAACATCAGCAGTCTATAATAATGCACTACTAACATCTATCAACATAGCATTTGCTTCATATTACTACTTCCACATCCTGAAATGAGTTAGCTATTCACTTTTATTCTTCCTGCATGCATGGTAATTGTTGCTTACCCTCAAAAACGATACATTAAAAACCACACTTCTGCTAATCTGTGAAAACCATGCACTTAGGCAATGCTACATCGACTACTGTTCTGCTGAAAGCTCAAATAAGTGCCATTACCCAACACTACATCAAACAGACTGAGATAGTGGGGCGCGGTGGCGTAGTGGGATGTTCGGTGCCTTGCATTCGGAGGATCGCAGGTTCAAACCCACCCAGAGTCACTGCGCAGCGACCTTGGACAAGTTGCTCACCCATAATTGTATGTGAGGAAGGTAACAGGAAACCACCTCACTCATCTCATCCCAGGGTGGCATAAAGAAAATGGACCTACCTTTGGGCAGAGCACTCAACATCACATCATACACAATAAAATTAAAAAGGCCCTCACAAACACATTCGCTGACTGGTAATCAAAACAGCTTTGATCCAAGGGAAAGGATCTACATAAAAACTTATTCATCAAAGAAAATGACATTATTTCAAAATTGAACAACAACATTAAAATTAAATCTGGTTAAAGTCTATCAGTTTCAGAACATAAACCGCCTACCCACTTGATGACGTTATCGGCAAAACGTTCAGCAGTATTTGGTTCGTAGGCATGACTCTGTTCAGAAAAAGCAAATGAAACAGCAGTTGACCAATAACTCAACCTATATATAAGTCAATGCTCTGTTTCCTTCTAACAATGGAAATGTTAGTTCACAGAAGTTTCAACAACTACAGAAGCTCATCAGAAAGTTTGTTTATAGGTTTCAATTGATTAAGACTGAATTATATAGTGCCTCTCAGATGCCTAGCACTAACTAGTCAGCATGGTCCTCTAGTGAATGAAACCAATAGGTTCATCTATGCATGCGTCAATTTATGTACGCAAGTGCATATCTGTATCCTAACAGCAAGATTTTCTGGTAAATTATTACGTGTATAACTCAAGAAAGGAAGCACAAAAGCCTTAGTTGGATCATGTAAAACCTTGTACAGTGAGGAAAAGCGACAATAGAGTTTCCAACAGATTTTGGCCTTTTTAAGCCACATTCGTCAACAGTTGGAAGTAGTCTGAGAGTTTCTCGTGACTGCTATGATGAGTAAATGACATTTCTTATTGGTGTTTTATCAAACGTGAGAATAAAACTTTTAAAATTATAATTTGACCTGCGACTTTATATTCCGAATATCATAAAACTAGCGTGAGTATCAACCCAATTTGACAGAATGCTACTTTGTTTACGTTCACTACCCCCACAGCAACCTCCATATCACATTGCACTGCAGGGTTAAATTTTGGTATCACCAAGTACAAGCACAAAGTATTGTCCAGAAAACACTTACTTGTTCACTACCACGTTGATAAATCCTATAAAGTGTGGGACCAACAATCGCTTTAAGCCATAATAATGACATTGCTTTTGGCGCGGCGCGAGACTCAAGGCAAATAATGCTTCTCTGTCTCAGAATCAACAGCTAACGTTCCAGTATTTTACAAATGGCGGCGTCCACTACTTCCCAAAGAATTGTATTACACTGTGAGAGATAAGATTCAGATATAGAGTAGGATGAAAGTAAGGATGAAAGTACGACAACGATAAACGACAGCCCTAAACGCTGACTATACCCATTGCGATTAAGCTGTATATATAATTTTAGTTGATGGTATACGAACGATTGAGCTCCGTTTTCGGGCCTCTATCGTCGTCAGCGTATGGGTGATGCCCTAGGACCTTGGGTGATGGCTAACTAAGGATGCTGTTATGATGCAGAAGAGGAACAAGAGTGGCCTTAGAATAGAGCATAGCTGAACACCATAGAGGGTTTGATTGTGATGAGGTTTCTAATGTTTTAACTGAAAAACAGCGGGAAGGACTGCAAGGAACATCAGAGAAGAGCAGTCTCTGTAGAAATTTTGGAATAGGCCTATGTTCTATAATGTTCATCAGTGTTGTTCATGGCCGACTCTGCAGTGAGAACCGCAAGTTCTTAATGTGTGCCGACATTTGTCATTTAGTAGCCTAGCTAATAGTAGGCCTATAGTTCAAAATGTTTCTCATAACGTTTCTGTATGCTTGCATCGTTTGCTAGTATTTTACCGTGATGTACACGTGCGTCCTTAATTGCTTCTTAAACATTAACCCCGCCGAGATCAATTGTAACCATTCTGGACGCCATAATTCATCTGCACCTAAAGTAGCCTAGCTATTGCTAACAGTGCTAAGTCGATGCTGATGACCACTGCCCAATGTACATAATTGCGCTGCGATGATTGACAGCTATAGTACATCGCACGTGTCAAACGGGACTACCAACTGGCGGCTGCAACGATGAAGACACGCACTGTGTGAGCGTGCAGTGAGAGTGCATCGGTCATCACACGTCAAGATCTAGCCGTCGTCACAGTGATGCAGCGTAGATGCCAGCACAGTCAGTCAACGGCTGCATCGAAAGGCAGACAACAGAATCGGAGACAGCAAACGTTAGCGTAGGTTGACCGTTCGTAATATTACGGACGACACATCAGGAGAACGATATCAGATGATAGGACCTTCTACTATCAGCAGGACGATCCAGCTCATATCGCATAATAATATCAAATTTAGTCTATGAATTTAGGCCTATGAATTCGTATACTCCATTGCTGCAAGTGTCTCTGCAGAAATTAAACATAGCTCTGCACAATTAAGAGTAGGCTATGATGCGGTTGTCGATAGACGATGATAAGTAAGTATAGGCCTACCAGCGCCGACAGTTCAGTAAACGATTACAGAAAATAATCGGCCCAATGCTGCTGACAAATCGCACGACATAGTCTACCGCTCGTACCATGCATAAACTACTTGCATACTTACATGGACGCATGCAATTTCGTACTATAATATTATGACGAATGGCGTCCATAAATATCAAACGACAAACGCATAGGTGATGCTGAGGCGATGCCGCAAATGATACGGACGACGACGCAGATGGAATAGCAGACGTCAAATGATGAGCGGGCGATACAATACTGTGCGCACGCATGCAGACGACAAAGCGGGCGATAATAGCGAACAATTGATTTCAAGCGTCCTCGACAGATGGTTGTTGTTCAGCCCGAAGCGGTCATTTAACGAGATAACTTTTAAAAGACGACTCTGCTTGTATTGAGACATCACAAAAATAATTATGGCTTGGAAAGGACCAGCCACATTTTTATGGCGCTATGGCCGTTCCAGCAGAGAATATGGCTGGAGTAAATAAAGAATCGGGCGACATGGTTGCCAACTGTCGGAGATACGTGCGGATGAAGTGGACACAGTGCGACTTGAGGTCATTTATTGCTTTGCCGTTGCGCGTAGTCGCCTTGCTTCTGCCCTGCACGGGTAATCGCTCGTACAGGTCCGTTGTTGGTCTCTGCGCCATAACGGTCGCCTTTTTCTTTCTGTTGTTACTTTTGATCCAGCGCCAGCTACAGGAGTTGGGCGAAGTCCGGACAAAACTTGGTAAGCCGATGACAAACTGCTCGATTGATTCTATGCGGTTAGGATAGCATGAGGCGTAAAGTAAATTCTACAGGACTTATAGTTCTTGTTTGGACCGCACTGGTATCATGGTATGGTGCTAGAATAATATGACATGTAGTAATTTTTATGTCGATTCTTTGTTGCCTCCGTATATCAGTGTTCTACTCTCTGTTTCAGCGAATGACTGATTACTTTCGGGGTATTGACCTTAACCTGATAATTTTCAGGGTATTGACCTTGGCCTGATTACAGGTGGATGCCCTTCATTATATACAGAGGTGCTGTAGAAGTGCTAAATTGCCAATTGTAATTGTAATTGGCAAAGGAGAGAGACAGTAAGCACGTAAACCCCGATATGGACAAAGAGTGGATGCTCAGTGTGGCGGATGTACTTAGGTTTGTGTGTACTGGTTGGTCTGCTAGAATACCCAGGGCTTGAAGTGAAAAAAAGGTGCAGGTATGGTTACCAGAACCATTCCCTTCTCCTGCCATGTATGACTTTTTGGTCTATAGAAGTACTGGTATGCTTGCAGGAGAGGTGTCGGTATGGCATACCGTTTTATACCATCCCACTTCAAGCCCTGTTTGAAGACCTTTTGTGCAATCTTTAGCTGTATTGTATATACTTTCTGTATAATGCAATTAATTGCTTAGGGTGTTCAGATGGCTTCACAGAGCTAACTCTGTTTGAATAGGCCTACATCTCCATACCAGAAGGACCCTATATTCAATGACATATGGGTTTTCATCACATTTATAACATACGTTTTGTTTTACATGCAATGATAGGCCTACAAACAATATACTTTTAAATACAGATGATGAGGGGGAATAGATTATCTCTTATATCACATTTAGCACGAAGTGGCACAAACTATTTATTAATATTGATGAACTTGTTTTTCTTTCGGCAACCCATACAATCGCCTCAATGCACAACGCATGCAGGGCCGGTCTTTATAATAATTTCCACCTGACCTGTGTGGCTGGCAAAGGGTTTGCGCCTATATATGTCCACTGCCGGGTGAACCAGGAACAATGAGCCGGACCATGGAGACCCTGTGGGCCTGGATGTTATCTGTGAAAGAGTTGCTTGTGGTTAAGAGTTGAAACCCAGCATGCTTAATTAGTTTTGTCTTGTGTGTGGACTGTGGACGCTTACATTGTTTTGTGAATAATGGAGTTGTCCAGTGGAATAAGTATGCAGAAGACGGTGTCCTTTATGCATCTTCGTTATCCGTTAATAGCTCCATTGTCCTCTGTTCAGCACCAGAAGATTCCCTCTATGGCTGACAGCTCACTGCTGGCCGCTAAGCTCCGGGGAATGGATGCATTTAGCCGAGAGGCTGGCCAGAGCTGACCACAGACCCAGACGGAATGAACATACAGGCTAAGGAGTATACAATATTGACCTTGAACTTCTGAGCCAAGAGGCTTCAACCTGTACTGTGTCAAGAAAATAACTAGGCTGAGGTGAATGGTCCAACTAGACACTTAGACATGAATCTCTTTAACAGGCGTTGGTAGGAGAAGAGTATAAGTTAGTAATCTGCATTGTCTGTGGCTGCAGACAGTCGGATGATTCAGGGCTCATGATTTATCTCCGTTTTCTCCGTGCTTGTGCTCGCGTAGTTTGTTTCACATATATTTAGTTTTACAGGGTGCGGCCCCATTTTTTCGGCCTCGGCTGTGCTACGGCACTATATAAATTGTCTTATTATTTTTTTCCCAAGGTACATAATGATCCCTCTGGATTCAAAACATTAGGGGCATTGTTCTGGAATGGCTAGTCTTCACAGATGGCTTTATTGGTGGAGAAAGTGCTTATTATTTATAATATTATTATTATTATTATTATTATTTTTATTATTATTATTATTAATCTAATCTACTGTGTCTGTCTAATGAGTCATGAGTTATGTTCCTAAATCTTGTAACATGATGTGTTTTGTCAAGATTATGTAAATTAATGAGTATTACACACATATTGTAAGGTTTACTGCTGGAGAAGCTTTATAAATGTCTGATGGATTCAACTGAGTGCTTACCTATGAGTGACTGCTGCTGTAATATCTGATACACTCATCGATTATGAGCTACTGAAGCTGAAAATGCTTTCTTTCACAAACCACTGAAACCTAGGCAAGTATAATTAGACAAGTGCGAAGAAGTTTTCTTTCCCAGAACAAAATGTTGCTTGGAACTACAACATTCAGGCTGTCAATTTTACACCAGGATTGAACTCTTGGACACAATAGTTGAAGTCCATAACCCTCCTCTCTTAGCATCACCCTCCTTCTTTCTCCAGGCTTGGGACTGGCACTGCTAAAGTATGATCGGTGGCAGAGTTACTGCAACCTTTAAGTTAATTTTCAGTTATCAACATCTTTGCTATGGATCTATATAATCACAATCATGATCTGGAAATATCTAAAGTGCCAACAAAAGCTGACCGGCTTATTCACTAGCGTTCAGTCTTTAAAATGATAGACAAGTGATGTGAAACTCTGTTTTCAGTCATGATGCAACAAATGTGTCAGACAAACAGACCGTTCTACGGCTAGGGTGGATGAATCAGAGGGTTGCAGTGGATCTAATGATTTGGATCATATGTGTGTAATGGCTCTATAGGTATTTATTGTAAACTCTCTTTTTGTACAACTTTAGGTGTATATCTGTTCTACAGAAGATTAGTGTTTTCATTTATATGATATGCCTGAATGATTTTGAGGTGTAAAAGCAGTTGAAGTAGAAACTTGTTTTGGTTGTCATTCAAATAGTTTCTGTTGTTGTGTTCCGTTTCAGAAGAATATATGTTCCAGCTTCAGAAAGGCTATCTCCATGACAACCAAAGATACGTAAGTCTAGGAGGGAGGCTGCTGCTTCCTCTTTGCCCGTTTCTCGTTTTCTCAATGTCTCTGACAATGTCTTAGTTATCATATCTGTCGTGTTGTCCGCATCTCCAATGTTTTGTCTCTCTCAGTCTTCTTTATCTCTTAACGATGATCAATTTCTGTTGAGCGCTTAGCTGCGAGATCGACCACGGTTGGATGTTTCAATGATTGATTTTCGACTGTGTATGTGTGAAAATGATACATGGCCTGACGCACCAGCAACAGGGCCTCACATGGCCCTGTTGGTGGAGCTACTCTCCAACAAGTCTTATAAAGGAGTCTGTATCCACCCACATCTCGTCTGTCTGGCTCTCTCTTCTTCCTGCTCTCTTTGGCTCTACCACGGAATTCCATTGATCGCTGGCAGTTGGCATATCAATGGCTTAGAATGAATATTGATTTTTAAATTAGCTTAAGCTGCTCTGACGTGCTGCGTCGGGAACACCTGTTTCCTGGAGATTTTAATATTCAGCCTCATTGCAAAGCATCGATCAATCAGTCTGGATCTGTCTAAGTTCCTTCTACGACATTTGCCAGTATGTAATTTTCTCATTGTGTTCCTATTAGTGCAGTGAGCGTAATGTTCACAGAAACGCAAATACAGTGTCTGTGCAGAAGGCGTACAGTCTGCAACAGCTGCTGTCCAGTGGCACAATTTAGATCAGAGGTGTCAAAGAAACGGCCCACAAGCCATTTCTGGCACACGGAGCCTTTGTCTAAAGACATCACAATTGAGAATAAAAGGTCAATTTTTGCCATTTTTAAGGTTTTGTGAGTTTTCAGTGATGTTTGTAATTGATAATTCATAATATCAGAACAACGTTTTCAAAGCCTAATTCAACTGTTTGTATGGCCTCGCTGAGACCCCTACCTCATTTTCCTTATGCACCTTCGGCACTCTAGCCACCACTTGCTCTAAGATAAATTGCAACTGATCCACCATCATAAAAACATTTGATATTCATGGTTTAGAAGATGACTTTGTTGTCTGGCTTTTAAATTAAAGGTTTTAATACCTTATAGTATGGACCAGTGAGTTCCCTGGCTGTTCTCATACATGAGATGTGTAGGTAGATTACTGCTATACAGTCTGTGTGTGTGTGGTCTCTTGACCGTGTGGCCAGGGATTGTCACCATCTTCTGCACAGCACGATTCCCATTATTTGTTAGGAAGTCCATCCCATGGAAAAGTCGATTTTCCGCTGTGTGTGTCTTGAAAATGCTTCATTTCTGCAGATCACTGAACACGTACAGACAGCACAACGACGCTTCTTATAATTGGCACAAAATAATCCTCAGTTGCCCCTTCATGCAAGTTATCTGCCTTGTTACTAAATTGTAGGTTAATAATTAAGTCATTATATATATATATATATATATATATGAGGAGAAACGCATTAAGTTGTCAAGTGAACTTTTTGCCATGCATTAAGCTTATGAAATAGACTCATTTCAGCTCAGTAGGGAGGACTACCATCGCTAACAACCCATAGATGTTGTTTACAAGATTAATATTGTTGACTTAAGACAGTTGAAAATCAAGTTGATAATAGTTTTCCAATGTTCGTGTAATTAATAGCATAAAGAGTATCCTTATGGGTGTAGGACAAAACCCCCGGGCAAAAACTTCCGGACAAACCTGCGGAAAAAACTCGTGGACAAAAACCCCTCTGTTTTAGGCAGGAAATTAACTCCCGGACAAGCCACTCCAGGACAAAAACTCCCGGACAAACCCCTCGTTTTAGGCAGGACATTAACCCCCGGACAAAACCCCCTTTTGCCCTAACTAGCATCTGTCACATACATTTATAATATGAACTATTCACAGCTCTGTAACTTAATTAGACGCCCTGCCATAATAACTGACACTACTAACAAAGTCTACACAACATTACAACTTTACAAGTGCCACTCAGTACGATTATTAGTCTAACTTATATAATAAGTCGTGTCACAGATAACACACGTATGCGTTCTGCATAGACTCACTTAACCTGTCGCGTTTAAAGAACCCGTGTCACAGAAAACGCATGTGCGTTCTGTATCAACTCTGCCTCAAGAAACTAACAAAGTTGAAATCATGTAAACTAAATGTTTTTATCTAAATCTGCATTACCAATATCATAACTGCTACCAATTGACTAATTAATTAAGTGCAGAGGGTCTAGGAATTATGCGCAGCTTTGGCCAGTATGGCCATCTTGTTTGCCGCTTGTGGACAGCCTCACATCAGACGTGTGAAACGTGTAACCAAACACCTGCAGCTGCAGGAACGTTTGCTGCAGGGTTGTAAATCGTGACTTAAAAGGGCGCTATCCTTTGAGGACACTCTTCCTGCCATTGGACACACTTTTCTTAGTAATAGAGGTAAAAAAAGTAAAAATATATTTCTTAGAGGGGGTTGTTGTCCTACTTTAGGGGTTTTTGTCCGAGGGAGGTTTTATCCGCAACCCATCCATACAGCAGTTGCCCAGCCATCCAACACAAGTTCTGCTTAGATGCAGCTGATTGCTGATTTTGAAAGCAAAGGACATTTCTAAATTATTTTCCACCATTGTAGGATAGACAATAATCTAGTTTATTAATATTCATGTCAGTTTTTTGTTTCCCACTTTATTTCATGGAACCTGGAGTAATCAATTTAGACCTCCATTTCGGTCACATTGAGCGAGCGTGTGTGTTGCACGCAGCAGTAGCAGCTGGGTTTGTGGGTGGCATTCCATTTTGCTTTTGCCGTTTCTTGCATTTTATCTTCTGCATGATGTGCATCATAGGCGATCTATTTCACAGCCAACAGATTGAATTTTGCATTCATATTTGTCACATGATCAGTCACATGATCACATTCATGCAACAATGAGCTTCTGTTTATGTAAGCATGTATGTATCTATGTATGTATCTATGTATGTATGTATGTACGTACGTATGTATGTATCTACGTATGTATGTATGTATGTATGTATGTATCTACGTATGTATGTATGTATGTATGTACGTACGTATGTATGTATCTACGTATGTATGTATGTATGTATATATGTATCTACGTATGTACGTATGTATGTATGTATGTATGTATGTACGTATGTATGTATGTATGTATCTACGTATGTATGTATGTATGTATGTACGTACGTATGTATGTAAGAACCACACAGAGGTATTTGTTAAAACAGAGGGTATTAAAAATTTTTTTGCTGAAAGCGTGCATTGCTCTGCAGTGCCTGATGCCGTTCATGTCTGTTTTTGGTGTCTATGCTGGCGGTTAAGTTAGGCGAAAGAAGCTCAGTACATAATAGAGGGGAATTTAGGATGACCTAATTTAGGATGACCTAATTTAGGATGACCTAATTTAGGATGACCTAATTTAGGATGACCTAATTTAGGATGACCAAGACTGTATTGCACAGAAGAGGGAGACTGAGGAGCAGGTGGGGAGGGGGAGAAGCAAAGAACGGGGTGGGAGAATTAGGAGACCCGACCCGGCTGAGGGAAATCGTGCCATGTCTACTGAGACAAATGAGCATCAATTTCTCTGAGCCTACTAATGACCTCGCCACACAATGAGTGTCTTTCTTTTCATAACCCATGGCAACATGTACTCTCCCTATTTCTGTGAATGTTCATAAGTGTTGGTGCCTTTGTGACTACACATCTGTTGGGTTAAGATGGGCTTTAAATATGAAACCAAAGCAAAAACCCTTTTGAGTTATTTTCAGTGTTTATAATGTGTGAGTAAGGTTTCATTTGCTCAAGTGTTTGGTTGTGTTCTAATTGTTCTGCTTAATCCTCATATTGATTGGGTTGGATTATTTCTGAGGCATTATGACTGATGGATGATTGATGTAGATTGAACGATGGATGAAGGAATGATGGATGGTTGACAGATTGATGTAGGAATAAATGGAAGATCATGACAGATATGAAGACACGAATGATCTGCTCGATTGAGAGATCGAGTGTTGGATGCTTGGGTTGTGGGCTGATAGATGGATGGATGGGATGGATGGAAGGATTGATGGATGGATGGATTGACTGATGGATGGATTGACTGATGGATGGATGGATGGATGGATTGATGGGTGAATGATTGGATGGATAATTGGATGGATGAATGATACATGGATGATGGATGGATTGATAGGTGGATGGATGATGGATGGATGAATTACTGGATGGGAGGTTGGCTGGCTGGCTGGATTTATAGATTCTGATGGATGGATGGATGTATAAATGGATGACTGGATGGGAGGATGGGTGAATGGATGTATGATGGATGAATTTATAAATGGATGGATGAATGGATATACAGATGGATGACTGGATGGGAGGCTGGATAGATGGATGGACGGATTGATAGATGGATGGATGATTAGATGGATGAGTGGATGAGGCTGGATAGAGGAAAGTATGATTGAATACATGTGCACATGTACTTGTTTTGCTCTGTCCTTCTGGTCATTGACAAAGAGTTCTTGTTTGTTCTGAGTGCTGTCTGCTTCTGTTTAGCCGGTCATCTGTTGTCACAGATTCTGGTAATAATTTTGTCTTCAATGATGCTCTGTTGTTTTCTGACTTTTATAAGTTTTATTACTTTGCAAATGGGAAAATGAGGTTTTGAAGACATATGAAACTGTAGATCCGTATGGTTTTGATTTAGTACTAGTTCTTAAGGATACAGAGGGTTGTGCAGTTTCATCGTCTGTAGCATAGCAGCTGCAATAGATTCTATTCTATTCTATTTACGAATTTATAAAGTGCCTCTCACAGTACAAGCTAATCAGAGGCGCTTCCAGTGCGACAAACCCCTAGAGAAAAGAAGTCTTAAGAGAACGAGCAGAAACAGTTGTGCTACTAGATAAGATTGCAGATTGTGAGGGTTTCACGTGAGACGTGTCAATTTAAGCCACAATGAACTGCACTCTTCTTGGAACCTCGTGAATAAGCTGGTGCCCTTTGCTTGGCTTTCGAGTGGTGCTTTATACATTTGGAGAATATGACTGCGATCATGAACCTTGACAAGCTGTACGCCAGACCCTCGTAATCTCCTTGTTCCAGGAGGATGAACTGACCTCAGCGTGACATGGACCATATCCACAGTTCAACACAGGGACTCCTTTGTTGTTATGTGGATATGGATCCCAGGCAGGTTTTGTGATCCAGTGATGTAGCGAGGGTCACATTATACTGACGGAATTCCAGTATGTGTGTGTAGCTGAGTATTTGCAGGCAGGGCCGTACCGAAGGGGGTGCCAGTGGGCGCAAATGTGGAAAGGGCGCAAATTTCAGGATGGAATAACCTATTATTCCATAAAATGCACTATTTTCAAAATGTGGGGCACCAAATTGATGCTACGCACAGGGCGCAATTAGCTACACACAGGGCGCAATTTTAGCTCGGTACGGCCCTGTTTGCAGGTTATGTTTGGCTAATGAGAGTATGTTGTGATAAAATGCAGCCAGCAGATTCCTCTGGCATCTTTGAACCTGATTTCAACAAATTTTCATTTAGTTCTAAACTAGCCTTGCAACCCAGAGTTGCATATAATTGCACATTTACAATGGGTGTCTGTTCTAAAAGGAAAGTGTAACTCACACAAAAAGACACAATGGACTTGAGTGTAGTTAGATGGATTTATGGAAGTGCTGCACCCTCATATCTCCACCACCAGCAAAGCAGTGATCGCCGACTGGTTTGAACCTAGAACATAGACCTTCCTGATCTTGTGTGGGACCCACCAACAAATCCTTATCCTCATGTAGAGCCTTTATTTTCTTCTATTCTCAATGTGAGCCATTGGAGCATGACCCTCCTCATACACACAGTCCTATATATCAGAGAATGTGGACAAGATTGGCCAGTGGGTCTAGTCAGAGACATAGTTAAAGATGGACTGAAGCTGATGCCTTGTAAGCTGCAGCTACATGGATGGCAATACAATAGTGAAACCCATCAGACTAAATCAATGACCTGTGACTAATGCAGCTAATAATGACAAGACTTGCATTGAGAGAATGGTCACTCATGGATAGTTCTCTATCCAGCGTCACCTGGTGGTCAACGGTGAATTACCTATTATTCTATGAAAACAACACCTGGAGGTGATTTCCATTGAACTACACTGTGTCCAATGCTGTCCATCTCAGTTTTTACTACGATTTTAGTAATAATAAAATATCTTGGTCAAAGTCATCATTGATGATGATGAGTTTTCTGCCTGGAGGGTCGTCCATTAGCTTTTATGTCACTGAGGGATGAGATGAGTGAGGGTGGTTTCCCATTGCCTTCCTCACAGACATTTGCGGCTGAGCAACTTTTCCATGGTCCATATACAGTAGCTTGAGGTAGATTTGAACCTGAGACACTATGGTTACCAGGCACAGAATATAACTGCTTCACCACCTATGTATGCTAATGCATCCCATTCCTATAATGCTAAAGGAGTTAAAAATAATGCAAGCTACAGATTGCAAGGAACTACGATATAGCATCGTACAAGCCTCACAATTTAAGCCAGAAAAGAGAAAATGGACTGAAATGCTGTGAAAGTTGGAACCAGACAGAACTATCGAGCGAATTTCATGCAAGATGACGTGACTGACCAGTGACAGAGTTGGGCTAAACATGATCAGCATCCATCCACACATCCATCCATCCATCCTTAACCCATCCATCCATTTATCCATCCATCCATCCATTTAGCCATCCATCCATTAATCCATTCATTCATCCATTCATTTATACGACACTCCTTCAAGGAAACCACTCAGGCATGGACAGAATTCTGTAGAGACATTAATCTGATATATTGTTCAGTGTTCTAAAGTCTAACCACAAGCCCTGAGTAAGTAAACTAAGAGGGTGAGAATGATGATGATGCTTTTCATCTTTTGCTGTTAAATAGTGATGATTATTAAGATGAGGACTGTGATGATGATAATGGTGATTGATGCAGGAGATGATTATGATGAGTACTACAATGATTACAATCCACAATGATGATAATGGTGATGTTATTAATTATTATGAGGACGACGATAATGATTGTGATGAAGATTGTGCTAATGATTTTAATGATGATTACCCAATGATGATAATAGTGACTATGATACTGCTTATATTGATGATTATGCTGATGATTATTATTATTAAAATGATACGACATGAATAAATTCCAGAAGAGGTAATGGTGATCATTTGAGCAGCTTTAATTTTCTTCAGTCTTATTTTCCTCCTTTTAGTATATATAATTATTTTGCCCCAGCTGTTAGGGAAGAAGATAATTATTTGGTTGAGAATAATAGGTTGTGGTATACTCTTCTGTGGATAAATGACATTTTTATGCATTTATCAATTATTGTTATGCATTTATCAATTAAGATGACTGCCTCATCCTCTTTTAAGGATGTACTCTGCAGTGACTCTGGTAATGATCCATTTCTAAATGACAGTTTCTTTGCTGAGCTCTGAGCCCATATAAGTGTCTTCCTAACGACCTGATGACCCTACTTGGTCAGTTTAGCTTTCGATGATTTTGCTTTGCTACTGGCTTTTTTAATGGGATGGTGATTACGCCAATGGTAATTGACAGTGTTATTTGTGTAAACCCTTCGTTGCTATGGAAACTCGCTTGTGATGCACTCTGCCCCGTTTTCATAATTATACTCATCATTTCCTGTGACAGTCCACCATCAGCGAGATGAGAAGGTCTAAGTGCATTTCTAGAAGGTTTCTCATGATTGGGATTGCTCCATCCATCAGAGTTTAATAGTGTTGCTATTGTTAATTGGTTTAAATCAATCAATCAATCAACCAATCAATCAATCAACCACAATCAATCACAATCATTCATTCAATCAATCAATAATCAATCATTGTTAAACAATCAATCAAAAGACTTGACATAGCACCCCTTCAAGATATCTACCCAGAGGCATTCCTGCCCTAACTGTGGCTGAAAAAGATAGTTTTCATAGAGGAGTAAATGAAGATGAGGAGTTCCTGGGTAGGAGACAGAGCTCTAGGGGAGCCCATTCCAGACGGTCCTCATTTTATGCATCCTTGTACAGTCCGCCATCAGCGAGTTTCGTGTACTCTGTGTACAAGATACACAGTATATGAACTAATCTGTGGTAGCATTGTCTGAGAGGCACTTGTTGTTCTGATATCTTTGCAGGAATTCAGTGAGATGATGGACGACGCTGTTCTCATCTACAACCGCGTTCCTAAAACAGGAAGCACGTCATTTGTCGGAATTGCGTACGATCTGTGCGACAAGAACCGCTTCAATGTTCTCCACCTCAATGTTTCCAAAAACAACCATGTTCTTTCAGTTTCTGACCAGGTAGGTTTTTAAGATGCCTGCTACTTTGCATTTGACTGAATATGGAAATTGGGTTATGTTTAGGGTTGCCAACTCTTAACAAACCCAGTACGGGACATCTCCCAAAACCTATAACATACAAAACCGTTGAAACTGGACAAACTGCCAAACCTGCAAAGGTTTCTGCATTCCGCTCGGCTTATGAAGCTATGAATTTCGAATGATGTTTGAGACTTCAAGACTGTTGAGTCCTTAATCTAAATTCAATTAGTCAAACTACTTATGATTAAATTATGTTTATGAACATTGAGAATTAAGATGTTGCATTACAGAATTGCTCCTGATACTTGGATGATGTCATTGAATCACATGATCTATTGTAATTACTTGTCTATTCCTGGATTCCATGTCAAAATAAACATTGACTGGGACACGGGACGGCCTATGCCGATTCCGGGACTGTCCTGGCCAGGTTGGCAGCCCTACTTGTAGGGTGTCCCATGGTTAGTCAGTTGCCAGGCGAAGAGCATTAGATATTCAAATGTTTTAAAGCCAATGAGATGTGGTGAGTTTTGAGGCATTTCTTATTCCCTTATTGGGGAGCATTTAGTGAAAGCGATTGGGGAAACAATGAAGCGTGTTGTTACAGGGTTAAAGAAATATATTGGGTTTGAGCTACAGACAGACATTGGTGGGCGATTCCATTCCTTTGGGGAAGCAACACGGAATGCACAAGAGCCCATCTTGGCTCAAGCATCATTGTAATCGTAATCTCAACACTTCTACAGCGCCCATAAAAGCAAAGTCGTGGGAACCAACTTATTCACAGAGGCTTAATCAAAACAGAATCAATAGACAGGGGTCTAAACAAGAACAGACTCTGTTCCAAAGATTATGGGTTATTGCAGTCTCCTTTGGTGATTTTCATAGACTTAAGTAGTAATTTCTCTTTTGTTAACCAAGTCTATGAGAGCATTTGAAAATGAGTTATTTGATGATACCAGTTGTAGCCATTTGTTTTGTGTTCGTCCTAGGTTCGTTTTGTGAACAACATAACTCAATGGGATGCTAAGAAACCTGCTCTGTATCATGGCCATATAGCTTTCTTAGACTTTTCAAAGTGAGTACTGCTTTGCTTATTTCATGGAATCTTTGATTGCTATTTATGCGATATCTATCAAGAATTCTGAAAACTTCGCTGTGCTATACGATATCTGTGTCCAGTTGGTTCTTATTCTTGCACAGCTGAACACTTCCATGGATGGTTGAAACTGGCGAATCCAACAGATACGATAGTTGCTGTAGTTAGAGACAGTGCTTTACGTCGATGTGTCAAAGTCCGTAAATGGTTCTATTTTTTAAGCACAGCAGTGCATACTGATGAGGTGTCTTCACATATAAGACCTACAGAGATAAAATCTCAATGGATAAGACCCAAGTATAGACTATATCACAAGGGAGACATCTAAAAGACAAGAGTTTAAGAGGGAAGGCCCTAGAGATATAATTATCTGAACTAATTAGACCTTGTTTGTTAATTAAGCCATGCCTATTACAGAACAGTTCACTAATCTTGAACCAAGAACCATCTTTATTCATAGAATACAAGCATAAAGAACACTTATTCAAAAGAAAATATACGCAGAATATAACAAAAGCACTTTTAAGTATATAAATAGAGTGTAGGGGTTCCTGCAGAGATCGAATGATCCAGATAGCTAGGGACTCCTACGTCCAGCTAATAGTGATGATGCATCAAAATGGACTTCAAAATGGACTTAGACAGAACAGTATGCAAAGTAATAGTTTTAGAGATAAATGATAATGAAAGAAAAGAGCAGGCTTAGCTTAGGCAGTAATGAAAATAAAAAAATAAGGAAACAATGAGAAAGACTAGATGTTCGGGGAAAGCCAAATGCATGAAAGCTGGTGGAAGGAGTTGGGATAAACACTAATCACTTGATATGAAAGAGACTGCCATACATTTCTGAACCGTGCATTCATTGTCCGCCTGATTATAAGCTAAGGAGAGGCGGACATGTCTGTTGTACAGAAGAGATGTTGCTGACGACTTGCCTGAATTAATAAACGAGGAATGGAGACCACAGCTGCTGAGAAAGCAGACGTGCGGGGGTCAGTGCTTCTTCTATCCTCCATGGGACAAAGGAGTGATCAATGGGAATCAGGATGGACAATGAATGGCTAATCTCAATGATCAGTATTCACTGATTCTATGATAATGTTGCTGCACTTGACCCAGAGGTCCTGTCATCAGAATTCTAACCAAGATTCTAAGATCTAGCTCCTAAAGAACACAAATTCTTATCAGAGGTCTTGCAAAATTACCCTCTTTAGAACTCTTGGCAACTTTCAGTTTGTAAGAGCAGATTACTTAATAACAGATTACATGGAATGTCAGTGAAACAAGAGATTTGAGAATGGGAAGCCAGACCATTTGAAAAAGGTATCAGTGCTGCAATAGGAAATTCTGATGATACGTGCACCAGGTTATGTAATGTAATGTAATCGAGCATTTATATAGCGCCACTTCAAGATATTTACTCAGAGGCACTCTCTAAGCTGGCTCAAACGACGTTAATTGTGATAGTGAACGATGCACAGTAAGCTGAAAAGAGTCACCAGTGGTGGGCCCATGCACAAGTGTGGAACCAACCATGGTAATTCCAGCTGAAATATTTTCATTAAATCTGATTAAGTTTCAGACTGGAACCCTGCTCATCAGAAATGTGTTATACATCTGAACATTTTCTTCTTCCTTTAATTGCTGATTAGCAGAGGTATGAGTTGCAGCATGGCCAGGCATTTATATAGCACATTTATAGGAAATCCACATGACTGCAGCGTTGCTCTTTAGCAGTCAGGTTTTAGCCTTCTCGTGAGCAAAGGCACTGCATGGATCGACGATCTAGTGAGAGATGTTGCTTTATAAGCAGGAAGCCCAGAGAGATGGATGATGATGATTCTGTGCCAGAGGGGTCTCTTTTTTTGGACAACAGGTCATGATCATTTCGGCTTTGCTGGATGGATCGAATGATGGATGAGAGAGACTGGAATTGTTCAATCTCTGTTCAGCTGAGTGGTTTTAAAAGACATTAAAAGCATGGCAGATAAAAGTGAGAGTGGACCCATCTATTGAAGCATTAATAGCTGTAGTCAAGTTCAAAGTTCAAAGTAGTTGTGTCCTTTTTTAGATTACTTTTATGTATGGAGTATGCACTTTGAAACAACAGAATTAAACTCTTCTTACCATTTCCATATTGTTTCCAGGCAGATGTCCTTTCGATTTCTGTGAATTGACATGTGAGAAAGCACATCCCATATGTGTTTCTGTTGATTAAGCCTTGGCTCCTATGTTGATACGTCCTCTTATTTATATTTTGACAAGGGACTTTTCAGGGTTATCAGAACTTGTCCCCATTGACATTTAGATATGATTTTAAATCAACTATCATCACATTTAGCTAGTACATGTGCACAATTATAGTGTGAACCATTTTAAAATGTTGCACACACAAAATTTCGTGTGCACGCTGTCTCCAAAAAATTAGAGGGAAGATTGGTAATGAGGAAATGAGCTTTGCTGCAAAATGAACCAATGACAGAGCTGTGTTCTGTTGAGTTGTTTGACTGGATAAATTACTGATTGTGCATTTCAAATGGTGCAGTGGAAGTGAAACCGTGAACATCTGCGTTTTAATGGTGCGGAGACAAATGCCTTGATGGACCATTTGTGACTTTCTCTGTTCTCTGGTGTTGAATGATAACGGAAAAACAGTGTTTTATTTTGTAGTAACTGACCTTAAGCCCTTACAGAATATTCGTGTTTTATTTTTCGATAGAACTGCATTGCTGTGCCTATTAAGCAATTCACTGAAGAAAATGAATTCGCGTTAGAGCGACCAGGCATAATTCTGTTCAGAATGGCCACCGAGAGAAATTGGCTGTGGATACAGTCCACGCACTGAAATAATCTTTTCGACATGATATGCAGTTAGTTTTGCCATGCATTGGAAACGAAAATGATATGTTTGGAAGGACCAGTCCTCTAGCTCCTGCTGCTGTAATTGAAATAGAGAGATGAGGAATATCTCTGGAGTGGCCTTTCCTCTATGGCAGTCTCTGCAAGGCACAGCATGCGGCGGCTGCAGATGTCGTTAGATAGGGATGACGACACCCTAGTGAACCAATTTCAGTTTGTAATACGGTTACGTCGGGTGAGCTCTGTCCGCACGGTGCTTTTACCTAATGCACATAGGTAACTACTTCTGTAGATCCAAGTGGGTAGTTCGGGCATTGTGAGGTTCTTCAGATGATGTAACTCACTCCTGTCATTGCAAGTGTGTCTGAAGGGACCAGACATTTGCAGTCGATGACTCATAAAACCGTAAATAATGCCGAGCTTCTTGTCCCTCGCTCTCGGACTTCCATGATGCAGCTTTCTCGATTGCTGGCCTTTGCAAACTGGAATGGCCTCCCTGTCACCCTCTGTCTTGTGCCCAGGGGACACTCCACCCTGTTTTATACCAACCTTAATTAAGACTGAGTAGATGTGTTGAAGGGACACTGTAGAAATCCTCCAAATAAATAAATAAGTTAATAAAATTCATTTTGTTAAACTTGCATTTGCAATTCGCCATAGGTGATGCCAGCTGAAAGAGGAGAGCTCCAACACAGAGCACAGCATTTAAGAGTCATATATGGAGCTGTAACCTTTTATGCATGTCATGGTTTATTTTTGTATGGGAATAGTTGAATATTCAAACCTTTGAACCTCTGAAAATACAGCAATTGTTCTCTTATAGTTTAGAGATTTTGTAGAATGCAAATTTCGACGCTGACAAGGGATAAAATGAGCTACTGAGTCAAAGCTTTTGTGCAGCATTATTAACTGTTTTGCCATGCATATTTCTGATGGACTTGCCTGTTGTTAATGGCGTTCGCGGCGTATCAAGGCACACCCGGAAGCCTTGCTTTGTGTTCTGTGATGTCCGCACAAATGCGAACAGTCCGCGATCATCGCAACCAACACGGAATTCATTTCCTTGTAATTATCGTGCCTTTGAAAAATGACCGAAGACAAGTTTAGCGCATCAGTCGCCAACTGCTATCAACGCCTGGAATGCATCCACGGAGCTAGATCTTGTCACATCTTTCTTGTTATTGATATTCGACCATGTGCCCTAGTCACCCCCATCGTTTTCACCGAGATATCCCGTGTATTGATCGAGTTTTTGAGGGCATGGTGGCGGTAGTGTTGGAAGTGGCTTACTGCCTAGTTGCATTCTGATGAATCGCTGCCAGGGTAGTTGTTAGGCTGTGATTTTGTGATTTTCATGACAGTGAATGCTGATTAGCTAATAAAGAGCATACATCGTTAAAAGTGGAGTTGCTAGTAAATGTTTGGTAATTGAGAATAGTTTAGTGCAATACTTAATGGTAGAAGTTTTTTACGATGTGTGGTGCAACACGTTGTGCATTTTGTCTTGTTGTTGGATTGCTGTTGTCATGTCTGTACTTTGGCCAGACAATGCCTCCAGAGTTGTGGAGTCACTCTCCTCTCTGTAATTGTTTTCTCTCCATTGTTTTCTTTGTTAAGTGCACAGCATGGAACATTTGTGACGGCTTCGGCCACAACAGCTGTTGGTGACATTCTGTGACGTGTTTTGTCCAGTTGGGGCGACATGGCTGCTTCTCCTGGCTACAGACGATGTCTAATTAATACGTCTAGGGCCGTGCATATGCATGCTGGTCAGCTCAACTGCTTTTCTGTGTCTTTCTTACGGTGTCACAGTTTCCAAGGCAGGCATTTGTGATTGTCGCATGTACTTTTCTGCCCAATCTCAGTAATTCCAGGTGGAGTGCTTTTGCTCCATTTCCAACTGGACTTTTGTGGTTCCTTTGAATTATCTTCTTCTGGAGCTGTTGGAATGTTGTCATTGAGTGCTTTCTACATCTGTCTCTGATGTGTGCAACGAGCAACACTAGAACATGATGCAAGTGTCTTTAAATCGCTGAGAGTAGTACTCATATTATACTCAGAGAATACTTTGTTCACATTTACAACAGGCACTGAATAGCCCATTAAGTGTTACCAACTGATTAAGCACAATAATATTTAAAAAAGGCTATCATCACATATTGATTACCTAACTTGATAACTGCCGACAACAAACCTGAACTTTGGCTTCTGACCTGAGTTTATTTTCATCATCAATTGAGCTCCATTTCATTTATATCCCTGACAGCAAGGATCAAACAGTATAATCCAGCTGGTTACAGATAATAGAGGTTGTACATCATATCTCCATCGATTTCATGCAGACTTAGCAGGTGATCATCACTGAGCTTTTTGTGATGGGAAAATCCTACAGAGAAAGCAATAATCCATGAAGCTGGCATTGAAGTATGCAAGATATGTTTTCTCTTCACCAACTCAAGGATTGACGGATAAAATACTCTGAATTCAAAGCGTTTGAGTGGTTGGAGAAAAAATTAAAGTGGAGCTTGGTTACCAATTTTATATTGTTTGGAGAGTGGTGCTAGAGAATTGTGTGTGTTGGTTCAGGGCATATGCAATTCGTTCTGAAACATATGGTTGAACAGAATCTTGCATATCTTTTAAAATTTATATCTTAGGAAATGCTTAATACTGTGCAGAAACAAAGAGTTTGACATTAATGCCCTCCAGATTGGCGTTTACCTGTTTAACAACAGGAAATGAAAATGCTCTCTAAGCTGACATCCTTGGTTATCAGTAAACGCATTCTCTTTCTAGCTAAGATTGTGCGTTTTATGGCACCTAAGCGAACTGCTTTTGGGGATTGGGTGAGCTTGCCTGCATTACACACAAGTCATTATCGGTGATTTAGTTCTGTCATTAATGTTGAATGGTAGCCATTATTGCCTCAGTTCAAACTGCACTTTTTATATGTTGAATCTCTTCTTGGATCCGCGGTTACTGTCTTGAGGATCTGTTGTTATATAAATGATTTCCTCTTCTGTTTAGTGTCTGTGAATCCTTTCTGCCGTGAGCCGTAGTGGTTATTGTGCTGACGACTATAGATGGCAATACCATGACTATGGATGGTAATATAATGCTATAGGTACCATGACTATAGATGGTAATACAATGACTATAGATGGTAATACCATGACTGTAGATGGTAATACCATGACTGTAGATGGTAATACCATGACTATAGATGGTAATACCATGACTATAGACAGTTTTGCCATGACTGTAGATGGTGATACCATGACAATAGACAGTAATACCATGACTATGGATGGTACTACAATGCTATAGTAACCATGACTATAGATGGTAATATGATGACTATAGATGGTAATACCATGACTATATATGGTAATACCATAACTACGGATGGTAATACCATGACCATAGATGGTTATACCATGACTATAGATGGTAATTCCACGACTATAGATGGTAATACAATGCTATAGACGGTAATTCCATGACTATAGATGGCAATACCATGACAATAGATGGTAATACCATGATTTATTCTTGGCGACGTGTATTACTCTGCTGTACAGTTCAGCATTCTTTATCTGCTGTCACCAGTGGCCATAGATTAAGTTGGTCATCCGGTGGGGGATGAAGCAACCAGGCGGATTGATTATATTTTGGGGACGTGTGCTGGCATGAATACAAAACTTGTGGTGCAATTTCCTGCTTCTGTGATTTCCTGCAGAAGAAGCAGACCCCCTTTGCTGTCTTGAATTATAGAAGACGCCGGCATCAGTGGCGTAATGAATTGAATTATTCTTGTGCTGAGTGACATCTACATGTGCCTAGGATGTAGTTCTTGATTGAGCGCATGACACAGCCAGAGGATTTGCTGCTGCCTTTTAGGAGTGACGGTGTAAATGGAGACATCTGTCAGTTAAGAGAGACATATTGCGTCTTATATAACAGAAGAAAGCTTTATGAAGAAAGGAATTTCCAGGGATTGGCTGGCTGTCATTGCAGTGCGATAACATGTCCGCTCCTAGGAAAGGAACATTTCCGACAGATCTATCTTCAACATTGAGATATGTCAAGTGAGAGGAAAGCTTTTCATACAGAAAGACAAAATTAGTATTCATTTTTCCAGAGGAATACTCTGATGTTTAATGGTTAGATTTACAATGGTCCCTATTATTCCAGAGGAATACTGAATTAATGGACGGGACATTGAGCACTCTGATTCTGACACAGTTTAAAGTCTCCTTAGTCGCTTTATGACCAGAAATAATTTATGTTAGTGCATTACTCGTAATATGTGGAATCTTTTTCCTTTTGTAACTGGTAGATTCCGCTGTTCTTTGGTTGCAATGAAACTGAGTGACTCATTTGTGTGGCATAGAGACGAGTGTAGATGAATGGTGAATGGCGAATTCACAATGCACATCTTCTTCTCCAATTCACTGGTCGTTCGTCTTGCTCTTTGTGATGGTTACTTCCACTTCATTTGGAGTGGTCTCCATAATTTGATAATTATTATTTTGGTTTTGATAACCTTTTGTTGACATGGGTCTTTGGTCTGAACTTATGTTTTTTTAGCCAAACAAAATTGAAGCATTTTGTTGTTGTTGGTTTTACAATTAATCTAGATCTTACAATACAATACAACTGTTATGTGATATTTCTCTTCTTAGAATTAGTTCAAAAGTCCTCACTTGCCTTAATGGCACAATTGCAGTTATATTGCAGAACAATTTTGAGCAAAGAACTCACAATGCACCTATACTGGTATTACTTCTCTTTACCATAATATACCATACTAAAGTATTTCCCACACAAAGTAAATGACATTTTTTTTGGAATAAATCATTGATGGTTGAAAAACATTTGTTTGTGAGTATGCTGGTCTTTCTTTTTCTATCTAGATTCGGAACTGTACGAAAGCCATTATACATCAACATCTTGCGAGATCCAATTGATCGCCTTGTCAGCTACTACTACTTCTTGCGTAACGGTGATGACTTCCGACCGTACCTCAAGCGACGAAGGGCCGGAAACACAGAAGTACGCCTACCGCTTAGTTAGGGTCTTAACCGATAGATGTTCATAAAATCTGAATATATGACTGCCGTTTGTAAAACATCCTATTTTGTTCCCTGTCACGGTGTTTCTTCTAGCTTCTAAGTCCATTACATAAGAATGCATGTTAGGCTCGAGTTAATGGAAGTGCAGCACCTGCATATCCCCACCAACAGAAAGCATAGTGATTGCTGACCCTGTTGAATTGAGATTGGAACATACAGCTTTCTGTTATATCCTTGTGTGGTACTGACCAACAAGTCCTTATCCAGGGGTAAAACAGTTATTTTATTCTTTTCTCATTTGTGAGCCATCGGAGCATGTCCATCATACAATGGGATATATCAGAGAGTGTGGGCAGAGTGGCCAGTAGTTGAGCCATTCAGTAGACTAGAGGATGGACTGGACCTGTTCATTAAAGCAGGCAGTAGTTTGGTGAGGTACTTAAAAGATGCCACAGTAAGTTTCTAGATGTAGACCTCTATGAGTTTACAAACATGCAACGTTAGAAATAAAGATTCTAAATATAATGCATCTTCAGAAGAACCATTTCTTGGAAGAAACTATTGTTTAAGCTTCATGGAGTTAAATTTCATACGTAATTTGAACTGTTGTTGGTACAATGCTTGTTGTATTTCATTTGATGGAGTTTTACGCATCCATGTGTTGTAGACATTTGATGACTGTGTTATTCACAAAGGGGCGGATTGTGGTGAGGAGGACATCTGGATGCAAGTTCCTTTCTTCTGCGGTCAGGCAGCAGAGTGCTGGTCAGTATGATAATGATTGAATATCCGCATTATAAGCGTATATCCCTTCTCACCACCCTTCTGGACCGCCCTTCTAACCACCCCTCTCACCACTCTTTTGACCACCCTTCTCACCACCCTTTTGACCACCCCTTTCACCACCCCTCTGCATCCTTCGACTACCCTTCTAACCACCCCTTTCACCCCCTTCTGCATCCTTCGACTATCCTTCTAACCACCCCTTTCACCCCCCTTCTGCATCCTTTTGACCACCCTTTGCGCCGCCCCTCTCACAACCTTTCTGGACCACCCGTCTGGACCACACTTCAAAATGAAGTTTATTCCCATTAATAATGAACCTAACTGTTTATATGCAGACTTTCTACAGTGAATAATGTATGCATGTTAGTTGAGATTTACGATTGACTGATGGGTTTCATTATAAAGTGCTCAGATGAATGTCTAAACGGTTCATTGTTGAGGGCCTACATACAACATTTGGCTCATCACCCAGCGGAGCACTTTACTCGGCACTTATCAGTCCTGTCCTTTTGCTGCTGCTGCTGCTGCGTGGTGATATCTGAATACTTTCATGAGATTTAGATTAATTGCAATATGCTTAGTGTGATCATCATGAAATGTCTGATCGTTGTCTCAGGAACGTTGGCAGTGAGTGGGCTCTGCAGCTGGCAAAGTATAATCTTGTCAAGAACTACCTTCTGGTTGGCATCACCGAAGAACTTGGAGACTTCATAGAGGTCCTTGAAACCATAGCACCAAGATACTTCCTAGGAGCTAGTCACCTCTATCATCACGGTTAGTAGTCAGCGAGTTCTCTTGGGTGATCTTTTACTTGGTGGTTGAGTCAATCTTCGCTTGTTGTTGCAATGCATGTGCCTATGCATGTGCCTATGCATGTGCCTATGCATGTGCCTATGCATGTGCCTATGCATGTGCCTATGCATGTGCCTATGCATGTGCCTATGCATGTGCCTGTGCATGTGCCTGTGCATGTGCCTGTGCATGTGCCTGTGCATGTGCCTGTGCATGTGCCTGTGCTTATGCATGTGCATGTGCTTATGCATGTGCTTATGCATGTGCTTATGCATGTGCTTATGCATGTGCTTATGCATGTGCTTATGCATGTGCTTATGCATGTGCTTATGCATGTGCTTATGCATGTGCTTATGCATGTGCATATATGCATGTGCATATATGCATGTGCTTATATGCATGTGCTTATATGCATGTGCTTATGCATGTGCTTATGCATGTGCTTATGCACGTTTAAAATCATCTATTATTTCTTCTGTCTCCAAACAATTTCTGTATCACCATCTAAGGGATCAGAACTACCTTGGTTAAAAAAATAATGATAATAATAATAATAATATGCTAATGACCAAAAAATTTCAAAATAGAAATTATGCCTCTGCTTAGATATCTGCTTAGACATGATGTTGAATTGTTCATTCTAGGCAATAAGTCACATTTGAGAAGGACATCTAATAAGAGCGTACCTTCAGCTCTAACCATACATCGTCTCCAGGAATCTCTCGTCTGGAGGATGGAACAGGAGTTCTATGAGTTCGCAAGGGAACAGTTTCACTTCATCAAGCGACGATTGTTTTCGTTTCGCGATGGACAGAAACCGGAACAGGTCAAGCAGCAGTTCATGTTTGAGAAAATACGACCGCGCTGATGTAAGATTGCTTGATCAGAGCAAATGGACTTGCCGGATAAAATAACTTGTAAGCTGTTATTGAAAGTGGATCGATTGACGGTTTGCAATTGTCATTGCTAGCTTACATTTCTGCGGCATCTGAAATGTAAAGTTCAAGAGAGAGAGCCAACATCTCTCTACAACAAGAGCAATATTGCTGGAAGAAGGATTAAAGTCTGGTGAATGGCTATTTATGACTGATACAGTAATATCAGTGGCAGAGTTGATCTAATTGTAAAATTCTAATCTCATGTACAATATAAATTTTGATTTTGGGGTTCAAGTCACAACAATCCCAAATTTTCCATGTGTGAATCCAGTAGTGGTGTTCTGTGCAGATGAATTAACCTTTTGTGAATGTTAAAATAGATATTGGGTCCTCATTTGTGCTTGAGCTAGTTGGTAGGAAAAGGTTAGAAATGGGTAAGAATAAACATGCAAATCGAATCAGCATTTCAAGTCGGTACAATCAGCTGAGAAATATTCTAGAAAGATAAATAGAACTTCAAAGGAAATGAAATCACGGTGTGAAAGAATATACCACATGTAAAGTGGGGTAGTGGTTGTGGCATGGTTAAGTAGTTAGTATGCTGGAGTTTCATTTGACAGGTTGGAGTCCATATTCCCACCATGTCAAAATTTTTTTAAGAACCAATAAACTCTAATATTTGAGTATACTGACAGTACACTGTCAGTTGAAAGAACAGGTCACTATGGACAGGGCCGCCAATCCACCCACATATGCTGAGGCTAAGAAACATGAAGTCGCTAATGTTTTGCACCCATAAATGCTTCTTGGGGCTAGCATTATGGGCTGCTGTTCTCGTTGAGTTAGAATGTAGCATTCGAGTAAAATAGAAGAATACCAGGCGATATTTATTAATTTGTTAATATTTTTTAATAAACATTTTAAATAATAGGCCTATAATAATTAAAGCAGCCTTGTCTATAAGTTGAAACCCAAGTTTTCAGACATTTACGCTGTCTTCAATCTGATTTTATAAATCCTTAGGATTCATTTCTATTTTGGGTAAATAAGCATTAGTAATAAAATAGAACTAAATAAAGTATTGGCTATTTGCAGAACCTTGTCTTGCCTGAAAGCATCCTAGATGTGTATCGACTTATGCTGCTGAAATTGAAATCTGTTATAAATCTTAGATATAATATGGAACTAGAATAATGTGAAATATTAATAGGAAATAACGATAAAGAATTATAAATTAGAACAAATATTTTATTATGGACTTGAAAAGCTTCAATATTTTATTCGAAAACGAATTGGACGGCAGTATTCGATCTGATTGGAAAATGATGTCATTATTTGAAACATTCTTGAATCATGGCACCTTGTCAAACGCTTTGTTGTAAACATAATTGTTGATTTTCTTGCTGTTTAAGTCAAAACGTTTCTGCCAGAGAGTTAATTCAGTTTGGAAAACAAATGATAAACTTATGTTATAATATCTCGTAAAACATATTGTTAAGGTCCCGAGTTATTAATAAAACTAGGGTATGATAAAACACTCTTTATTTACCAGAAAAATAACGCGAACATATGAACTCACGGTAAAAAGGTCCGCACCACCGCAGTTGCATTCGGAAAACAGAACACGTAAACAGCAGGTAGACGCCCACAGCAACGTATACGGAAAATGTACAGCCAACTCTGCCCAACGGCTGCCAGAGGCAATACAACTGGAGAATTGACGGCTTAACTAAAACAACCGACGAGAACGAGGTCGGTACCAAACGTCAATCTCCCCGATTACTGTACAAACCGATCTTAAATACGGCATTGTCTGACCACTCCTTTTCCAACAGAATTAATGCCCCGTTCCAAAACGTTTTAAATACGCATGTATCCCCAGATGACAAATGGTACACATAACAATATGCAGAAACTTTTATTTTTTGCATGACATAATTATACTATGTGGAACGGGGCTGATCGGTTAGAGCGCTCAGCCGGTAACATTCAGTGCGCGCTGAGTGAACGGGTTTGACCCTTGGCAGAGGCGTCAGTCACTGTGTAAGGACCTTGAGCAAGTCCATCACACACAATTGCTCTGCAATACAACTGCAATTGTGCCATCGAGATGTGTGTACTTCTGAGCAAAAGATGTTGGAGGAAAGGGCGATATCAAATTTCAAGAATTTCAATAAACAAAGATTTGTTATTCTGACAGTGTATAGACACAAGGCTTCATGAATTACTAACTGTGTGAGTAGGTAATAAAGTGTGTGACTAAATGTAGTGAACATTTAGCCTGAACACAAGGGTGTAATTGATTTTAATTTTTAAATTATTTATGTTATTTTAATTGTTAAATAACATAATTTTTAGTTTTATTGATTTAACACTGCAGAAAAGTTATCAGGCCTACATTGATACTTGTTACTGTGGTAGGCCTGTGCTGTCAAGTACATGTTACATAAATGTCAAATTGGACCCGCTGATTCGAGATTTTATTCAAAATAGAACCCTTACTGCCAATTCAATTCGAGATTCAACTGAAAATTTGTGATTCGCTGGTCCCTAATTTTGTTCTAATAAATAAATAAATTATTGAATGTTGCCTGATCTAGGTTTTTTAATTTAATTTAATTATTTGTTGTAAATCAACACACAGGTTGTGTGAATAATTAAGACACCACAGCTATTCAGCTCAAAGTGGGTCTAATGCAACACATTTTGTTTAGCTGAATGGGTTGTAATAAAACTAATACTTAGTTAGGAAATCTGTGTTTATTTAAATGAATTTTATTTAAATATCTGTACAAGTTATTTGGAACTGTGGTATATTATTAGCACAGCAGCGTTGCTGGTCAAACAGATGTGTTCAGAGTCAATGACCTGCAGAATGATGTAGTATTTAACATGTTTATATAATATATAATGTATGTGTCAAAATTTATTTGTGATTCTAGGAGTATTTTATGGCAGTTTCAATCGGATCTCACCGCTAGTTACGTAAAGACTGGAACCTGTGTGTCTCATCGTCTCACGTTTCACAAACATTAATACTAACTATGGAACCCTTTTGCTTGGAAATGTTTTGGTGGATGCCCTGACCTAAATAAAACATATTCTCGGACAATATTTGTAAACAGTGTTTGAGGTATGTACAGTTTTAATCAATAAAAATTATATTATAAGTTGTATTGAATAAAATTTATCCACAGAACCTGAGTCATCACCTTACAGTCTGATTTATAATGTAGCAACGCATTCAAGGAACACTTATCCAATTGCTTCACGGAACTCTTGTTCTTTCCCTCATAGGACTCTATGGCTCTGCGTAACACATACTTTGGGAAACGCTCCTAGAGCTAAAGTGTGGCTTGCACTCTCAGTTTTTCTGAACTAACACTGTGGCTCTTTTGAAATGGATGCCAAGCCATTTCAAGTCTTCCTGTACTAACCATGCTCCACTGAAATACAAATTTCTAGAGTCATAATTGACATTGATCTGCCATCTTCTAAACTCTTAACAACGAACTGCTTAGGTTTTCTCATACATTTTAGTATATGCTCGTCATTAAAAGGTTAAACAGAAAAGCAAAGCATTTTGGTACTGAAGTACCAATAACAGCAATGAAGAGAAACTTTGAAATGTAATCTTTGTGAGATGAAATGGCATAGATTTCTAATTTCTATGAGCCCATGTAAGGTGCTTGTTACATATGACTGCTTCTTATTTAGAAGAGTTATTAAATGTTCATTTAAAGTTGTATGTTCAATTTCTTATTTGAAAATGTATATGGTGGGGAGTTAAATAAGTTATTCATTATTATTTATTGTTACTGTTAGTATAATCTTGCTAATTCGTTGGTCCATTGTCAACTTTGTTGCACTCCTCTCCAGAGCATTTCCATGACATTTAGCTAGCTGTCTTGATTCTAAGCTCTTTCCAGCCAGTGTGTCTACCAAAGTTCAGTGGATTCAGATAATCTTCCACTTTTCTTGTCCACACAAAAAAGTAATAGTATAATATGTATATATAAAATTATATACATATATATATATATATATATATATATATATATATACTCATTGGTTACTGGTTAGTTGTTTCATGACTCTGTGTCACATTCATTATGGTTTTTGGTCAACCAGAGTTATTGTGATCATCGTCATCATGACAATCATAGTGTCAATTGTCATGATTCGTTTACTCAGGATCGTGACAGTCATTTGTTGAGTGATAACTGTGTAAGTTCTTGTGAAGAGCACTATACATCATCCCATTCATTACTATACAGTGTATAGGAATGGTATCTGTTCTTTTTGTAAGTACACAATTTTCTTGCAGCACCTACGAGTGAGATGGCTACATAGATATTTGTCATTAAGTGATCTAAGATACTAGTCCTGTGATTAGTATCCAAAATGGTATATTTCTTTATGAAATTCTTCATTGTATTTGTTTGGATATTTTTCTTTCCAGTAAACGGTTGTTATTGATGTTGGCTCACTTAGATTCCTAACTGATTCCCTACTACTAAAACTAGCAGCCATTAGTTGATCCAGGCTCCCTGAGAGGAGTGAATTTTTACCAGTGCTGCAACATAGATACATAGGTAACAGAAAGATTTTTTCAAGGGCTGTAGGATAGTCTACATACATACAACCAAACAAACAGACAAACAAACAAACAGACAAACAAACAAACAGACAAACAGAGTTAACTGCTGTTGCTATATCGTTTTGTGCTAATAGACTGTCTCTTAATCCAGATAAAACTAATTTCATTTTGTTTAATTAGTGCTGAAGATAACCTAAGTCTGCTAATGATATTCCTATAAATTAGGTGAGTCCACTAAGTTTCTTGGGGTTTATGTTGACCAGCATTTAATCTGGACAGATCACATTAACCACATTTCCTCTAAAATAGCATAGAACATTGGCATCTTGGCTAGAACTCTTATATACTCCGTAAGTCAATTAGAATTAAAATGTATTACTTCCTTGAATACACATACTTGACTTTTTGCAATATGATATGGGCATCCACATGTAAATCTAGGCTCAGAAAACTAGTGTTACTACAAAAGAGAGCAGTAAGAATAATAGCATGTGCTCGTAGAGGTACTCATACGGGGGCATACTACCAGGAGTATAAGCTATTGAAAATTAGTCAAATTATGGTCCTTCAGATGTCTGAATTCATATACAGATACGAACCCAGCTTTAAACTCCATGCTGTCTTTAAAGGATACTTTTCCACTGGACTTGACAACCACACCCACAATACTAGAAATATAACAGCATATCGCCCAATAAAGGCTCGAACTAATAAACGGAGGTATAATATAAAGTTCACTGGGGTCATACCTTATAATTTAATCCCATTGGAAATTCGCCTCCCAAATAAGCTTATAGCATTCAAAAATAAGGTATTCCAAGTCATTATAAGCAAAAAGTCAGTCAACAAGCAAACAGTGCTGAACTAATACCAGGCACTCTATGACAACAGTCTCTCCTTCCACTTACAATACAACTTGGCATTTATGACGCGCTTTATCACGACAAGTGCTCGAAAGTGCGCACACGTCTTGACGACGCAAATGCAGTTGTAATGCAGAGCAATTGTGTGTGAAGGACTTGCTCAAGGTCCCTACACAGTGACTACCCGGACATGTCTGTCAAGCTGGACATCATTTTCACATTCACGTTCATATTCGCTAGGTGAATGATATCCCCAGTCAGGCACACGCTCAGAGTATACACTGCCTCACAAGTAATATCTTAGTCTTAGACGCCTTGTGAAAATGGTGTCCAGCTTGACAGACATTCCCCGGACGAGGGTCCAACCCGCTCACTCAGTGCGCACTCAAGCGTTACAGACCGACCGCTCTAACCAATCGTCCGTCCATCATGCCCCACTTCGACAACACCGCGCTCTCTCCGCAGTCATGTCTGGAGCGGAGATGCCGTCTCACTCGTGACCCAACAGACTGGATCACTTGGGAGTAGTAGCCTCCGTGACATACAACGCGAATATCGGACGAAACATACAGGCTACAGCTTATTGAGAGGACGCCTCGGGGCAATCTACGTACGGTTCCACGCTCTTCGGTGCAGACTAACATTTCCTGTCGATCGCTGGCAAACCGCAAGTTTAGTTACGTCAAATGACCTTCGAGTTATTCTGCCCTGGTGTGTATTAAGATTTTTAAATATTTCTATTTATCTAACAGAGATTCTTAAAATGAAAACTAAACAACGTAAATTTTACCATAAATATAATATTGTAAACAAGAACTAATTTGATTCTTGGCCAAAAACCTAAACATTGAGATATATAATTTATATAGCTCAGTGTGTTGACACTACGGAATCTTAATTCTAACCCTACTTTCGGTCCAACAGTGCTAGTCCCAAACCTGGTTAAAGGTTGAGGGTGGCGCTAATAATCCTACTTTTATAATGGGGATGTTACATAATTTTGTTTAAAATTGATACAATTATTTATATCTGTCGTAAGTTATTGTATGTCTGCTGGCTGTGTAATAAAATATATTCTTTCTTACCTACGTACTATCCTGCATAGCAAGGACGTTAGATGCATAACAGTGATGGTTCCATGTCGCTTTGGTTTGTTTTGGTTTAAATTGTGTTATAATAGGACTTAAAATTTGATTTAGACTTAAGTAAAAGCTTTTCTAGAGGACCACAGTCTTCTTAGTAAGTTAGAGCAACATGGCGTGTGGTTGTTTTAGTAATGCGATATGAAATGTTAATTTCGACAGAGGTTTAACGAATTTCGTATAGATCTAGTCAGTAGTCACGTTCTGTTTGCACCGGTCCTTAGGCTAGGCATGCAATGAAACATTTGTGTATCTAGAGTAAGTAGAGTATCTGAAGCTTCCCAATGCCCAGCAATATTGGCTCTCTAAATGCGAAGCACGGATGTGACTTAGGAAACCTGCAAATGCCTTGCCGAATCAATTGAAACAATATGTTTATGTTGCTGGATCTAGATCTGCCTATCTATAACTCTGCCACTGATAGTTCACAAGCAGTCCCTGGCCTGGATAAAGAGTTAGGGGCGCTGATGATCTTTCTTATCACACAGTGTCGTTAGACTGCAACCCCACCACCTGCCTGTCTTCGCAATCTCAGCTGCTCTACTCTGAGTGCGCCTGGTCTCTGCTTTCTCCGCTCTACTGAGTGAGGTCTATTCATCATCCCATTTTCCAGCACAACAACTAAACAGAATTGTTCCTTCTCAGTGGTTGGCCCCTCGCTCTGGAACAGGCTTACTTTGGCGTTGCGCTTTTCACCCAGGGACCGCCCAGACTCTTAAAACTGTTCTTTCAATTGTACTGGGGTCAAGAGCACTTCTGATATAGCGTGGGGGCGGGTATATTAAGCTTCACGATGACGTGAATGAATTTAGCAATTGCATCCACGGCTGGTGCTATATAAGCATATTTGACTATCAACTGATTTTTTAATAGTTGCCCATTTCAAGTTCTTAGATTAAACCGATGTTTGTTGTATGTTCTCAAGGTTAAGTATTCGGATTTTTTAGGTTCAGAGGTCAGTCATGAAGAAACGCAAATCAATGCCCAAGAATAGTACGAATCACCATCGTCTGTTCCCTACCATGAACTAACGAAAACAGACAACGGCTTCTTTGATGTGCGGGTAATGGTTATAAGGAACTAGCCTTACAGTCCAGCTTTGACTGGAATTGAATTTTTTTATTCGATGGGTGAGCTGTCTGGCCCTGAAATTCACCCTGATCGCAAGTGTTCCATCACAGCAACATTTCATCAACTTGCAATTATTTTATTGTGTTTTGTCAAAATGAAAATGATTCAGTTGAATTTTATTTTGGTTTCTCATGTGTTGCATTGAAATCTGAAGAAATATCTGCAAACCTTGAATCGGTTTCAGTCAATATGAATTAAAGGACATGTACCTTCAACAGTTATATCATTATTATGGTGTGTAACGGTAAGGACAAGTGAAGTTGAGTAAAGCCACAAGTGAGATAGATTGTATTGTGTTGTGTAGTCACTAAGGGCTGCTTCCTGCTTGTTTGGAAATTTTCATGTTTCAATTTTCATCCATTTGTTACATGTATGGTCAATGATTGGTCATCCTCTTTTCTTTGCTGCCGTTAACGTTTCTTTTCCTTTCTTCTTATTTTAGTTCCTCTAGTCTCCTCCTCCTCCTCCTCCTCCTCCTCCTCCTCCTCCTGCTTTAAGATCCTATACAGAGCGATCGCGTTGGTTGTCGTCATCTTCGGCTCGATCCTCGTTGTTATCGGAGCGTTGCTCATCACCGGTTGCATCGATACAAAGGTTTGTGGCTAATGCATTCCTTACAAACATCGATATAGCAGTTTATGGCTAGTTTATTTCTTACAAACAAGAGGAAAAGGCAGAGCAAGCTTTTTAGGCAAAACCTAAATTACTTGAAGCAGATCAACTGGAGTCTAGTTCCTATGATAATAATGGGCTAGGAAGGTGCCTTACAGCACACTCCACCAGTTCAGAACCAGTGGGTTTTGTTCATAACCCCATCCCACAGGACAGATGGCCAACAGATTGGATGTTCCAATCGCCTAATCTAATTGACTTAGGTGTGGGGTGTGCCATAAGGCACCTCCAAGTGTGCCATGATGCTAATAAAAAAAATCAAATTCAATATAAATCATATTCGAATGAAGCTACGGTATAGTGTATCTGTTTTAATGAAAAATGGAAATGTTTCTGTTTATCGGTCTGTTAATATTTCTATTAATGATCTAAAATTCTATAAAAACGTAATCTGAGCTTTAACTTGGTCTAGCCCTTTAGAGAGTCACTCATAACATTTGGCTTACTCTAGAAAGTCTCATAACATCAATCAATTAACTGGAATGCTTATTTTATTTAAGTATTCAGATCGGATGTGGGCGGTCCTCTACCTTGGAGCAATGAAGTTCATTCCGGGAGCGTTGCTTTCAGCGCCTGGAAAGGATGTGCCATTTCAGAGTTCAAATAACGATTTGTTGGAGTCAAGTGACTCCACATAACAATGAATGTTTGGATTGTCTTGAGAAAGGACAAAGGTTTACGATCAATTACTAGACATTTTTTGGTGGCCACATTCAGTGGCGTCGCTACCATTGAGGCACAGAGGCACAAGCCTCCGATGGACTTTTTAAATTATTATATTTTTTCTTTGAAAAATAAACCTCACCCGCCCGGCACTGACAGCATTACCACAAAGACTGCTGACAGCTTGGTGTAATCACTCCACCATGGATGAAGTTTCCTGCATGATATTTGTTGCATAAATTTGCATTAGCCTACTGATGCGTGATCTAAGCGGTGACTTCCCACTGAGAAGTATCACTTTTGCATAATTATAATTGCGTCGTCGCCAGCAAATGATTATTATTGCAATGTAATTTAGAATAAAATCTTAGGATTAGGATGGAGATTCAGTTACCCTTCTCCTACCCATCATATATCCAGGCTGCCTACTCTGGCCTCTAATCGTAACGGTGCCACTGACCATGTTAGCGTGTGATGATTGCAGACACTTCTAAACAGAGGTACGAATGCAACTGGGATGTTCAATTTGGTTTCTCTGCTTGGTTTAGTTAAAGCTGCTTGTAACAAATTGCTGTCTTATATCATAATGAACTATTATTGTTCTGTAAGATCTAAAACTTTATATTTAATGAAGTTAGGAATGAACTTTTTACTCTGCAGTTGTGTTTTGATTCTCAATTCCTTTTGTAAATTGTTAACATACTTGTAACAAATGATCATCTACCTCTGGTATGCCTTTTATTTTGCAATAGTATTTCTTCCTTTGGACAACCCTCTAACTTGACGCAGCGTCTGCTTCTGACATAAACAAATGATTCAATAATAATAAGGTACCATCCTTTAGAAACGTCCGTTGTTTGGATTATTCATGCTGTAATGTGTGGCCCTATATCTCTCCGGCTAGTCAAGATTACTTACAGCCACCGTTTTTGCCAGAGAATACAAATACACATAATTACGTGGGTGGGTTGATGGGTGGGTGGGTTGATAAGTGGGTGATTGATTGGTGGGTGGGTTATTGGGTGCTTTGGGACATTCCAAATATTCCCCATTGTAAAATACTAAAATGCCCAAAAAGTGGTTGGGGGCTAAAAAGGGAAAGAAGTGTTAGACCTTAATAGAGGAAAAGGAGTGTTAGAAAAAACTAAAAAGGGAGAGTGGGTTTTTTCATCAACCTCACTTTCATCCAGTTTAGGTTATCTCGATTTGCCAGATGGCGCAATGTGCACGTGGTTTGGCAAAATTTGTTCAGTTTGATTCGCCAGGTGGCGCAATATATACGGTGTTTGGCAAATTTAGTTCAGATTGATTCGCCAGGTGGCGCAATGTGCACGTGGTTTGGCAACATTTGTTCAGTTTGATTCGCCAGGTGGCGCAATATATACGGTGTTTGGCAAATTTAGTTCAGCTTGATTCGCTAGGTGGCGAGTATGCCAAGGTGCCCCTTGACTTGGAATGCTATACCGGTCATTATACGACAAATTTGTAGTTTTCGTTTGTTTAAGGCAAGACTTAAATATACCTGTTAAACAATTCACAATTCATAATGAGTGTGTGTGCTAGTCCCACTTCCTTGGCTCAGTTAACTAGTTAGGTTAAAATTACTAGGATTTGTCTGCCTTTATCTCTTCAATCTGCCTTGTATCTTCAAAAGCCTAGATGGAAGGGAAGGGCGAATGACGCGCAAACGACTAAGCATTCTATTGTGCATAAGTAACTGCCAATAGTCGTTAATAACATTGATATAAATGCGTAAATATAAGTAAATAATAAAATAATATACCAGTAAAATTAAATCTACCGTAGCGGCTACCGTAACAGCGACAGCAATCGCTAACGCAAAATCTACCGTAACGGCTACCGTAACGGTCACAGGAATAACTAACGCAATAACTACCGTAGCAGTGACAGCAGCAGCGACAGCAAAATCTACCGTAACGGCTACCGTAACGGTCACAGGAATAACTAACGCAATAACTACCGTAGCAGTGACAGCAGCAGCGACAGCAAAATCTACCGTAACGGCTACCGTAACGGCCACAGGAATAACTAACGTAATAACTACCGTAGCAGCAGCGACAGCAAAATCTACCGTAACGGCTACCGTAACGGCCACCGTAACGGCCACAGGAATAACTAACGCAATAACTGCCGCAGCAGCGACAGCAATTGCTGACGCAAAATCTGCCGTAACAGCCATCGTAACGGCCACAGGAATAACTAACGCAATAACTACCGCAGCAGCGACAGCAAAATCTACTGTAACGTCTACCGTAACGTCTACCGTAACGGCCACCGTAACGGCCACCGTAACGGCCTCAGGAATAACTAACGCAATAATAGTTCAGCTTGATTCGCCAGGTGACGCAATATATACGGTGTTTGGCAAAATTAGTTCAGCTTGATTCGCCAGGTGGCGAGTATGCCAATGTGCCCCTTGACTTGGAATGCTATAACGGTCATTATACGACAAATTTGTAGTGTTCGTTTGTTTAAGGCTATACTTAAACATACCTGTTAAACAATTCATAATGAGTGTGTGTGCTGGTCCCACTTCCTTGGCTCAGTTAACTAGGATTTGTCTGCCTTATCAGCCTATTGCTGTGGCTACCGTAACAGCCACAGCAATAACTAACGCAATAACTACCGCAGCAGCGACAGCAATCGCTAACGCAAAATCTGCCGTAACAGCAACCGTAACGGCCACAGGTATAACTAACGCAATAACTACAGCAGCAGCGACAGCAATAGCTAATGCAATAACTACAGCAGCATCGACAGCAATCGCTAATGCAAAACCTACCGTAACGGCTACCGTAACAGTCACAGCAATAACTAACGCAATAACTAACGCAATAACTACCGCAGCAGCGACAGCAATCGCTAACGCAAAATCTACCGTAACGGCTACCGTAACGGCCACAGGAATAACTAACGCAATAACTACCGCAACAGCGACAGCAATCGCTAACGCAAAATCTACCGTAACGGCTACCGTAACGGCCACAGGTATAACTAACGCAATAACTAACGCAATAACTACCGCAGCAGCGACAGCAATCGCTAACGCAAAATCTACCGTAACGGCTATCGTAACGGCCACAGGTATAACTAACGCAATAACTACAGCAGCAGCGACAGCAATCGCTAACGCAAAATCTACCGTAACGGCTACCGTAACAGTCACAGCAATAACTAACGCAATAACTAACGCAATAACTACCGCAGCAGCGACAGCAATCGCTAACGCAAAATCTATCGTAACGGCCACAGCAATGACTAACGGAATAACTAACGCAATAAATACCGCAGCTGCGATTGTTGCATTGCAACAACAGTTGCTTGTTGTTGCAATGCATGTGCTTATGCTTGTGCTTATGCATGTGCTGTGCGTATGACCACCAATCCACCCACATATTCTGAGGCTAAGAAACATGAAGTCGCTAATGTTTTGCACCCATAAATGCTTCTTGGGGCTAGCATTATGGGCTGCTGTTCTCGTTGAGTTAGAATGTAGCATTCGAGTAAAATAGAAGAATACCAGGCGATATTTATTAATTTGTTAATATTTTTTAATAAACATTTTAAATAATAGGCCTATAATAATTAAAGCAGCCTTGTCTATAAGTTGAAACCCAAGTTTTCAGACATTTACGCTGTCTTCAATCTGATTTTATAAATCCTTAGGATTCATTTCTATTTTGGGTAAATAAGCATTAGTAATAAAATAGAACTAAATAAAGTATTGGCTATTTGCAGAACCTTGTCTTGCCTGAAAGCATCCTAGATGTGTATCGACTTATGCTGCTGAAATTGAAATCTGTTATAAATCTTAGATATAATATGGAACTAGAATAATGTGAAATATTAATAGGAAATAACGATAAAGAATTATAAATTAGAACAAATATTTTATTATGGACTTGAAAAGCTTCAATATTTTATTCGAAAACGAATTGGACGGCAGTATTCGATCTGATTGGAAAATGATGTCATTATTTGAAACATTCTTGAATCATGGCACCTTGTCAAACGCTTTGTTGTAAACATAATTGTTGATTTTCTTGCTGTTTAAGTCAAAACGTTTCTGCCAGAGAGTTAATTCAGTTTGGAAAACAAATGATAAACTTATGTTATAATATCTCGTAAAACATATTGTTAAGGTCCCGAGTTATTAATAAAACTAGGGTATGATAAAACACTCTTTATTTACCAGAAAAATAACGCGAACATATGAACTCACGGTAAAAAGGTCCGCACCACCGCAGTTGCATTCGGAAAACAGAACACGTAAACAGCAGGTAGACGCCCACAGCAACGTATACGGAAAATGTACAGCCAACTCTGCCCAACGGCTGCCAGAGGCAATACAACTGGAGAATTGACGGCTTAACTAAAACAACCGACGAGAACGAGGTCGGTACCAAACGTCAATCTCCCCGATTACTGTACAAACCGATCTTAAATACGGCATTGTCTGACCACTCCTTTTCCAACAGAATTAATGCCCCGTTCCAAAACGTTTTAAATACGCATGTATCCCCAGATGACAAATGGTACACATAACAATATGCAGAAACTTTTATTTTTTGCATGACATAATTATACTATGTGGAACGGGGCTGATCGGTTAGAGCGCTCAGCCCGTAACATTCAGTGCGCGCTGAGTGAACGGGTTTGACCCTTGGCAGAGGCGTCAGTCACTGTGTAAGGACCTTGAGCAAGTCCATCACACACAATTGCTCTGCAATACAACTGCAATTGTGCCATCGAGATGTGTGTACTTCTGAGCAAAAGATGTTGGAGGAAAGGGCGATATCAAATTTCAAGAATTTCAATAAACAAAGATTTGTTATTCTGACAGTGTATAGACACAAGGCTTCATGAATTACTAACTGTGTGAGTAGGTAATAAAGTGTGTGACTAAATGTAGTGAACATTTAGCCTGAACACAAGGGTGTAATTGATTTTAATTTTTAAATTATTTATGTTATTTTAATTGTTAAATAACATAATTTTTAGTTTTATTGATTTAACACTGCAGAAAAGTTATCAGGCCTACATTGATACTTGTTACTGTGGTAGGCCTGTGCTGTCAAGTACACGTTACATAAATGTCCAACTGGACCCGCTGATTGGAGATTTTATTCAAAATAGAACCCTTACTGTCAATTCAATTCGAGATTCAACTGAAAATTTGTGACTCGATGGTCCCACAAACATTAATACTAACTTACTAAGTTTCTGCATATTGTTATGTGTTATGTGGAACCCTTTTGCTTGGAAATGTTTTGGTGGATGCCCTGACCTAAATAAAACATATTCTCGGACAATATTTGTAAACAGTGTTTGAGGTATGTACAGTTTTAATCAATAAAAATTATATTATAAATTGTATTGAATAAAATTTATCCACAGAACCTGAGTCATCACCTTACAGTCTGATTTATAATGTAGCAACGCATTCAAGGAACACTTATCCAATTGCTTCACGGAACTCTTGTTCTTTCCCTCATAGGACTCTATGGCTCTGCGTAACACATACTTTGGGAAACGCTCCTAGAGCTAAAGTGTGGCTTGCACTCTCAGTTTTTCTGAACTAACACTGTGGCTCTTTTGAAATGGATGCCAAGCCATTTCAAGTCCTCCTGTACTAACCATGCTTCACTGAAATACAAATTTCTAGAGTCATAATTGACATTGATCTGCCATCTTCTAAACCCTTAACAACGAACTGCTTAGGTTTTCTCGTACATTTTAGTATATGCTCGTCATTAAAAGGTTAAACAGAAAAGCAATGCATTTTGGTACTGAAGTACCAATAACAGCAACGAAGAGAAACTTTGAAATGTAATCTTTGTGAGATGAAATGGCATAGATTTCTAATTTCTATGAGCCCATGTAAGGTGCTTGTTACATATGACTGCTTCTTATTTAGAAGAGTTATTAAATGTTCATTTAAAGTTGTATGTTCAATTTCTTATTTGAAAATGTATATGGTGGGGAGTTAAATAAGTTATTCATTATTATTTATTGTTACTGTTAGTATAATCTTGCTAATTCGTTGGTCCATTGTCAACTTTGTTGCACTCCTCTCCAGAGCATTTCCATGACATTTAGCTAGCTGTCTTGATTCTAAGCTCTTTCCAGCCAGTGTGTCTACCAAAGTTCAGTGGATTCAGATAATCTTCCACTTTTCTTGTCCACACAAAAAAGTAATAGTATAATATGTATATATAAAATTATATACATATATATATATATATATATATATATATATATATATATATATATATACTCATTGGTTACTGGTTAGTTGTTTCATGACTCTGTGTCACATTCATTATGGTTTTTGGTCAACCAGAGTTATTGTGATCATCGTCATCATGACAATCATAGTGTCAATTGTCATGATTCGTTTACTCAGGATCGTGACAGTCATTTGTTGAGTGATAACTGTGTAAGTTCTTGTGAAGAGCACTATACATCATCCCATTCATTACTATACAGTGTATAGGAATGGTATCTGTTCTTTTTGTAAGTACACAATTTTCTTGCAGCACCTACGAGTGAGATGGCTACATAGATATTTGTCATTAAGTGATCTAAGATACTAGTCCTGTGATTAGTATCCAAAATGGTGTATTTCTTTATGAAATTCTTCATTGTATTTGTTTGGATATTTTTCTTTCCAGTAAACGGTTGTTATTGATGTTGGCTCACTTAGATTCCTAACTGATTCCCTACTACTAAAACTAGCAGCCATTAGTTGATCCAGGCTCCCTGAGAGGAGTGGAGGGTGGGCCCAGAGGCCCACCGATTTTTAGGGACCCAGGACGGGCCCCCAATCAACTTATGAAAAATATTACAATCCGTTAACCAAAGTTTTTGATTTATGCCTCTCGAATATTTCTGACACTTAACTACAACAGCTTAACCTTTCAAGCGTCATCATACTTATCATTTTTTTATTACATCCCAATGCGTAACACATGGCTATTTACATTAATAACAAATAATTTACTTAACTTAGTTACAGTAATGAGCAATCAGTATTTTTAAAAATTCCCGGGTACATCTGGAAAAATCCTCAATTCTAGTCAGTCAATCAGTTAAAAATATTGTTAAAAATTACCCAATCACTGAAAAATTGCAATCGTTCCATTGGGTCATGATCGATGGTGATATTCCGCAGTAACTGTTCACATTTAAACGTCACAGTTTGTAAGAGATTACAAGACGCAACTGACAACTGACGTTCCGAGTTGATCAAGGCCCATTGCCAGCAGAACCAATTGGTTTTCCAAATAAGTTAGGTCGTGGACAAGCCCTCTTAAGTCTTCAAGCTGTGCGGTTATTTCATTGTTCATACCTTTGCATCAACAGAAAAGTCCATAGGCGTTTTAGCACACCATGTCATTCTAAGTAAATTAAATTATCAATTTTTACCAGTGCTGCAAACATGTTGGATTTTTGGTATTTTTTTTGTTTTTCTTTCACAAAACACCAAAAGATACGAAAAATGTCAATTTTTGGTTTTTTAAAATAGTTTTATTCAATTTACTAATATTATATTACTAATTGTGTGTTATTCAGTCCGAAATCAAGCTAACTTAATTATAAAACAAATTGAAGCTCTTTTTCATGCTGTCTTTGATGCTTTTTTAACAAAACCGTTGTGCAAAATCCAAAGGAAAACTAAAAACCATAAAAACCAAATGAAACCAAAAAAAGCAACATTTGTTTTTTTTTAAATCTTGGTTTTTTGCACCTCTGTTTTTACCAGAGATGGATGTCGTCCCTCAGGATTTAAATAAATGCATAGAACATAAAAATCATTTTATTATTACAATTGCTATTGTTCATCAATGTTAATTATTTGGCTGCTTAACTGTGTTACACTGATAAGTGATGTAAAATATTGCAGAATATTATTACGTATTTATTTATAAATTAGCAACATCTCTATCACCGGTGTCTAATAAAAGAGGCATGAACTGATGGCACACCAAACTGAAGCTGCAGTTAAAAACCCAGTCTACTTAAACAGAAGCAGCCTGTGGCAGGTAACCATCTGAAATAGTTAAGTATTAGTTGTGACTAAAGTGACATAAGGTATAGGAGCCAAACAAATAGATGAATAAAAGATAGTGAATGGTTCTTTGCCAAGTATAAATCATAACCTCCAGCTTATGACGTTGCCAAAAAGATAAAAGTTGTGGAACGAGTTATTTACATGTGCTCAGTCAAAACAACACCAGTAGGCAGGCAAGGACACAACTGCTTCCTGGTCAAGCCGATGGACGGCGACAATCTTAACAGAGAATTTGAGCAGCAGGAGAAGCACAGAAGCAATCAGAAGTTAAAAAAGAGATTTTAACTTTATATTTATTATTTATAAAACAATAAATAAAGATGCACACAAAAGCTAGACATACATCAGAAGTCTAAAAGATAAATATAATGTTAAGTAGCCATTTCTAAGGTGCCCCTTCCAGATTCCTACTCAGAGGCGCCTCCTGCACTGATAGACATGATGTTAAAGTCTACTTTGCTCAAATAGTCTGGCGAACACGAACGCACTTGAATAAGAGATGACAAGCAGAGTGACTATTGGCAAGGTCCCACTAACAGGTAAACCCCAGTCAACTGATTCTCATCTAGATATATATATGACGGTACTAAAAAATAAGCAAAACAGTGCACAGTAAGCTGAAAGAGCCACCAATGGTTGGCCCACACAGGAACCAACTAACAGATTCCCATCAATAGATGGCATGGATAAAGGTGATGCAGTTGAGTCCTTACCTCTAAGGGACTGTGTCAGGTTGACCAGTTCTGACTGGTAGGCAACGAAATCAGTAAGAGTCGGCAGCAAAGTTGTTTTCTGTTGAGAGATAGCGTTTGATTTCAAGAGAAACTGTGACTGAATGCTATCAGAGGTTGCTTGGTTTATCATCTGAGTCTGTGAAACAACAAATGCAATACTACATAGTAATTAGAAAATAATAAAGATGCACACGAAAGCCGCCACTAAGGTAATAGATTTTAATTTCTTCTTTAGTAGCACATTCTATAGAAAGTTCTTTAGAAACTACATTCCAACTCAAATCTATTACTGTATGTAATATGAGTTACAAACATCACTCTTGCTTCCAGCTTCTTCTAGTAGGCTAATTACCAGGGGTGTTAACAATACTGGAAAAAAGTATTGCAATACCAATACCAATACTTTTTCTTAAAAGTATTGCAATACCAATACTTTCAGCAATACTTTTTTGACGAGCAAGTTTCCTGTTTATTCACATAAAACATGTGCTAAACAAAAGAAGTATAATTACACTATTATTTTTACATACAAAAAATCAGTAAACTAGAATTACAACTACTATTTTCACAAATCAAAGATCTGTATAATTACAATAATATTTCTTACTTAAAAAATCAGAATAACTACAATTATTATAAAAAAAATTATTTTCAAAAATACTCAAGCGTGCTACACGATGACCTATCGGTCATGCGCTTGCTCGCGTAGCATGCGATTGCGAGTTCGACTCCGTGTAACGACCCTGGGCAAGTTGTTTGAGAACACATGCCTTTGTTACCAAGCAGCAAGCTGGGAAGTAAACGGCAAGTCCTATGATATCACTGGCCTCGTGTTCAGGACCTTGGGATTCGTCCGTTGCCGGCTCAAGGGCCTAGGAAAAGGAGATGAGCATCTCTCCAACGCTCCGTATGAAATATGGGCTGACTTTACTGCTCAACGATGTGCGTAGAGGGGGAAACACTATATAGATTGTTTCCCTATTTATAGATTTCTTATATTCTGTGACGAACTCCCACCCTGACCTAGATTTCCGGGGTCTAACCTATCTTGGGTCGACTGCAGGCAGGGGTCCATATGCCAGGAGGCCGATGGCATCCGCGCCCCATGGTCAAGAGGATACTCATGGCTAGTGAGTCCAGGTTCTATTCTAGGGAGTATTTGCCCCTGCCCTTCATGATTTTCAGGTGGCCCAATAGGGGAAGCACCCTGGCTGGAAGGGGCCAACTTTTATAAGACATGTTTCTATATAATAGTACAAAATAACTTCAAATGCAACGATTTTACAATATTAACATATCTCTTTGAAATTATCTAACACAATCTCAGCAATGTCTCACAATTCTAACTATACTACGACTCTGAGGTGATCGTGAGGCGAGAGAGAGAGAGAGAGACAGAGAGAGAGAGAGAGAGAGAGAGAGAGAGAGAGAGAGAGAGAGAGATCTCAGTCTACCTGTTTCTCTCTCTCATTCACACCCCTCGTCTATCTTTCTGCTTTTCCCAGTCACCTCTGTAAGCCTCTGGCCCAGTGGTCAACCAGCCAGGCAGTCCCATCTCAAGTTTACTGGGGTAATCTTGGTCCCATCTGATCAGTCAGCCGGCCGCTGGCTTTTCTCCTTAGCCGGTCCACATTCCTTACTCTGGATAAGCGTAGACCCCAACCCCTCTAGCAACCGGTTTGAACTAGTTCTACCCTAGCAGTCCGCAGGCTTGAAATCTAACCGGTATTAAATTATTCAGGTACATGCCTGCCCCTGCAGTTCTGTGAGGAAGAGACAATATTCTGAGTGCAAAGACTCACCAAAGACTCACCATTTCTTGATCGCAAAGATTTCAAGTGAAAGAGAAATTATCAAATTTTTTATTACGGTGAGAAAAAAGCATTGGTATCACGTATCGATGACTGGCTAAAAAAAGTATCGCGATACACACGCGATACTGACCAAACAAAACTATCGCGATACACCCTGCGATACTGCAAAAAGATTGCCGATACCAAAGTATCGCAATACTCTATCGCGATATTAACAGCCCTGCTAATTACTCATCTGAAATTCTCTACCCGATCCAAATGCCATGATGTACCTTCACTCAGCAAAGATCTCCATCCTGAATTCTGCAAATTATTTTATTATCTATCCTGAATGAATACTTCATTACCCTACCAATTCTGTTACTCAGTCACTGCCATATGTCTCAAGCTTCTCTATGTATCATATCAGGATTTCAATTCAAGTCTAAGTTTTCAAGGAATTTTACCCTTCATCCACTTTGCTGCCTTAAAATTTTGTACAACCAACACACAACCCAATGTGACGATCTCACTGTCAACCGGATTTTGTTCTTCCCCTTGTTCCTCTGGAAAATGCCTCTCACCTGGTAGTCATTGTCAAGAATTAGCTGCTAAGTACCCTCTCATAAATTTCCAAGATAACGAGAGTACTTTTGGGGTGCTGGTAATTCTATATTTGACCCGTCGTGAACTTACTGTCAATGCATTTTCTCCCATGCTTTGTGATAGTTCTGATGATTGTCTAGCATTGTGAATACGGTTCGGCAGAAGAGAAAATTGAGCCTGAAGTGAAGATAACGAAACTGAGATGTTCGTGAGTGAAACATCTGTTGAAGATGCCCAATTAATGGCATCATTAGCTTTCGTCAAAACCTAAAATGAAGAAAGTCAGTTATGCGTAATAATAAAAATAAGTTTTTATACATAATTAGAATACTCATTCAATCAACTTCTACCAAGAACACACAGATGATTAAATGAAAAGTAGGCATACAACTACTGTTGATAAACATTATCGGGCTTTAGAGGGCAGTGAAGTAACTTTTCTGGCTAAAGACAAAAACTACAGAGCAACCTTTTGTTGGTCAAAGAAGTAACATTTCCTGAGAAGCAGCTCTGAGTCTAAAACTATTGTCTTTATTTTCATCTGTTCTGTTTGCAATTCAGCTAAAGCATCTTGCTTCTTTCAGACTATGTCTTGGAGGTCGTAGTAAAATAAGGCAAGCGCGTCAGAGACAGACAAACAGACAGACAGACCGACAGACACACAGACAGACACAGACAGACACACGAACAGACAGACACACGAACAGACAAAACGAACAGACACACAATAGAGAGAGAGAGAGATAAATAATGCAGGCAATGTGGATGACTTGCCGCTAATGCAAAATTGTTTATGTTGAAGACGATGTTCCTTCCGTTCGTCGCTACTGAATCTGCATTTAACGAGAGCTGCGTTGCATTCGAAATCTGTGATATGACTCGGTTCAGTTCGGACAGCGCAGTCTTCGACATATTTCTGAGAAATATCAAAGCACAGAATTCGAGCAAGTGCTTAACTCAATCTAAACATTGGGATCTGTTGCTCAACAGTATGCTGACTGACAATACTGCAGTGTAAAAGGACATGAGGCAAGGGGACCCACGGAAGTCCAGAAGAAATTGGGGCCCATGTTATGCAGGTGGGACCCATAAGTCATTGACTGGGAGTGGCCAGAGAAGAATGAGCACAGCCACATTGGCAGAGGATAGCTGACAATTACAAGCGAAATGCTCTAAGGCAGCGTTTCCGAGACTGTGTTCCATGGAGCCCTAGGGTTTCTAGACGTGAAGACAAGGGTTCCGTTGACAACTTTCAGTGTGAAGTTGTGAACACATTTTCTGTTATAATTTCCTATAGTGGTCACTTTATAAAACCTATAAGGTGTCCTATATATGCCCAAGTAATGGCATCATTAACTTTCATAAAAACTGAAATGAAGAAAGTCAAATATATATATATATTCTAGATTGCACACTGAATTCATATGTCATTGTCATTGATATTTGTGTTATTATTCATCTACTCCAGGCCTAAACCTATAATTGGCGTTTGGACCTACAACAGAATGCGTTTAGTTTTGGATGGGGTTCCGCCAAAATTCTAAGATCAAAAGGGTTCTTCGGCCAAAAAAGATTGGGAAATGCTGCTCTAAGGGAATGCCTGCTTTTGTTACATCTATTTAGTTCACTCAACATCAGCCATTGAAATATGTCTCCATGGTTCTTATTAAAGTTATTAATTAGATCATATTCACTTAAGCCTTTCAGCAATTATTACAGTGAAGCATAGAAGTTCTTTACATGCACAGCAAGCTGAAACGAGTCACCAGTGGTGACTCGTTTCACGAGCATGGAACCAACTAGGACATAACCGAGTAGGCAATTTCCACCAAGTACCGAATCCGAGTATTTCATTTCACTATTTGCCAGATCCGGGTACGAACCGAATCGTAGTGGCAACTCTGGCCCGGCGAGTGCCACCCACAGACGAAGCCTAAAATTTGTGACTTTCGTCACTTTTTCAGTTTTGCGTATTGAATAATTAGCAAAATAAATGTTTGAGCCTGTAATAACACCTAATATGGTTTCAAATTTAAATTTTCATTCTTTGATTGTTAAATTTGTAAATTGTTTATTAACAAGAATTATTGAATAAATTTTTTTTATTTTGAACTATTTGTGAGTGCAAATAGTCCCCAAAACGGGATATTCGGCTGAGGCGAATGTCAGAGGTGATTTCTGGTTATGCCCTAGAACCAACCAACGAATTCCCATTGACAGCTGAATGGATGTTCAGAGTAAGTAAGAAAAAGAGGAGTGTGGTACTTACTGTCCAGAAAATGTCGACTTGAGGACATCATTTGCGACAGCCAAGTACTGGTTAGCAACAGCTGCTACGGTTGCAACTTTATCTGGAGGGACCTGGAGCTGACCAATTCTTCCCGTAAGGTCCTGCATCGTTGATATTGGCACCATCTGCAGTCCGTTTATGATGTTGATGATGTTGCTGATGTTGGCTTCAGTTGCGGTCATTGTCTGAAGGTTATACAATGCGCCCGCAATCAGTTCAATGGCACTCGTCATCGTCTGTTTTGTACTCGACGACATACTCTGAAACAGGTTGAAAAATCCTTGACTTAATGTTACTGTACGCTTTAATTGCAAATTACTCAAAATTATTTTAGGGTTGTTGTGTCCACCAGTCTCTACGATAACGATATGTGCTGAATATGCGGATGGACTCTTTATTTCGCTCACATTCTGAATATTTTTGAAGTGCCAGTAACTCCATATGGACAATCTGGTCTCTTTTCACATAATGGTCCACATATATATATATGTATGTATGTGTAAATTTTTATTTATATATAAATCAAAGATTTAATTGTAATCGTTGTACAGTTCAAAGGAAAACATATGCATAACAATTTAAAACCCCAAATTATAAGAAATTTATTAAAATCTGAATTAACATGGTTAAATGGCAAATAATCGATTCCAACTAAATATATTACCAAAGAACGTTTCTGACAAATTTTTTCTATTGGGGGTACGCACACAAATAATTTGTTAGTTTCAGGGTACAAAAAAAGACGGTTGGGAATCACTGGAATAGAGCAAATTCGTGCAGCAAGGAGGTACCTACATAGAATCGATCGACGCTGATCTTTGTCTGTTGAGCAGATTGTTGGGCACTTGCAGCACTAGAAGACACAGACTGAGATATCTGAGTGTAATTCGACGTCAGGTTGTAGTTCATATTGCCTGTGGACTCAGCCTCCGCAAGGAGCGCCCCTGCCTGGATCACCGTACTATTCAACTGATAAAACAGACCCCAGTTTCCATCGTACAGCGACTGTACGCTTGACACGGCAACCTGAAATGCATTCAAGCGCGCAGTCTGGTCGAAGCCCAGGGTCTGGGCCAGAAGAGCTTCCGCCATCATACGCCACTGCTTTCCCTGGTCTGAAAGCTGCGTCGCGGTCTTCACCTGCACTCTCATCGCATCTACAATTCCGCTGCCGTTGACGAGGATGTTGAAGTTGCGGCTGATGGTGGAATATGTGGCGCTGGCGTAAGAAAACACCTGGTCTTGATTGTCTTTTGTGTCGTCGAAGAGAGCGCGAAGTTCGGTCGGTTTCAGAATGACAACACCACTGAATATGATGTCCGCGTTTCTAAACGCACGAAGAGCGTTGAGGTTTGTCTGGATGAATGTTTCCGTTTGAATGGCTGAATCACTTTGGTCATTGTACATCGATAGGCTGAGGCTAGCCTACAAATCAGATGCCATTTGAGTATTACAAAATCAATCCATCGATCGATCGATCGATCAATCAAGCAATCAATAGATCAATTCACTTCTATATGAGCCATATTACAAGCATCAGTAAAATATAGGTTATATCACAAACAAATGTTGAATGGGAAACAATGCAGTTCATTATTAAAGGTTACACACGCAATAAAGTATATGTTCTAAATGTGGCATAAAGTTTATATCAATACATTACTGCAATATATATATAATATGACTAATAACATGAGTATCTCTATATGTGCAACATAAATTTGCTTGTGCCTAGATGTATCTGATCGTTTCTGAGAAAGCTGAAACCCGGTCACTGAGTTATGTGGCCCCATAAGCCACTCACTTACTCACTTTTACTACGTTAGTGATTTTCTTACGTTATTCCATCCGTCGTATAGCTGATTAAAGTCTGACGCGTGTACGTTCATTCTGAGAAGAACTGCTGAACATGAGGTGAGATTTTGTCCCAGGGATGTAATAGAAGACATCAGAAAATCGAGTGTTATGTTATCTGAGACACAGAAACACTGAGGTTAATGCATGGTCAACTTAAATAAGGTCAGGTTAGGGTAAACTAAATTAAGGCCAGGTTTAGTAACTCAAATAAGGTCAGGTTAAGTAAAATCAGAGTAAACTAAATTAAGGTCAGGTTGAGTTAATGCATGGCAAACTAAACCGAGGTCAGGTTTAGAAACCTAGATAAGGTCAGGTTAAATTTAATGCATTGCAAACTAAATTAAGGTCAGGCTAAGTTAACCATGGTAAATTAAATGAGGTCAGATTTTGAAACGAAAATAAGGTCAGGTTAAGTCAGTGCAGGATGAACTAAAATAAGGTCATGCTTAGAAGCTAATTCCACCACAGGTTCACTGCTGCCAGTCTCAGATCTGGAGAACAGAAGAGGAGAACTGCAGATGCTACTGGACATGATGGAAGAAACAAGATTACAGCAATGGACCAAAGAAAACTAAAATTAGAAAGTAGATCTACTTGATGATCATAAAGTGCAACAATAGTTTTGAAAATCACTCGATCAAAAACACCTAAAAATCTTTCCATTAAATACACACTACCTCCGAATATGATGTTCATGCCTAGTGTCTTTTCCCCTCTGGTTGCATTCTTTCATCTTCAACTGTTTTGCCTTGGCTCTTGCAGTGTTTGGCAGAAAGGTGCAACAGGCGATGAATTGGGGAGCTCTGGCAGTTTATAGCAGGGAGGTGGAGTAAAGGGAGATGACTGAGCATAGTTACTTACCGTAGCTGTCTGACCACAGCGATAGAATTTGGAGATAGGACGACTCCATTGCAGCTGCAATCGTGTCAACCTGGCCACCAATGCTGTCATAGCAGTCTCCACACACTTGGCAATCTGGATAGGTGCCTAAAAGTATTTCAATAAGAGCAGTTACACTCAGTTCTCTAGAGACACTACTAGGTTGGGTTGTGAGATAGTCCTGCATTTCACATTGACAGTAAATCAATAAATCCATAAATAAATAAATCAATAAATCAATCAAAAAATACTAGATATAGCGCCCCTTCAAGATATCTACTCAGAGGGGCTCCCAGCTTAACCCTCGGCTGAAAAGGACAGTTTTAAGAGAGGCGTAAAATGAAGATAAGGAGTTCTTAGGTAGGAGATGGAGCTCTATAGGAAGTCCATTCCAGATTGTAGATCCCACGACCGAGAAAGCACAATTCTCCATTATGGAAGTGCGTGCAAAAGGTACGATCAGGTCACCATGAAATGCAGAGCGAAGTGGTTGTCGACCACTACCGGCAGTGATAGGGCGACATAGCTCCTGCAAATAACCGCCAAGGCAGCGCCAAACTAAGGCAGATACCCTAAATAAATGGGGTAGAGGCAACCAATGTAGGACATCCCGCATGTACTCGGATACTTGACCTGTTCTGGGAATCCCACCGATCAGTTGGGTGGCCGCACACAAAACCCGCTCCAAACGCTCAATCCGAACTTGGGGGAGGCCAGCATATATTGACAAGCAATAGTCGAGGCGACTGGTAAAAAGGCATGAACCAGAGCAGCTGAGGCGCTGAGGGTAAGAGAGCGAGATATTACTCGCAATTGGCGAAGCTGGTAAAAGCAACTATGAGAGACATTATTATCCCATCCTCTCATTCAAATTCTCAATGGATCAGAGGCTAAGAAGGTTGCACAGACCAGATCCCTTGCTTACAGCAGTTCAGACATACTTCCTATATAACTACAGCTTCAAAAATACATATTTTTAAAGGTAACTTATTTTAACCAATTTCCGACCAGCTGAGCACTAAGCTAATTGACTGGTTTACAGACTGTTAGTTGATTAACTGTTTTGTTGACTGAATAGATTGACAGACTCACCTATGCTCAATCCATAGATGTAGGTGAAGTTTACTGCAACATCAGCAACAGCATTTCATTTAAGTCTTTAATTATTAATCAAATACATGCACAAAGTCAGATATAAACACTGGAAAGAGTTTCTTGCTCTTACTTTAGATGAGCTATTTTCACAGTGAACTTTTGTCTTGAATTACCTGCTTTACAGGTGTATCCAATCCGCCCTGATCTTGAAATAGTACATACAATACATCAATTGTTCTCAACTTAATTGCAGTATATAGTAATTAGTATATAGTAATTAGTTATAGTAATTAGTATATAGTAATTAGTTATAGGCCTATATTAAGTAGAATCCTCAACCAGTGGTTGTGGGCTGAAGAATCTTTCAGCTGAAGCTCATTCATGATAACAGTCACTCTATAATTGGGCAAAGGATCAAACAGATTGGACAACCTCTGAACTGATCGATCCTGTGAGCCTTAGACATTCAGTTGGCAGGGAAAATAATAAGTGAGTAAATACCTCAACTTACATTATTGCACAACATTACAATAAATTGCACAGAACAATCAATCGGTATTTAAATCGGTAGATAAATTCACTTCTGTAAACATCAATTCACTTCTGTAAACATCAATTCTTTTCTGTAAACATCAATTCTCTTCTGTAAACATCAATTCACTTCTGCAAACATCAATTCACTTCTGTAAAATCAATTCAATTCTGTAAACATCAATTCACTTCTGTAAACATCAATTCACTTTGGTATGTATCAATTCGTTCTGGTGTTGATCAATTCACATCGGTATAAATCAATTCGCTTTGGCATAGATCAATTCACTTCAGCACAGATCAATTCACTTCAGTATAGATCAATTCGCTTCAGTAGAAATCAATTCACTTTGTTATACATCAATTCACCTCAGCACAGATCAAGGTTTATAACAACGAGCATAATAGAAGTCTTTGCATTGGTTGTATATTGACAAACTTACGGCTTGTGGCTCGACCGCAGATATCACACTTGCGTCCACCGATGCCAGGAGCTTTGCATTGACACTGACCACTGATGATATCACATGTGCCAAACAACTGACTAGTAATGCTGACCGTGCCGATGGCCGAGCAATCGCAGGCTGAATCAAATGACAACCATCAGAGATAAAACAATAACACTACAAAATAAATCAACACAATGTTCTAGAAACCAAAACACGTAAAAACAGTCGAAATAAAACCAGTAGAAGAACTAATCTGGACAACAAAAACTTTGCATATCTTCAGCCCCTAAAAGATGTTGATTTAACAGAACCAGTTTACCACCATTACCATTCAAGTATAAATCCCTTGCAATAACTCATCAGAGAAAAGCAATGCTTTTGACAAATTCCTAAACATGCTATAAATATTGACAAACAAACATGCATACAATAATAATAATAATAATAATAATATCCTAGTTTAATTTAATGTAACAAACCACAGCATGATTACAAGTACATTAAGAAGGAATGATGAGAAGTTATTGGAGGAGTCGAATTTAACTGTTGGCAGCCATGCAATGTACCCATCACATTGCACATCTAATATAGCCAACAGGAAGAACTAGTCAACCTTAGGGGATTTGGGAATCCAACTCGCTTCCTTTGCTCTGCATGCCAGTTACTCTAAGGATCCCCTTGCCCAGGGCTTGAAGTGGCATAAATGAGATGCCAGTCTGGCTAAAACCATTCCCTCTCCTGCCATATTATGGCTTTATGGTCGGAGAAGTACCGGAATGATGGAGTCGGCCAGGAGAGGTGCCGATATGGCATACCGATGGATGTCATCCATGTAAGATAACAGGCACACGGTATGAAACATACCGTCCCATTACAAGCCCTGCCCTTGCCTTTGCATTCCTCTTAGTGCAAACTGGGGTCATGATTGTGGTTCATGAAGTGCAAAAAATAGCCATCTCTGGACCCTAATATGACGATCAAACGTGAATGGTGAGAAGATCTTCAATCCATGACAATCAATGACAATAGATGACAATGACAACAAACGACAATAAGTGACAATCAATGACAACCAATGACAATCAATGACAATGACAATCAATGACAATAAATGACAATGACAACAAAAGATAGATTGACAATCAATGACAACCAATGCCAATTAATAACAATCAATGACAATGACAATCAATGACAATGACAATCAACGACAATGACAATGCATGATAATCACTGACAACCAACCATCACATCCCCCATTGCCACCAACATTCCAGAAGGTGTCTTCGCACTGATCGCATTGCAATCCTTTGACTCGCACCTTGCAGTCGCACTGACCTGTCACCTACAATCAACCATACATTCAATCACCACAACATATAGCACTCAGGGCAATCCAGCACTGATAACCGCTCAGCAATAAATTAGTAGCAGTAACATAGAACAGACAGTGATAATATACAACCTTACAAAGCAGCAACAAATCAAAGATAACCAACCAGTGATAACTGAATAGTGATAACCTGGCAGAGAAACATCAGAAATAATCAGACTGTGATAAGATAACATTAGAAACTGAACAGAGTGATAAATGAACATAAACTGACATCACCCTCCTCCTCTTTTCATGCATGGGACTGGCACTTTGAGCAGAGGCAGAGCTGACTGTCTAACTCACCATATCGCAAACAGGAGGATCGCCCAGAGATCCCTGGAGGCTACAGTTACATGGATGACATCCATCTGTCGTGAAGTTCCTGGTGTAGGAATACAGCTGACACCTGTCACAGTTGAAGCCTGTCACATACGGCTGGCACCTGCACATTCCCGTAAGAGAGTCGCAGTCGCCCGTCATTCCAACAGAAGAGCAGGGACATGCTACACACAGATAACAGGCACATTGTCTGTCTTCTATGCCTCTAAACACAGTGAGCATCACATTTTTTACTCATCACATTTTCACAGTTTACAAAAGCTCAAAAATATATATACACCGTGATTCAATAAAAAGTAAGCCAAACTGTTTATTTCATATATCTCTAATGCCTGACAATTTTATTTCAGATTTTTTAACAAGGTACTTCTAACATGAAAACAATCTTTAATATTTTTGTGAAGAAACTCTCAGTAGTAGGATCGGACTATTTAGCCAGGAAAACCATCAAAATGCTAACAAGAGAGACACCAGACTTCATTTCTCCCACATTATGGCCTCCAAACAGTCCAGATTAAAATACTGTCAACTACAAAGTGTGGAGCATTGTAATGCAAGAGCGAGTCTACCAGACAGCAATCCATAATGTAAACGATCTGAAGCAACGCTTGTTGGAAGTGTGGGATGGGATGGTTTAGAGAATAATCGATGATGCTGTTTCCCAATGGCACCAGCGCCTCCAGGCTTGAGTGCAAGCAAAAGGAGGACATTTTGAACATCTTCTTTAATTAAATAATCAGATCATGCTGCTGAGAGGTTTTTCACAAAAATATTATAGACTGTTTTCATGTCAGAAGTACTTCGTTACAAAATCTAAAAGAAAATTGTCAGGCATTAGAGATAAAAAATTATATGAAATAAACAGTTTGGCTTACTTTTCATTGAATCACCATGTATATATAAACACAAGCTTATGTATGCATGATACTGCATGTATGTATGCAAGTGGACTTAATAAACCACATTCTAAGAACTTCCAAACCACTGACTGTTTAAGACTCAAAGTGAACTTAAGATCTTAAACAAAGTCTTTACATAATCAAATCATTTACTACTAAACCTAATTTAAGCTCCTTAAATGTGGTCAGTCCTCTCCCTTGTTGCTACACTTCCCACTGACAGTGTCTGGTCAATGTACTCATTTAAAGCTGAGTTGCCTGATGAAAATGATGTTGGTAGAGATAATACTGAAATGTGAAAACAACAAATTAATATTGAAAACTAATAATGGAAAGTACAAATGAAGATGGTTGACAGACTGAACGTAACGTAATGGCTAACAAACTTACGTTTACACTGCTGTACCAACGGGTTGCCATAGAAACCAGGTGCGCATTCGTCACAGTTTCGACCGGAGGAGCTATTGGTGCAATTGATGCATACGCCAGAGGTTGAATTACAGGTGAGGGCATGACCATTGCAGTTGCAGGCAAGACACTGGCCACGATTATTCTGCACAATTATAAGAAATGACATGGCTGAGCAATACAGGTAAAAGTACCTGAAGCAATACAGGTAGAGTTACCTGAAGCATCTGTGACGATCCCGATGCGAAACAGACAGAATTACCTGAAGCAATACAGGTAAAGGTACCTGAAGCGATAGAAGTAAAAGCGCCTGAAGCAATCCACGTAAAGATACTTTTTATAGGTTATGTTTGTAAGGGTGTGCACATGACATAACCAACTGAAAAGAAACGAATTGTAAATCTGGTGGTGATCTGACATGCGATGCTCTAATAGTTTGGAATTTACAATTATAATCGTGACTTACACTTGGATCTGTCGGTGATCCATAGAATTGATCCATGCACATCTCACAATGCGATCCAGTGTTTCCATTGGAACAGTTGTTGCACTGATGTTCCTGTGGATCGCTGCTAGAAAAGGCACAAGTACTTGCGAAAACGTTGACGTCGCCGGCCACTACGCTTCCCGGGCACAAACATGGCCGACATTCACCTGACCAAAATAAAAACCACCTTCGGAATGTAGATCCATGACATCAAGTAAGGTTTCCTCATAGGAAATGTTTGGAATAATGGGTGAAAAAAGAGAGGATGATGACATTAAAGAATGGGACAGAGCAAGTCTCCAAGAATTGAGCCACTGCAATGAACAGAGAGGTGAGGAGAGATGTATTGTATTTGAGCATTTATACAACGCCTTTAGTACGGTGAGTCATTCAGAAGCGCTGAAAGATGTGGTCAGAAAGGCATCAGACACTTACTGGCAATGATCACATGGTTGTTGAATGTTGATGGATTGATTGATTCCTCATAGGGAAAATCGTAGTCGAGTTTGACGTAAAAAAAAGAACTTAACCATTAAACGATGAACGTGTACTCATATGTATGGGAACAATATGTAAATCGCCATAAAATGATTACGGAACAATATTTGAAAAGTTTGGATAGGTTTAACCTGTTCTCCCACTCAGAGCATGGCCGTAGAATCCGTCGAGACATAGTTCACACTGTCTCCCTGTTGCGTTGTGAGTACAAACGCAGCTTCCTGTCTCCGGGTCACAGGTCGTGCCGGCAAGATCGTGGTTGTTGCAGAAACATCGGACGCATTCTGTGAAAAGACCGCTTCCTGGAGTCTTTCGCGTATAACCGTAGGAACACAGCTCACAAAACTGACCCTGAACACAGAAAATGCTGAAGATTTCAACAACAAATCTCTCTCCACTACACAAGATAAATACTTCAACACAAAAATGCCAAAGATAACAAATACGGAGAAATGACTATGGAACCACTAGCTCCTTTAACACATTTTCTCTGTATTAACTGTTGGGCCAAGTGTATCAATTCATTGTCCCAAGACCAATATCTTTTTGTGGGTCTCTTGCACAGGGAATATCTCTGTTTGTTGTGAAAATATTGCATAAGGCATTTGATATTATCAGCAAAAGAGGTTTCTTGAACGAATAATATGCCAAAATAAACATACCAGTAGCTTGAATGAATCAATCAATGAAATTTGATAGCCTCTTCAAGAAATCTACTCAGAGGCTTGCCACGATAGCCATAATAAAGACATGAACTAAAACAGCATTACACAATCTTTTTCGCTATGGAGCAAACCCTTTTGATCTTAACGTTTTTGGTTGGAACCTCGTCCAAAAACCAACCAAAATATCGATGACAATGACGAATGAATTCTAAAGATATACACAGATTTTAAGCACAAATCCTTCATTTGTTCACACTGAAAGTTTACCACAGAACCCTTGCCTTCACCTCATGGAGCCCTTCCATTGAACACAATTTATGAAACGGTGAACTAAAAGATGAAAACAATGACTATAAAATGAGGTTTATAGTAACTTTCTAAAGGCATCTTGTCTCATCTGTGGTTTCAGAAATGATACTAATAAGAATTAGACTAGAAATAAAGACGAACCGTATATCCCAGAGGACAGGAACATTGCTCGACGTTATTTATGACTGGAGTGACGCTTGTCGGATCATAAACCGCGTAATTCATCGACACAAAATACAGATCTGTTGTTGATCCAATTATCTGAAGAAAAACAGAAAAAAGATAAACACACACAAAACTTATACATTAAAATAGAAATATATACACAGTAAAGAACAGATGAGGCAATCAGAGTAAGATAAAATGCTAATCAATCAAGTCGTAACAGGATTAAGCGTATGATTGACTGAAATTGTTCATCATATTTGGAAATATGTTAATCGACTGTCTTTAATGTATAATAAGTAAGTACTTTATAGGTGACCCTTGCTAGCGGGATCTAGATCCCTTCAGGGCCCCCAATTGTTACCAATGTCACCGGAACCTTGAACGAATTATGTTACTGCTGTTAATCTGGTCGGTTACAAGAAAATATATTGATTGATTGATTAAGATCCTGTAAACATATGGGTGCATCTGCCCCTCTGCCAGTCCGCCAAGAAGGTAAAAAGCGTTTTGTGTTTATCATTCATTCATTCATTGCAAAAATTTATATAGTGCCCCTTCAAGGTTACTACTCAAGATCGTTCCCGGCTCCACCCCAGCTTAAAAGAAAATTCTTAAGGCTACTGTAAGATGTATATGAATGAACCATAGGCATAAGACTTTATCTTAATGATGCTCATTAGTCAAATACGGGGTTCTATAGAATATCTATTTATAAGCATGAAAAGCAACTTGCGTTATAGAACTTGGCTCTTATTCGGAGTGACTTCACTGAACCTAAGACCTGTTGCATCTGTGCGTATGTTGCCTTCGCTCCACTTGTGCTGTTCACAAAAAAGTTGTCCTCATGTAGTCTGACCTGAAATCACAAAAGTGCATCAAATAAGGTTGAATTGTTTTATTAATTTCAAGACAAAACAGCTCACCTACAATGACCATGCTCTCTCCAACTGACTAATGTATATTGTTGAGAGTTCAAGAAGTAAATTTATGTGGTTTTCTATAGAAACCATTCACTCTCAACCAACTCAGTTTTCTCTTGGGTGAAATCCTCAACCACATTTGCCCATTTGAATGGGTAACACACCATTTAAGGCACTTGTACACAAAACTGCATCACCAATATAAGCCTAGATTGCAACAAACTATGCCATAATAACCTGTGTCCTTTTGAAAAATAGCATATAACCATTGTATTCATTTGCCCGTTCGGGTTCATCTACCTGGAATGACCTACCTCCATCATTAAGGACTAACGAATGAGTGGTTTCTCTCCATCGGATTCTCGCTCTTTAAAGGTGTTTCCTTTTCCCAGGGTTTCCCTGCTGAGAACAACCTCCGAATAGTTATTCTGTGAGAGGCACTATATAAATCTAAAGATATGATATTATATGATATTCTGCCATGATTGCAGTGGAATTTACCAATGTCCGCCTTAGTTTCAGCCACACTAGTTTAAAGTATGTTAAAGTTCACAAATCATTGACCTATTTGTCCACACAACAACTAAACAAAATCGTGTCTTCTCAGTGGTTTGCCCTCACTCACAACTACTGGAAGACTCCTGTTGGAGTTTCACTTGTCATCCAGGGTCCACTCAGACTCTTTTTATACTCGCCGGGGGTTCTCAACATCCGTGTTCCTTAGTAGTAGCCTTGAAGGGATGTAATATAAATCTTCATAATGAATGTGAACTTGCATCGTTATCATAGATTCCAGTCATACGTAAGCGTCACATACTGTCAGCGTCCAGTCTACCTTACCACATAATTAGTCCTCGCTTCTGAAGGCAGTTGTGGCAACTGGTAGAGGAGAACATAAGGAGTGCTCGTTCCCTGGAGGATGACATCGCCGTCTGTTGCACCGATATAGAAATTCTCCTTCATCACCGTTGCAGGAACACGGATGTTGAGAGCAAAACTCAGATTCTGCCCATAGGCACCTCTCTTGTTACCAAGGTAACCATCGGTTGCTAGGAAGTAGAGGCGCTGGCTCTGGGAATTAACGGCATTGTTTTCAATTCTCATGACGTGCCTACAGACCAATCAAACACAGAGTCAATCAGTCACTTCATCAATCAAATCAATCAACAAGTAATTAAGTCAGTCAGTCAGTCATTCAACCAATCAATCAATCAAACAATCAATTATCTTGATACAGACAAACATATATATATATATATATACAATCAACATGAGTAACTGCATGAGTGGGCAACAACTGATGTAGTTATTCAACCACTCTACTCGATTGATTGACAGGCAGTGGCATCATCATCAGTCAATGAAGAGACCTTCATCTGTCAATCCTGGTCTGTTGAACTCTTTTACTGCTATCAGTTCCTGACAAAAAAATGTCACTCCAACTCAACACATTAATACTCTGAGATTGCATGACATGCAAAAGTCCAACGAGACTAACAGACGGTTACTTCATGTCCTTGACAGACTGTACTAAACAAGGATAAGTTACAAGCATTTGAAATTGAAAGCAAATCAGCACAAGCAACAAAGTTATCTATGAAAATCAACAATTTTGAACTAATTATAGCATCACCAACTGCATCGTGAATAATAACAATTCGTAATAGATTATTAAACGTTCTAAAATTCAACTTAGACTCTTAATCTCCTCATTTGGCTGTAATCTGTTTCTCTTATATATGTATGTATATATTCAATATATATATATTCTCTGAATATAATCCATTGCAGCATCTGTTTTCCTTTCTTTGAGCAAAAACCAGCCCCAAACTTCTATCTTGATTCAACATAGATGGGTACATGGAGTAATTAGATACCCATTGGCGTGAAGAACAGACGAAACAAGTTCAATACCCGCTACCCACACGTAAGATTGACTAGTCTTTCCTTCACTGGCAGTAGCATCGGTTAAATCAGATATGAAGCGTAATGAGCGCCTTGCATGGCTGCCGACAGTTAAATTTGACTCCAGTAATAACTAGTTATCGCTCGTTAACTGCACTTTTAATCATACTTTGATTTGTAAGTTTGATATCAAACGAAGTATTATATAATATGTTAAGCAATGCCTTTGAATAAGCTCATTGTCTTAACCTGGCTTTCTCTTGCAACGATCTTAAGCATATATCTTCATGAATACTGCTTATTCTCATTCAAAGCTGCATGCGATGTCCTTGCTAATTTCAATTTCTTAAGGCATGATATTCACAGAATTTAACTAAAATTCAGATATTGTGAAAGCCGTTAAACTGCTTTTAAAAGCTGGCACAATAAGCTGAAATCTTTCAAGCCAAACATAACCTATACCATGTCAAATTACAAGCAATGATCATACAACAATTAACCTGTAACTAGAAGAAATAAAAAACACTGCACGATTTCCAGTCAAAAGCTTCAACATTGAATATGGTCACTGTGTTTCAAATCGTGTTTCATTTCTTGAGCGCTGTAACAATGAAACCCTCAAACTACATTCAACACCTTTCTTTACATCACCATCAATGTTAGTATCATCTCCAATGGCCAGTGCCACATGGACCAGTGGCTCTCAACTGCAAACCACATATGGGACTCTTTCTAAATTCTTATGTGGGTGAAATCTAGCCAATGGTTACTCTTTCAGTGATTCCAGTATGAACTGGATTTGTAGATCTTAATGAATGTTACCATCCCGATGCTTAACAAGATAGATACAGCTTATAGAGGTACTGAAGAGTTATTACAATTTTGAGTCACCAAGCAAATATAGACAAACACCTAATTAAGAAGAACTTCAACTGATAATATTATGGGTAGCTATTAACACATTAGTTGAAACTACTCTGTAGTTGCTCTTGTGACAGCACTGTCTTTACATGAATATTTGTTGGTCAAATACAAATTGAGCATTCTCATTTCATAATTAGACTCTTCCATCGATTTTACAGCATATCTTTCGAGACACCAAAGTGCTAATAAGCCAAGTCTCATTAAACTCCTTACTCAATAACTCACCACCTCAATTCACTGAAAAAGGGAAAAGTGAAATCTCGTCACCGCCTTACGAAGCGTCATCCGTTGTTATGAGGGTTGGATTCGGAAGATCGAACGTTCTCCAGTTCTCGTCCACCCCAACCCACTTCTCCTGCGTTGCCGTGGTGTCACTAAAGAGATTCCAGGTGCTGCTGGCAGTGGCAGCATGCCAGTCAGGGGCTGTTGAACAGTTGGTGGAACGACCAGAGCAGTAGCATGGAATGCATCCCTCGTTGCCCCACGGACCAAGTCCATAAAAGCCTGACAGGATTTAATGAAACAATATATTTTATTCTATACAGTTGTAGTAATATAATCACCAACAACAGCAGAGCGATGAACAACCGAACAATGACTGGCATCATATGTACAAATTATGAATGAATGAATGAATGATGCATTACAAATAATAGTAATTACAATAACTCTGATAAATCATAGTAAAGCCTACCAGAGCACCTTGTTAGGACTAATCAAGACTGAGGAGGGTCAACCCATCAGATTGAACACCAAGTCAACCATAACACAGCAATGACAATAATAATAATAATAATAATAATAATAATAATAATAACAATAATAAATCTTTACATTAATAATCTCTAAATCCCTGGGGGAATGAAGTACCTGAGAGGAAAAAATAACAATAATAATAATAATAGCACCAACAATAATAATCATAGTGATTAGATGTTAACATTGACAATGATGATAAAATAATGATGATGATGATGGTAACGATGATGTTGATGACTTACCATCACGACAAGTGTCACAGTTTGTGCCAAGTGTGTTCAGTTTGCAGTAACAGCTTCCAGTGTCAATGTTACACGCAAGAGAGGCTTGACTACCATCGACATCACATTCGCACGCTGTGCAGCCATCTAGTGTCAGATTGTAGTTACTGTAAATATAACAACAGACAGAAATAACAGAAACTGGAGCACAGAAAAAACTCAAATGAACCAACAATAGAGTCAAAGGAAGAAGCACAGTCACTAATCACAGCTATTAATCACACCTACTAATCACAGCGATTAATCAGTTACTAACCAGTTACTAATCACAGCTATCAATCACAGCTAATCAGTTACTAGTCACAGCTATTAATCACAGCTATTAATCACACCTACTAATCACAGTGATTAATCACAGCTACTAATCAGTTACTAATCACAGGCACCACTCATGTCACAACTCTGAGAATCTGCAGTGTTGTAGTGGGTTTATGCATACGTTTCTTCTAAAAACAATACATAATCTATTTTTAGAACATTTTTCTAAGACACTGTTATGCAGAGGTTCAGTACTAATGTCACATCTAAAAATTTATAAAAACAAATAATCTTTGCTACCATAACTTTAAACAACACTTCCAAGACATGAATAACTCGACACCTTAATGTAAAACTACAATTTCTTAAACATTAAATTGAAAAACAACATAATTTTACTAACATATGGAAAGGAGAAAAATAAGAATGCCTCAAGTTAATGCAAGAGGCAATAGTAATGCCTAGGAACTTTTAAATAGAATAATTAAGTTGAGCGTCTCTGTCTGTCTGTCTGTCTGTCTGTCCGTCTGTCTGTCAGTCATCACCTCACCGTAAGTTCCAACAATCGCTACACTCATTTTTTTCCCGTGAGTGTAGGGACAGTAGAGGAAGACAAATATTAAAGTATCGTTTTCCTATAGGGTGAGGGTGACAATCCATCACGTCAACCACTGTATCATCATTAACCACAGTACATCCATGTATAAAACAACAAAACATTAACATGACTGTTGCAAAATTGCAGAGAGTCAAAGAACTGGAAATAAATTGCAGAAAACAAATCTCTCCATCAGTAATAAATGGTCAAAAAGTGCATGAACTCACTAATTGGCACAGTGGTCACATTGAATGCCACCAACTCCTGGCTTACAGGGACATTGACCATCATCAAAACATGAGTTATTCAATGCGTAAGTCGAGTTACAGACACACGGTTTACAACCGTTACCTACAACAGGTCACAAGATCATCGTTCGGACTTCAATAGCACTGCATTTCCAGCACATCACTTGCATCCATATTGACCAACAGCACATTGACCAATCAATCAATCAAACTTAATTTGCACCTCTTCAAGAAATCCACTCAGAGGCACTGCCAGTCCAACCACGGCCAAATAGGAAAGGTATAAGAGAAGAATGGAAGAAGATATCAGTGCATGGGCAAAACCCAAAGGCTAAGATGAAGCCGCCCATTCCACAACAGAGAAGGCATGATGCTGAATCATGGCAGTGCGTGAGAATGGGACAAGAAGAAGGCCCTGTAATTGACAGCCAATCCAAACATATGTGCCTCAATTCCATGTGTAAATACTCTATTGCCAGTCTCTACTCATCAAACTAGAGCAGAGATACAAAAAAATGCAATGACCTACAACGGCATTTCATACTGGTCTCCTTCCTTAGTTCAGAAGTGCATACATTACCATAACACAGAATATCGTGTGAGTAAAGGACTCCCTCGAGGTCCCCACACGGTGACAACCTCAGGGCGGTTTGAACCCTTGCTCTCTAGTGAGCTTCTGTGCCCCATAAGGCATCGTTTGCATAACTGAATGGACCTCCTATCCCTAATAATACTGCAATAATGGAATGTAGTTCCACAACAAGGAACAATTGATTCATGTTTCAATCATTACAATAATGGTACCATAGAAGACTAAAATGGAATGATCCAGCTTAAGGTAAAGTTGTTCCTGGTACAGAAAATGAAATTGTAGAAAGGAAACCATTGAGCTATTGCACTGTAGTCCTTGCATAAGTTTCCAAATCCTTCCACTTCAAGAATACACCATAACTATAATGGATCATGAAGCAAGTAAGTAGGTCACATGTATCATGAATTCATGACGCTGCCTTTCCTTATCTTTCTCTATCATCAATTCCACACCCCATCCACTTTATATCCATTTGCCTGTCTGCCCCCTATCTGACCTTTGGATCTGAACTTTGAACTAAATCTTACCATATCTGTCTCAATAATAATTATTATTATTTTTGACTGAGCATCTGCTGGTTTTCGTAAATTATCTTTTTGGTGCTAAATTCAGAGGTCACAAATTTAAATGTATAAAACATTCAAACTATGCCACTGAGAAGCATAAATCACAATTGAACCATTTCCAGTAGACTCATTCTTCTAACACGATTTCCTTTCGTCAACACAATCAATTATAAGACAGTTTCATTACAGCTAAAACTAAGGCAGTGCTCGCGACTAACATAGTGCCCAGTCATAACGAGAGTGGGCTGAGGGAACAAATGTCCATGGGCCTGGAAATTTTGAAGGGCCCAAGCCGGGTCCACAATCAATTCATGAAATATATTATAATCAATTATATAAAATTCATGATTTATGCCCTTTTAAATATCATATTAAACCCACTTAACTGCAATCAGTTCAAACATTAAGCATCTGAATACTACTTTACTTAAAAGTGTTTCTCTGGACCACGCTTACTTTCGTTCAAGATGGCCGTGACTGCTCAGCCTAGAGGCCTGGAATTTCTGTCATCAGTCAGCCCTACTTGTGCCCGGTGCTTGGCTCTCGAGTGGCACTATAAAAGCTTTGATATTACGATTACAGTGGGTGTGAGATTTCATGGAGTACCTGTGTAGAGTCCAAAGTAATTGTCAAGACATCTGTCGCACTTGTTGCCCACGACATTTGGCCGACAAAGACAGGTGCCGTTGTCAATGCACATTGCTTGGATGGAACCAAGAGTGTTGCAACTGCACACTTAGCAACCAAAAGACAACAATTAAAAACAGCACGAAAACATCAATGCCAATTAACAATGATGTTCATTACAAGAAAATGTTTATTAGCACCCAATCATAACTGCAAATTTATATAGCACCATTGTACAGGAACAGGGACTCATACAGGAACACATAAAAGGCACTACTGAACTAACAACATGTATCTACCATAGAGTAGAATGTTATAGTACTAATAAGCGAATATCGTCATCATCATCATCATCGTCATTGTCATCATCATCATCATCATTATCATCATCATCATCACATGTTGAGGTAAACAATGAATTCCCATACATAGTAGTACGCTACCTGAGATGCAACAATTTGAGCTTCAAAACCCTCTCAGCTCAACATTCCTTACACTGCCAAAGTAAGGTCAACATGAAATTCCATCAATACACTCCTCCTGCATGAACAGACGACAGATGCTGAGAGTCCCTTTAAAGGCTACACATAAAAGAGGCAGAGAAAACTCACGTGTACAACCGACTCCGCCTAAAAACCCGTAGGCGTCCACTCGGCATGCGCTGCAGTCTCGCATAATTACGTTTGGCTTACAGTTGCACTGGCCGCCCAGCGGTTGGCAGATGGAATCAAGACTTCCAACAGGATTACAGCTGCAGCCTAAAACAGATGGAAAGAAGCAGAGAGGAAAGGAATGTAACTCTATCAAAATCCCAACAACTGAACAAAACATGAAACTCATCAGATGCAGTAAAGTAAATTTTAAAAGCCAGTTTTCAGTAACGAGTTGAGTGCAGATGAGGAGGTTTTGGGCAGAAGGTGAAGCTTTTGGGGTATCCCATTCCATGTGGTTGGACCTACCCACTGCAAAGGTCTGTCCGGTTCTGTATCATAGAAGTGCGGGCAAAGGGGAAGTAGCAGATCGGAGAGACTTTTGACTGACATTGGCAGTGACAGGTCGATACAGCTTCTGAAGATAAATAGGGCGACTGCCACCACAGAGGCAGCACCAAACCATGGCAGAAACCCTGTATGCAAAAATAAATGCAAAGAGAGGCAAGATTGTGCTTATATAGTCTAGCCTTTCATCAATTCATCACGTCAATACACCAAACGGCAACACGTTTCATGGACAATAACAGCAAAACAATTCAGCATATGGCAATTCATTTCCTGAAACTTCTTTGGGAAAATATCTACAGCACAATTGAGTCCCTCTGAAAAGTGATTTGAAGAGGTGCTATATAAATTGCATAATATTCCTTGATTGGTGACAGACAATGCACTGGTACCCTAGTCTGCCTCAGCTTAGCTTGGAGAAAAAATGAATCAACACCCAGATATATAAGTACTCAACGCTCACCTATAGCTCCATCGTAAATGTCGGTCATAAGCGAGTAATCGAGTGAAGGGCAACCGTAGGTCACTCGGTCGGCATTGGAGATATTCTGAGCCAGAGCGTAACAGAGGTTCATCTGAGCCTTCATTGAACTGTTTGCTATGTTGTACGCATTTACCTGGTCCAGTGCGGGCATTAACACAACCTACAACACACAGACTAAACGTTTCTTGTATTCAACTTTAAACAGAATCAATGTTCAACACTTTGATGGGGAGTGTCTAATAAATGTAATGTAATCGAGCATTTATATAGTGACTCTTCAAGATATCTACTCAGAGGCGAGAACAGATGCGACTGGGAAGCCAATGCAGCATGTCGTTAAGGTGTAAAGAGATGCCTAGGGTAAGACTATTTGGGACAAGTACAGAGAATGTCACTGCCACACACTAATGAGATCACAGTGAAAATAAACAGCTATTTGTTAAGAGAAGTGTCAAGATTAACATTGGCCTTTTACCCAATGGTTTATAAAAGTTGAGGAGTACACGCGAGTCTTTTTCACATTTCATCCAGCAATTATAGAACAGCTTAACTAAGCACTTGTGCTTGCTATGAACCTCAAGCAAATGGTATTAAGCATGGAGAATTTCGCCTGACAGAAAGAACAACTAGAGTAGTGTTTCCAATTTATTTTTGCAGTGGAACCCTCTTGATCTTAAATATGTTAGCGGAACCCCGTCTACAACTAAACATATTCTGTTGTAGGTACAAACGATTGAGAATGCAGACAATTATAGGTTTAGGCCTAGATTAGATAAATAATAATGATACAAATATAGATGACAATGACATAATATGTATATATATATATATATATATATATATATATATATATTATGAATTCTCTTCAATATAAAGTCATACACAGATGCAGATGCAGTTAAGCAAAAAGGCTCCATTCATTCACACTGAAACTTTTTGTGGAGGGCTTGTCTTCACCTGGATGTAATTAATTATTTTAAATTAATTAATGGAGGACTTGTCTTCACATAGATGTAATTAATTATAATTATTGGAAATTAAATGATGGAGGACTTGTCTGCACATGAAACCCTAGGGTAACACTGAACACAGTTAGGGAAATGCTGAACTAGAGCAATCCAACAACTAGCCAACTTTACATATGCAAGCATTCACCACATGGGTTGGAATAACAAGCTGCAAACCGTGCTAATGCAAACGGAGGCTTACATGCAGTTTGTGACATGAGCTCATTCGCTTTCCCATGCTTCCATTTTGCAAGCAGTTTAAGAAGATCATGGTCCTGTAGGTCAGGTGCACCTCTACAAAATTTCTCAAGAATGCGCTATATAAATAAGCACTTAGAATAACAATTATAAGATGTAAACTATGGATGCAGTAGTGTAAGACAGGCGCACTTGCTGCTTTTAAGAGAACAAGAACGGAACTGACTGAATCTAGGAGCAGAGATGAGGATTGGACAGCAGAAGTGACGGGTATCTGAATCGTCATCTGATAACGAGCGGTGATACTGGAGAAGAGGCAAATGCGACCAAATGAAATTTTAGCTAAAATAGACAAAAACAGCAATGGAAATTAAATAATGGAAATTAAATAATGGAAATTAAATAATGGAAATTAAATAATGGAAATTAATTAATGGAAATTAATTAATGGAAATTAGTGCACACTGATACAGACTCATATAAACTGATATTATTAACAAAACATTTTCTTTTGAGCAAAATCGTTTCTCAAACGGCATCATAGAAAATGTTCTCTTACACAGTACCTTTAGGTGATGACCCCATGGCACCCTTAGTACAATAAGGTTAGCATGAAGCCAAAGGCCACCATGACACTATCATCATTATTAGGTAAGCATTAAGCCATTGGCCACAATAAGGTATGCAATCAGATTTTGAACTGTCTCTAGATCAGCTGTATACATAGATATGAACTCAATGAAATCAGAGATTTATATAAAAGTAATAACTATTGGCATCTTTCCAGATAACCTTGTCTTCCCAGCGGTGGAAAGGTTCCAGAAAGCTGCTGAGGATCTCGGGTGGTGAAGTTTGTTCCAGAGCATTGGAACTGATCAGTGAGTTCCAACTGAGGGTTCAGCAGCTGCAGTGTCATCTTGACGTTGAGATACGGCGCATCCAGATTCTGCAACAGAGTCAACAAGGAGGCAAGGACTACATACAGCAGTGTACATTAAATCAACACAGGATGATGAGATGGCCAATCATTTCTTGGATCAACAGATATGCTCATCAAATCTAATCTTTTGCACATTTTGCTTAATTGATAATTGCGGTTCCAAGTGTTTGGAACAGCCTCCCATCTGACCTGCACTCTTTTCTGCACGACCTCTCTGGCTCTTTCTGTAAACTTCTCAAGACTTTCCTCTTTGACTGGGTCTGGATTGGGAGTGCTTCTGAATAGTCATCTTGAAGAGGTGCTATATAAATTAAATTGACTGCTTAATTGATAACCTAACCAAATTCTATCAGCCTCTGTAGCACCAATATTAGTACACACAACTTCAAGTAAAACTAAGGCCAGGGAAATAAAGAATCAGCAACAAGGCTTATACCAAAATTAGGCAACAAATAAAAGTAGACTAATTTTTAAAAACAATAGTAATACACTTAGGTTTCAATGCAGCCTAATGACAATCTTGACCTTGTGCAACTTTACTTACTCAACATACTGCTAACTATAGAAAAAAAACCTGGAAGATAGAAGATGATAATAAAAACAAATGCCATCTCTTTACCTCAAATCGTATGAAAACATTGTAAAACAATGTTTTTGGGACCATGATGCTTAAGATGAGGAAAAATGGTGGAGTGATCGCAAGAAAACCGAGTCCAGTGATGCTGGCATCTGGATCTCCATGGCCTACTTGCAGAATAATGTCATATGACTGCAAAAATGAACAGAATTTAACAAATCCAGTCAATATCATACTGAATATTCCCCAAATTCTTGTACAAAATGCAATTCAAACTAAAACATTTGAAGCAATTGAACATTCCTGCTTTGAATATAAACAACTAAGACGATGACAGTGACATGAAGAATGAACCATATTTTTAGAAAATTCAATAATAATATCAACAAGAATTATTTCAAGACCCAAAAACTTTAAAGTATTAATTATCAAAAATTCACTTTTTTACACCACAGCATGAAGATAAACTGAACAGTTTATTGTCTTAAAGTGTGAAACATAATAACAATGTCTCAATATGATGTAAAATATAATATCTGGTGAATGCATATAACTTGTTGAATGTAGGCAACAGATACATGGCAGAGGTGTCAAACGTTTTGGTGATGGTGTGCCAGTGGCAATATTTTCCAGTAAGTGGATGGTCAGAGTTCCAATGGAGCATGAGGAAAATGTGGTATGGATCTCAGAGGAGATTATACAAACAGCTGAATTAGGCTTTGAAAACGTTATTCTGATATTATGCATTATCAATTATAAACATCACTGAAAACTCATGAAGTCTTAAAAATGACAAATTAGACTTTTTATTCTGGATAGTCTTTAGACAAGGCTCCGCGGGTCAAAAATATATCATCATCAGACCAGCGGCTCTTTGACACCCGATCTAAGGGGACTCAATTGCTAGATGCAATATGTAACTAATTCAATAAAACTTCATGCTAGAGGTGCATACTTGCTGTGTAATCTCAAAGTTTGGAACTTAATCTTTTTGTTTAATCTGATTTAATCTAATTCTAATCTCTACCTTAACTGAAGCATCGGCAGAACAGAAACCACGAAAAAGAAGAAACAAACCGTAGCGTTGTCCGCAAACTCTGCCTCGTATGTCAGATAATCGATGCTTGGTCCAAAGAATCCTGGATATGGATCTCGACATGTCCGACCACCGGTAAATGTCTTACAGGAACAGACACCAGAGTCAGCTGGACAGATCTGGTCCCAGGAAGCTCCAAGGTCACAGTCACAGAGTGAACAGCCATCTGCGTTGTCGGCATTTAGGTTGAAATAACCAACCTATTCCATCATACATATGCAACTCATCTGTATATATATATGCATATATATATATATATACACACACTAAATTATACATATATAGTACCGTATATACTCGACTATAAGTCGATTCAAGTATAAGTCGAAGTGCAATTTTTGAACAAAAATAACGCCCAAACTTCATGGCTCAAATATAAGTTGAACCCATAAAATCAAAAGCGAGTGATAAATCGAGAGGTATAGCTTGATATCTGCTGTCTTTTCGGCGGATTTCTCCGCGAAATATATATTTTACTATTGGCAGATCAATATTAATGCATGTGGCCGTCATAAATCGAGAGGTATGCCCTGATATCTGCTGTCTTTCGTAGGAGAAGTTCAGCGGATTTCTCCGCGAAATATTTATTTTACTACAGGCAGATCAATATTAATGCATGCTTGATATCTGTTGTTGAACGTTCGGTCCGAAAATCTCCCATTATTTTGTCTCTCGAGTATAAGTTGAAAGACCAAATACGCCGTCTGGATGTAGTCTTAAATTTCTCGACTTATAGTCGAGTATATACGGTATATATAAACAAATATTTTTATATATATACATATTTATATATATATATATATATATATATCAGATTGACCAACAGTTAAATTTTGTCTTAATTAACTCTGCAGTGTTCTTAGATATATGTATGTTTAAAAGCATATGCTTACATTTAAATGAAGTTGAGTCTAAATGCTTTTACATTGATATCATTTTTTGTGGTGTTTATGGTGTGCATGTATGCATGTCGTAATATGCATTTGTGTGATCTTGCCTGGCAGACGTCACATTGGCCGGGCATTACATATCTTTTGCAAGTGCAAGTGCCATTCAATTTGTCACAGGTGTTCGAATTGTTGACAGTTCCATACCAGTTACAACTGCAGGCTAAAAGACAAACAAATACAATACTGCACAATTGCAATTTGATATTGCCCTTCTTACAATCAGTTCAGAAGTGCACACACACCTCGATGGCACAATTGCAGATATATTGCAGAGCAATTGCGCACAAATGACATGCTCAAGGTAACTACACAGTCACTCCTCAGACGAGGATTGAAACCAAACTCTCCACGTTACAGACCAACCGCTCTAACCGATCAGCCACCGTGCTACAAACAATCATAACCTTGAGTTAATTTTCACAGCCAATTTTAAAATCAAGGCTACTCAAACATTGAATTGGCTGAAAACTGAATTGAGTAATCCCTTGCTTACTATTTAAACGTCACAGCGCAATGTAGAATTACATTTACTTACTTAGTCCTTTTCCATAGGGTGGGGATATCCGCCTTGCCCCCCCCACACCCCCACTGTAGAGTTGTCAATGTCCATAACTCTTACTGTAAGGTAAAGTAGCCTATGTCCCACAACAAACCACTCAAGTAACTTTTAATTCAATTCTTATTCTTTATCTTATACACAAAAAACATTGTTTATTTGAGAATGTATTGCTCTTCCATTTCGACATTGAAGAATATTTCCACTGTGTTCATGACCCACAGGTCTAACAATTGAATCCTCTACAATGACAACATTTCTACCTTATATCTATTTGTAGCCTACATTCATCTGCTCCCAGACATCATCACTGAGACAAACATGCATCACACTTTATGTTTATTAACACAAAACATGTTCAAACTTGTCTAGGTCTGTCTGAACTATACAGACATCACTTAATAGAAGACATCATAACAATCAAAGTTTTCTACATGGTGTACATTGTAGGAACAACTGGCCAAAGTTTCTGTACAGCACCAAAATAAAGCATGGTCATCAACACAACGTGGATATCCCAAGTTGGCAAAATGATGTCCGCTCGATAATCCGAAGATTCGATAGTCCAAAGGTTAGATAGTCTGAAGGTTCGATAGGCCAAAGATGCTATACTCCGACATTTATTTAAATAGAAGCTGGATTAATTGACGAAAAGAATGCGTGAAACTGGGAGCAGGATTGATATGAAAAGAATCATGCCTAAATGGAAGCTGGATGAATGAAAAGAATGCAAATCCTGCTTCTAGCCAAACATAATTCTTTTCGTCCTAGCTTCCATTAAAACCGCAATCTTATCACCTATGGACCGGACACCATGCAATCTTCGGACTATCGAACCTTCGGACTATAGACACAGAATCGGCAAAACAACATTGTATAAAAGTCAAGATTCGTCAAACAAGGAAAGTACATCGTAACACTCACGTTGGCATCCAAATACATTATCTGGCGACAGATTCCAGAATCCCACGAGACAGGAGTCACAGGCGCGTCCTCCAACGTTCAATCTGCATGAACACTGACCAGTGGAATTCACGCAGTTGAACAGACTCAGGTCTGACGTCCCAATTCGGTTACAATCGCAAGCTAACAGTCAAACACAGGCAAACAAAGAGTGTTCATTTCATTCATTCATTTCCGAAATTTGATACTGCCCTTTTTCCAACATTTTTTGCTCAGAAGTGCATACACACGCCTCGACGACGCAATTGCAGTTGTACTGCAGAGCAATGGTGCGCGAAGGACGTACTCAAGGTCCCTACACAGTGATGCCCCGAACGAGGCTCGAACCCGCGCGCTCAGCACACACTGAACATGACGGGCTGACCCCTCTAACCGATTGGCCACTGTGCCACACCGTGTTCAAAAGTATCACATGGATAACAGAATGAGAAATTGAAAAGGCAAATTAATTAACAGAGGGGACATCAATTCCATTCCAGGTTCTCCTATTCCTCCTGCTGCAATGATTCTGGCATACAACAGAGGGCAGCCATGTGTTCCAATGCCCTCCAACATTACTCCAACGCTTGGGTCCTCTTGAACTGTGGCAAAACTCCGACATTGAGAGGATGATGACTGCAGTGTTCATTGATCCGTTCACTTTAATTTTCTTTTAATTTCTATACTTTTATTGTTGTTTATCGTACTACTTATGTACACCAAAGTGCGAATAGCAATTGATAAATAAAGAATATACTTACTTTCTAGTCCTGGAAAAGAAGAACTCTTAACATAAACAGCATTTTAACTGCAAATTGTAATTACGACCATTTATACATCACCGTAGGTAGCAAACTACTCCTAGGGAACTGTACATGTCCACATTCTACACGTAAGAGCAAAAATATATGCTGCGACATTGAATATACGGGTGATATATAAGATTGCTTGACAAGACCTGATCACCAAATGGCACATAGGTGTGGCTGCTTTGGCACACGATATTATGATTCACTAAACATTACCTCATCATCAGTTCTGAAATCAATGCAGGCAGGCAGTCAATTGAAGATTCATAATAATCGTAACCTCAATTGCAAAAGCACGCTATGAAAGCGAAGTCAAGTAGACCCAGTTATTCACAGGCACTCAGTCAAACAAAATCGATAAGTAGACAAACTCATATTTGATTTTGGAACAGACTGCTGCTTCAGCACACATTCCTTAGTTTACAGTATCTAAACTAGTACAATAGTACATCCTAGGATCAATTAGATTTGTCATTTGTACAGCACACCAAGACAGGTCTCAAAGACCCTGTAATGTAATTGAAGATTTATATAGCTCCTTTCAAGATATCAACTAAGATGATAGTAAATGTGATAGCGCAACAGTAAATGATGTTATCTGTGCCATGGTCAGTACAACGAACTTCTTGCTACACATGGATAGCAAAGTTTCAGGGCTATATTTTTTTTCAGGGCTAGCTGAATGTAAATCCTCAAAAATTTCGCCGCGCACAAAAGCCACGTCAGGGAGACGCTAAATAGAGCTCCTTAAAGCATGCAGTGTTTAGTGTTCACGTGAATATAATATTGACAGTCACTTACTTATGCATGGTCCATTGCAGTTGTAGGCTGTAATCAAAATCAACAAAATCAAGCAGTTGGTACAAAAAAACGCTGAAAGGTTCAATAATTTGCTGTTGGACAGCTTTCCATTTTAAAATCATTTTAAAATAACAAGATTGATGACTAGCTGATCGCCAAAACTATAATCTGAAAGAGCATCTGCCAACTTCGTGATTAATTTGGTTTCAAATCTAACCAAAGCCAGAGCTAGCTTAAGTCATGACTTTAGCTCATCGTTAGTGGATGCTAACCATATATGACTAAAATTGACGATTATCAAATATGAGTACTGTTATTGAGCCCAGGTCTTTGTAGTAAATTTTGATTACAATGTGTGTGAAGGAATCGAGTAATGACAAGTATTTCTGATGAAAAATTGGCTAGCATCAGACTACAGATGCACAATTTCACCTCATCAACTGGTGTCAATTGGCGTCGGTGATGTGCAATATTTACTTAAACTTATTATAGCAAACAAAGGGGTATGAAGAGTTAGTGACTTCATTTTCTTAGCCTCAACATATAAGAACAGATGGCCAGCCTTCTTCTCACTGAGATAGCATGTGTGTGGTGTCAGGACACAAGAGCAGCCAAGTCTAGAAACATATCTACCACCTTAGCATGAATTTGAAGCATCAACCTTTCGAATGGCTGTCCAGCACACCAGCCAGTAGACTATCACATAACTTCCAACAACACACAATTGTCTAAGAATATAAGCTCAGCAAGAGACCTATCTAATCAAAGATAAAATATACCTAACTAATTTTGCATAGGCTTAATTAAATGAGCCGTGCTTGCAGATCAGCTAAAACACCAAATAGTTTATTGTACTCAATTCAATGAAAATAGATACTCACTGGCATTCACTGGTCCAGCATAACCTACAACAAAACAGAAAAGGAGTAACTATTCCACAGTGTGGCACAGCGGCTGATCGGTTAGAGCGGTTAGCCCATAGCGCTCAGTGTGCTGAGCGCGCGGGTTCGAGCCTCGTCCGGGGCGTCAGTCACCGTGTAGGGACCTTGAGCAAGTCCTTCACCCACCATTGCTCTGCAGTACAACTGCAATTGCACCGTCGAGGCGTGTGTATGCACTTCTGAGCAAAAGATGTTTTAAAGAAGGGTGGTATCAAATTTCGGTAATATTAATAATAACAACTATTGTTTCCATCCATTGAAAATCAGAACAAAAATATTCAGGAATAAGCGCCCTCATGAGGTTCTTGTAGGGCGCTATATAAATGTTCATATACATACATACATACATACTCAAAAATCTTTTAACTTCTGTAAACAACACACTAAGTAGCCACTCGAAATATGCTGGATAATGTGAATCATAATTTATAAGTTTGGAACCAGTACTTCAATGCTAATATTGTTTCATGTGCTTTTCATATTTATTCTGCTGTGACATTTGCTCGTATTCAATAACCTATCTGAATTCCCCTCCAAGAACCCCTTCCTCTGTCATCTTAAGAGGGTTCATTAGGGGTCGGGAGTGCCTCCGAGTAGACCCCTTGAAGAGGCGCTATATAAATTCATGCAATGAATGAATAAACAAACTGAAGCGTGCATTAATTCTGCAGAAGTGTAACCTAACCTAAACCAAAAAAATGCTAGAATGGTCATTTAGTACCAAACCAGCATACAAGAGCTCATTCAATTTCCAAGCAACCCATAATAATTAAATTTATCCCGAAATTTGATATCGCCCTTCTTCCAACATCTTTTGCTCAGAAGTGCAAACGCCTCGCGGGCGCAATTGATTACTAAGCAACCACACTAACTTAATTACCAATTAGCAACCATAATTGATTCAAATACTAAACAACTGCAGGAACTGTATTCATTCAGTTACAAATTGACTCTTTCAATTCTGTATATATATATATCTATATTCAGATTTAGAAATGTACAGACACAGTTTCCTACCCTCATCTTGAAGGGGCGCTATATAAATGAATGATTACATTACATTACGGTTGCTTAGCGACCTAAATATTATGCATGATCATATCTGCTAACTAAACATACCTCAAATTAATGTGGAATAAACAGCAAAGCAAATGTAGACATACAAGTCGAACTAGAATGCAATGGGGTCAAAAAACGAGGAGAGGGGCATGTGTGGTACAAGACACAATGCATGATTGAATGCATGACCCTGGAAAACCCAAGCCTCACAAACGAAGCTCTATCTAAGTTCAGGCGAGGTTCATAGGACACTGACCGCTGCAAAGACCCGACGGTGCAACAACGGACGACGGTTGTCTGTTAGGATTGACATAGAAATAGTCAACACAGAATTCACAGTTGTTGCCCATTGTAAACTGTGTACAGTTGTCACAGATACCAAGACCCCGACTTGAGTCATAATGACACGACAGTCCGAATTCACTGCAGTTGCATACTACAACAACAACAACAATAATAAAGTGTCATCATATGCAACTGCTGAGCCCCAGCTGGAGCAAAGCAGCTATTCCATTATAACGATGATCAATTCTTCTGCATTCAGAAACAGTTTCCTTTTGCCAGTGCCCTACCGTGCTATAATTGTGCCCTGTGCGGAGCATCAATTTGGCGCTCCCACCTTTTGAAAATAGTGCATTTTATGGAATAATAAGTTATTTCATCCTGAAATTTGTGCCCTTTCCACATTTGGGCCCTGGGCCTAGGCCCCGCTAGCCCCCTCAGTACGGCCCTGCCTTATGCCATGTTCTGGCACTCAGTAATTAACCCGAAATCTGCCACTTCATTAATTGAGTCATCTCAGGAGCAAAAGTGCAGAGAAAAAGCTCTACTTAATGTCTAACAGTCCTATCGATTATCACCATAGTCAATAAAATGTTTGTTTCCTTACCAAAATCTACAATAATAATTTGTTTCAATTTTTTCAAACTGACAAACCTCAGTATGATTACAAGTACAGTATGAACAAATGATGACAAGTTATTGCAGGAGTCAAATTTAACTGTCGGCAGCCACACAAGGCGCCCATTCAAGTATACATCTAATTTAACCAATGCCACCATCTAGCGAAATAAGGACTAGTCAGCCTTACGAGTGATAAAGATATCGAACTCAGTTTCTCAGCTCTGCACTCCAATGGGTTATCCATTACTCTACAACCCCCTCCTGGCCAAAATATACAAAGAAAAACTAAATGATCATGGCATAGCACTTAACTTAGTAAAAATAACATGAGACAGCACTGATGAAGCCTACTTTGACAGACGCTTGCATTCTGTGGAGTTCCAATGGTCCATGGAACATTGTTGTAGAGAGCCTTGCAACGGTCGCAATGCATACCATCCGTGTTATGCAAACAAACGCACTGGTTATCGTTCTGTAATCGAAAATAATCACAGCAGATTTATAATTCACACTCAACAATTTGCAATCAAAGTTTGAAATATTCTCTTAGGAATGAAAACTTCAATCGAGAATTAGAATGACTTAACTAGACATTTTATTTTCTCTATAGAACTATGAAGCCATTTTATTACTACTGTTCCTGGCCTGTTGTCCGAGATAACCAAGAATATTGGCAAACAGCGCCATATCACTTACTTTACTTTATAGGCAGTAGGAAACCTTAACGCTGAAGAATAAATATTTTTGTATAGTAAAAACACAATATGCTACCTAACTGGGAAAGGTCAAGTAAGGTCAAGAAGAAAATGATTAATTATGTCAACGTTTGACAACTTTTTTCACCTCCACCTGGTTGATCAGTTCATGATTATCTAGATCATTTGTTATACTTCTGAATCAATAATTATACCATGACTTCAATAAAATTAAAATTTTGTACCACATAACTCCTAATTAGGATGATCGTTTATGAAGATCTAATTTTTTTTAAATAAATTATCTAGCTAACATGTTAAAATATGTAATGTAAATGGAAAAAATTCAAGAGGTCAGTGTTTGAAAACTTTGCATGCAGGAAACACAACTAGAAATTACTGATCATCCCAGTCAATCATTTGGGCAGAAAAGAAAGTGAAAGTTCATACAATTCCTGTGCATTCAGAGGAATGTCCATAGCAAGCACAGCTGCCCTCAATCTCAAGATTTGCGATGGCATAGTACGACAACAGAGATTCACTCCGGGCGGGATAATCGAGCTGGAGACGGATCATGGATGCCGTGTAGTACGACTGCACGGCAAAACTAGTCAAGAACTCCAATCCAAACTCACTTGCTGGGTAGAAAGTCACCTTTGTTCAGAAAGACAATTCAAATTCAGGAAATTATGTGAAACACAACTGGAAAATGCTGAAAAATCAAATTTTCTTGGTGGTAATTAATAATTAGATGACGAAGCTGTTGCTTAGGATAACAAGGACAGACCCTCATGAATATGAAGTGCTACTGACTTCAGTTTCTTAGTCTTCATATATTAGGGTAATTTGTTGGGTGTACTCCTCCTCTAATGTGGTTTGACTATACAATGACAGCATGTCAATAATGTAGGGTCAATTTCTTTTAAAATTGAATACACTATGGAACAGAAATTTTAATAATATCTTTTTGCTGTGGTGGTTGGGTTTTAGCCATCATCTTCAGTATCAACAGTAGGCCTACACTACATTAACTGCATAGACAATTGTGCAACCACTCAATCTATACAGCAACGAGGAACAAATTCGATAAATTCCAGGTATCGTGAGAACACTTTAATATGGAATTTATTGTTATCATGCCAACATAAAAAAATGCATTTTCCTTAAATGATTAGCACAATTACGAATTATAGATATGATATTTTGAGGATACGTACGCCTTGCAATCCAACTTTGTTATCTGAGGTTAGAGTGGTAAAGTCGCCAGCAAAATACTTCTCCATGCAGACTGGAGTCGTGGCACTGTAAGACGGATCGTTAACACCTGTCAGCTGAAGGATGGCGTTCGGATAAAATCTGGAACAATCAGATGCAAAGTAGCGCCAGGTCACCCAGTCCGCATCGTCGGGGGACATCGCCTGTATCGCCATAGCACTTGGTCTCATGTCGACAAGGTCGTCCGCAGTGGCGAAAGGACTCATGAAGGCAACGGACACTTTACGAATAGAGAAGACATCGGTGAGGTTGATCGTCACAAACTGTTGCGTTGCTGGCCAACCGATGTTAGCAATGGTATTATCAGACTGCCAATACGTTGTATAGTCTGGTAAGTCTGTTCCAGAAACACTATCTCTCTTGACGTCGAACATGTACTCCGCTGGATGTGGGGTGGTGCCATCACAGACGTAAGCAGTCCAAGGAGTGCCAGTACACGAGAGAGACGACAGCGTACAGTACTGCGTCGACTGTCCGTTGAGACCACATGTACTGGAGGCAACTACATTTCGTAGAGGATAGGACCTGTTCAGCAGATGACGAGGCCTTGGAACACACCCAACTGTTGGCAAACACGTCTGGGAATAGATACGAGCAATAAAACATGTAACCAGGAGAAACAAACATAACAGACGACGAACAATAGACGCTGATGCCGTGCTTTTAATCCAAATGTAAACAAACTGAGACATTTTGAGATATTGTATGGTTATCCACAAGTTTGTTGCTAAATTGAACGATAAAACGTATGAACAAATGTCATCCAGGTATCAACAAATCGTTATCAACATGACACCTATTCAGAACCTGGAAAGATAAACACAAAGCCAAAACTTCAATTGTTTATGCACTTTCATCATTTCATAATTAGTTAAATAATGGTATAGTACTAGAGTATACTAGTCCAAATTATTAGATTTAAGAAGTGTCATTTGCTTGTGGATTGTATACAGTAAGTCTAAGAGTAGATTTTAATTAAATTGTAGTACTTATGAATTCTTGTAGATTGTACAGGATGCATGAAAAATCCCTGATAGGAATAATTATCAGCTGACAGCTGTGAAAATAAAGAGGAGAAACTCCATCCTGAGAAGAACTATATTGAGGGGAGAATGAAAGGGAAAACCGAGAATGGATAATGAAGGAGGGTTACATCAAGTTGAAGGAGACAGTCAGAAAACATGACAAATGGGGGGGGGCATTGGATGCATGAACCTGTCTAAGAGGGCAGAGAACCAAAATAAGAAGTATATTATTGTTAGTCCATGCATTAGAGCAAACTTATCCACTATCTGAGACATTGATTCTTCACCTTTTGTGAATCGTTAGTCTACATAAACCATTCTCACAGATAAACTCAAAGTTTTCTAGCCTTCTGTGCCTTTATACACCAGTAAATGATACATAGGCCTACTTTAAGTAATTAAAGATTTAATTTACAGTTAATGCACTTGGCTCTATAAGAATCTGCTCAATTACAAATAAATTATGAATGCTGTCCATTCATTTTAATTTTTAGTACAGTATTAATTTAAGCATTAGGCCTACACTGCATGCAAAATGAAGTCATACCATCAAGTATAAGCCTACCTAAATTCCTAGTATTAACTATAACTAACTAATCAAATTGTTTCTAACAAGTGGCACCAATAGCTAAAACAATTATTTTATTTTTGCTTGACTAAAACCTTCAATGAACAAGTCAGAATATGATATGGTATTGCTGTGTAAGTATGTAAGAACTTTTGAGGTCACATTATAATCTCAGTCCAACCTGCCCATCAAACCATACTAAGCACTGAATATTGGTATTAATAAATAAATAAACCAGTTAAACAAGTTAAATATTATATAAAGTTAACTATTCTCAATAAAGAATTAAGCTAACAGCTAACATATAAATTAACAGATAATATATTTAATATAGGCTTACATATAATTGAAACTTTAAATGAAATAGCAAGATGACAACATTCTTACCTGTTTAACCATACGCTGTTGCTATGTAGCTAGAAAAATATCTTGGGACAGATTTACTCCAATAATGGAAGAAGTTCACAAAATTATCAAACTAATCCATCGCAAAATTCACAACCATTAAAATGATGTCACTAAAAACTTGCCAAAACACAGCAGATGGTAGCAGCATCCTAAATACCCATTGACAGCCAAATAATCAATTGAGATCAAACACATGACAATTACATCAACAGATGCTGGGATATTTGCACACGAACTGGATAGCCATTAAGGGAAGCCAAAAAGCTCTACTTGACTATTGACGATGTTCTACTTTAACTAAAAATTAGAACATAAAAAACTGGAAATCAATTAAAATCCTGCATAACATGTAGTGAACATGTTTTCCATAATCCAATGAAAACCGAGTTTCAAAAGCTAATAAACTTTTCCAAAATATAACCAGTGCCATCCTTTGCTGTCTTGATCATTTCAATTTCATATTATTACGTTTCGCATTTTACATATTTCAACATGCAAAAATGTAATGTAAAGGTAAATCTTCTGAAGTGCCAGATGAATATCGCGTCAGAGAGATAGGCTAAACGAAACACGGGCGCTAACACAACAGTGCTGCCTTAGTTCCAAGGGTAGAATACTAGAATAGGCCTACATTATTTATAGCAAGCACTCATTAACAATCTGGTCCTCAGAGCGCATGTTATCCAGTATAAGTGAGAGAACATCACCACTTAACCTATAGCAAAATGCACGCAACCGATTTTTCACGATCTCTCATCTCTTCCATTCATTCTACCCAACTGGGATGACTTTCACCACACAAATTCGTTCCCGCCCATTGCGATCAAAAACAAACCTACCGGTCATGGGTTACATTTTATTTTACAGCAATTTGCCCGTCATAGGTTACATTTTACAGCAATTTGCATTCACACTTTTATGGGCACGCTCTGGTTTATTTAAACTGAAAATACCGTACAGGTCGACAAGTACCCTACACGCAGAAGAAAGTAACTGACCGGTTGAAGGAGCGTCTGCCATCTTTTCCGTCGGCTACACACGAACTACATGTAGGTCACGTGCGAATTTTAGAACTGGTATTTAATCATTTAATGCCAATGGACAATGGTGATGCTGTCTTTCTTAACTCAAACAAACTTCGGGGATAACTTAAATCGAACCAAAGTAACAAAACAGTTTGCATAAGACATGTAGCTTATGCAGCCGACCACTCGAAATTACAGGCGATAAAATTTAATCTGGTTCTGCATCTAGGCAACTTCCAGCTAAAAGTCTCCATATCATAAGCGTACCTGCTTATGTCGATAAGCAGGTAAGGTCAAAATCGATTCTATCCAGCCAAAATCCAAGGTCATGCAGGCAGTCATGCATATGCCTAGGGTAAGGGTGGATGGCATACATTCACCATGAGTACCCAGAGGAAGCGGAGAGTATGGTCTACTTGTGATAACTGGAGGTCGTGACTCGTGAGAGAGGCGAAACAGCTGGCTTAGGTAGCAAAACACCTCACCCTACCAACTATAGATCTACTCTTCTGCCATGCATAGCATATATGGTACCCATCTCTTCAGCGTCGGCTTTAGCTGCAGTTTAGCGTGTTAACGGCCCAGCCATGCAAACTGAAATGTTTCGCCTTGTGACCATCTGCGAAGAATATTATTGGTCCTGGGGTTATGGGTACTGGTAGAGACCCCTATTTTAGTCTGCGGCAACTGCGATTAGTTAAAAACTAGATGTATTGCGTAATGAGCGCCATGCGTGGCTGCCGACGGTTAAATTCGACTACTAGCTGTAAAATCTCATCATCATTCACTCATACTTAACTTGAAATTAAAAAACGCATATTATTATTATTTGTAGGTCCTAGTCGCCCTACACGTTAAGTTTCGCCCCAAAAAATAATCAACAGCGGAGGACACTGAAGAAATTTATATTTCTAGAATATTTCGACTGAGTTTCGTCAATAGGCCTACACTCAGTTTCAGTGTTATTTTGTAGTGTTTTAAGGTCAGGTAGGAATTCGCGCCTCCAACGAGTCATCTTTAAGTGACGCCATTATAAATTACCCTATACAAATGTGAAATTGTTACGCAGTCCTTCGTGTGATGACAGACTTCGAATATCTCGAATTTATCTTGCGTAGGCCTATCATGCTTCGAAATTATTTTGAGCGGTGAACTCTGGTGTAGGCCTACTATAAACGATTAAGCCTACGTTAGCTATAGGCAGAGGTAAAATATTGCCCTTGACACAATTAGTTCAGAAGTGCACACAAACACCTTGCAGTTATATAAGTTTAGCTCATCAGACTAGGATTGAACCTGTACTCAGTCTAACAGGCAGACCGATCAACCCAATCAGCAACTATGCCATGCCACAGTATAACCAACATTTGTGTGTTTGCCACAACATGTGACAAGCTCTCAATCGATTAGGATAGATTTAACGCAGATACTATTAACTTGTACCTCAGTTTACTCCAAACCCTAGAAGCACAAATCAGAGGAATTAACAAGACCTTGATTCAAGCACTATCCTAAATCAAGACCAGATTCTTTGAACACTTCTGTATCTTTGAAAGAAACCCCAAAACAACAATGCTACATGTTATTACGCCTAAGACATCCAGCGAAAAGTTTCACACAACTGATAATAATTAAAATAATTCATCTGATTCATCAGATCAGTAAATGAAGGATTGCAAAATGACAAAAAAATTACATAAAGACAGAAGTTGGATGTAATGTCAATACACAAACCTCTGTACAATTAAAGAAAATTTCTAACAAATACTCTGCTTTCTCTGTAGTTGTTTATGCTCCAACTGAAAATGGCAGACAAGATATCCTCTGAATTTAAAACTTCTGCCAGAATAGAGAATTTAAAACTAAATACATGTAACTTTTATGAACAACAGAAGTATCAGAAACAGCATCTTTACAAGTACGGGTATTTTAGTTAGCGGTCCCTAATAGCCGTCCGTCTTCTTAAACGAAACCTGCATTGGCTTCCCGGCGTAATTGAAACCATTCAGATTCTGAATGGCGTTCAATGCCTCGTTGTAATTCAACATCGTCACAAAGCCAAAGCCTTTGCTCTGCTTCTTCTGGAAATCTCGCATCACATTTACCTTCTTCACGACACCGTACGGCGAGAACAGCTGCCAGAGGGCGTACTCGTCAGTTTCGAGACCAATGTTGTACACGAAGAGTGCAAAACCAGGCTCGATCTGTGACGAAACTGGGTGCGAGTTAAACCCACCACCACCGGCAGCCCCTGTGGCAGCCATCTGGTTGTTTGGAAAACTACTTGAGATAGGGTTGAACCTGTTGAAGCGAACTTGGCTACGCATTGGACCGCCACCTCCGTTGAAGGTGTTGTATCCGCCTCCGAACGCTCCCATGTTGCCTCCAACCGCACCGGGTACATGGCCACCGCCCATGAAGACGCTTTCTAGGGTGGCAGCCATCTTGTTCTTGTTATCCTCAGCAAATTTGATGTTCATCGGCTGAGGGAAACCGGGAGGCGTCTGCCCGTCCAGAGCCTTCATCGCGCATTCGGCCTGTTCTCTGCAGCTGAACAGCACAAAGCCGACGCCCTTTGGAACACCCTGGTCGTTCATTAACACTCGCACCTGCACAATTTCTCCATACGGACTGAAGAGCTGTTCGAGGTCACTCTGCTTCACCGTCTTTGGAAGATTTCGCAGATAGAGGTTGGCGCCCTTGACATTGTCGCCCTGACGTGAATACGCAACCTTGATATTCTTGTGGTGCAGCTGGTAGCCGTTCAGCATCTGGATGGCATGTGCCGCGTCCTCCTCGGTCGCGTAATCGACGAACCCAAACCCGTAGCTGTAGCCGGTTGCGCGGTCTCTGATCACCTTGCTGGCGGTCAGTCGGCCGGGCTTGGAAAAGAGCTTGTGAAAGTCTTCATCTGAGAGATTCTGCGGTAGGTAGTTAACGATTAGGTTCGTCTTGTTCAGCATCGTCGCCATTTTGATTAGGTTTTCCACAAGAGAGTTCTCGTTTTTAACTTTGCTCTTGGTGGCGTTTCAAAAACTGGTAAAAAAATGTGGCTTCTCGGATATGAAGGGTCACTGATACCCCAATGCTGTTTAATCATTGTTTTCAAATAAAAAAAACAATAATAAATGTAAAAATAGATAAAGCTGAAAAACAGCAAAAAGTAAAACATTATTTAGTAAGTTAAAGCAAGAATTATGGTGCAATTACTGTAACTATTATATAGCAATTAAGCAAATGCAAATTAACTTATTTTGACACCTTTAGAGTAAAATACCTGTCTTCATTCACTACATCAAAGTCTAGCAGCCAATAAGTATGTATATCCACTTTAAATTGAAAAATTCCACTGACATACTCTGGTATGAAAGGACAGTCTCCCTAAACCTGTCTTGCACTCTGTGGATCTTCCTAAGTGCATCAAACTGAACTTGTGTACTTCATATCCTAATTTTACCAGATTTAATATTGACTTCTATTTTGAAGTTACTTGAAAAGCTAAACGGTTACACTAAAAGCATTACAACCAAACATCAAAGTCTCCTATGCTAAAAATACCATTCTGATACACACTATGAACAAGACTATTGCAATCACTTCCTGTTTAATGCTGGTAAAGCCTCATTTTCACTTTCACACATGATTTAATGCTGTAACTCGACACTTGTATTAACGTTCTGTCGTACCATTCCAAGTTTTACATACCACTTATCTGGTAAAGATCATGTGGTGCAACAAAGTTCATGGTTAGGACAATTTCTCATTACAGTAATTTACATCATAGAGTTTTTTTTTAAATACTGAAACAAAAAGAGCATTTTGCCAATGATTTTTTTATTTTTCTGATAACTCATTTAAAACTTAAATCAAAGTATTAGCACAAAGCGAGTCATGTAATATAATGCAATTGCTTAATAACAGAATATAAAGAATCTGTCAAAGATTTGGCCAATGGAATACTATATTTAATTTTTTATTCAAGATTACTTTCAAGTAACAGAATTAGCAACACAATTTAAAAAATTTCATTTCATAAAAAGTATTTTCAAAGCAAAATTTAATGGCAGAGGATTGAAGAGCGCAATGCATAATGCCAAGGATTTATAAAAACAGCAAATGGTCACATGCAGTATCCGATTGATTAGAGTGCTCAACTTTTAATGCAAACAGCACAAATTCGACTGCATTGCACCGCATATACAGATTTACTGCCTCTGTAAACATAAAAATGCAATATAATAAAATGATAATTGCCTGAAATGTATTGCCGAATGATGACCAACTCAGCAGTGAAGAGCAGATGATGCAAGCAAAGGCTTCATGTCAAATGTAGCACCACTGTCTAAATTTAACAAAACGTTCTTATTGTACTGCTTAAAGTGAAAGAATTAGCAAGAAGTCATTTTATTCTCATAAGAATTATATTATCAAAATATTTGGGGATTTCAGGCAACATATACATTAAATTATGCTAATTTTGGGCGTTAGAAGAGCACATTTTAAGAACCTTTAAAAATTATGTTCATTTGTGTCAGGTAAGACACCAATGCTTTTAACTCTCACCCCTCCAATTATTATATTAAATCAACTAAAATGGGTAGCTCACAGCGGCCTCGGGTGGGGTAAGGGCATGGACTACACGTCAAATGCTCAGTCCATATGTCGACACCAAGACGGTCATGACAGCGTCCAATATTCACCAATCATGCCAACTTGTTATGCAAGATGAGATTGTTATACGTATATCTCCTTCATAAAATAGCAAGCGGTATATATGTTGTCGTGAATCGAAAACCGTTGTGTATATCAACCGGTAATGTTCTTTGTTAAGGCAGCCATCTTGCTCGTCCCGCAATGACGCAACATAAATTTGATACAGTCTCATTCAGTTAAGTAACTAGAACAGCTACATCAAACACTACATTTTATCGAAAATGGCTCAAAACAGTGGGCTGCAGATATTGAAAGCTAGCATTGAGCGAAAACACTTAGAACCCGAATTCACTACCTCAAACGCCTTACGCTCGCCTTAAATGTTAAACTTCCGGTAAAAACGACAAAATAAATTCTTGGGCTACAGTGACTAGCATAAAAATATTATAATCTATGGTTTTTTTTGTATCACGCGTTCTAACGATTTCTTACTATTTTGTAATCTTACCAAATGCAATCACTCAATTAGCTAGCATAATACCCCGAGCATCGGCTATGAAAAAGTGTTTATGAGGAGGTTACCCAGATGTTTCAAATATTCGTCATCTCCAAACTCCTATGACTCCATTCCAAAACCAAGTGCGGGCCACCAGCTTATCCACGAGCAAAGCGTCAAATCACATGGGTTGTCCAAAGGGTAGTCCAGAGGGGGTCAAGGTCCGGTTACCAGAGGGGTCACAGAAGCTCTAAGACGGGTGAGGTTTTCAGCGAGAAAACTGGTAAATTCATTACTGATTTGCTGCAAACATGAGAAAAAAGTAGCCTACTTTTAAGTTGAATTACTATTGCCTACCTATTTACTAAAACAGGTATTTAAATTACAGCAATATAGTATTTATGAATATTTTGTATGAAAAGTGTAGGCCTACTCAAGACTTCTACGTCATTAAAAAGGCTATTTTTATTGCTCTCATCAGTCCTATTGTCACAGAATGACAGGCAGGTCCACTATTATTTTTATTGTGCTGTTTAAGAAACATGCAGATTTAATTTATCAGAAATAGATGTCAATCAAGTCTTGTATAGGCTGATAGCTCTTTCTTAGCCAATGAGCATATAACTCACAATGAGTACTTACAATGAGTACTTACAAAGGTATGTGCTGTATGTATGCAGGTATCAAAACACTTCATATAGCGCCTTCAGTGCCTCACAAAAGTGCTCCTATCAAACCCAACCTGGCCTTTGCAGCTGATATGGCACATCACCAGTGAAGATGCTAGTCTCCAAAGAGAGTCTTACATGGTGCATTTTCAGAGACTTACATTAATAATTATTAATACTTAAAACAATAATAATACAATAAAATAGCATGTTATTAATATAATTATTGTCTATATTGGATGGCAACTCGGCACTTCTGATATGATGTTGGCATGCACAGTAATGCTTCTTAGCCTAATATCATTTTCAAGCAAGTGCTGTATGAGTAATTGTAATGTGATAAAATAGCCAATTGTAGCCTTACAAAAGTCTTATCAATTTGTCCTACAAGGTCTTGGTTAGAGCAACTTTCTCATCTGGTACTGCGAAATAATATGGTATATAATAGTAATTGTATTAAGAATAGAATTAATCCTGTTATTATTTGTAAAGCAGCAGGAATTCCCACAGAAATGAAAATCCAAGAGTGTCTGTCATTCAGTGCAATTGTTGACTAATAGCTAGCACAAACAACTTCGGCCCAACCTTCTCCTACTCGCTAAAGACGATAAATGCTTCATCCACATGTAAGATATAAGTACAATAAGGGCCCATCCATATATTATGTATGCAAAAAAAAAGGGGTTTTCGGACACCCCTCCCCTGTTGCACTCCGTACATTTCGACCCCCTCCCCATGCGTACATACATTTGAGCCCTACCGGGGGGGGGGGGGTATTGTAAAGGTTAAATAGCTAAAGACATCTACTAGACATTGATTTTACCACAGGTTATTTATTTTTGTTAAGTATTATTTATATTTAACAGCTTAAATTTGTTAACTGTTATGAAGGAAAAAAACACTAACAATACTTGCATTTTAATGTTTTAATGCTTCATAAAATTGATTAAGCAGGAATATAGTATGTGATTGTGTACGTTATATATATATAATCAGACAATTATATTTGCGTACATACATATTTTCGAGAACCCTCCCCCACCGTAAGCACCTGTATGCAAAATGGCCGAAATTCGAAACCCTCCTCCCCTCGCTGCGTACTTAATATGAGGACGGCCCCTAAGCATATCTTATATGCTGGCTTTTTCATTCAGTCATATTTAAATTCACTAATTTAAATTAAATTAAATTTATCGAATATTTTGCTTTCAATATACTCATATATAACTCCCAAATTCACAACATTTGCTAATCTATTGTCCTGTACTTAGGTTTGTTGTTTCAACTCTGTGTTTTCTTACAAACATAAATCATCATCACAGGCAATTTAATTACCTTGCCACATCTCACAGCAGGTCACAAAGTGCACGATTTCACAAAAACTTTGAACTTTAATTTACACGTAAATGTTCAAACAGTAAATGTATTCAAAACTAAATCTTCTGCAGCACTGCTGCTAAAACAACGCACAAGGCATCAACTGATGCGTCAGTCCACGAAATGAATATTCAGCCACATATTCAACAGTCTTAACAACAAAATGTGAAACGCTATTCTGATAAAGTACTTAATTAGCGTCAACTGTCAAATTTATACAAAATCAATCAATTTTACTAAATTTTTATTTAACCTAACTATACAAAATTTGGAATTAATTTATCGCTTGTATCAACAAAAACCTCAAAAAAACTTTTGCATGAAAATTGAATTCAAACCATTAGAAAAATTTCTCTAAATTGATAAATATATTTCGTATAGGAAGGTTTACCCAAACATGAAACGAGATATGCTCAAAGAACTTTAAAACATTTAACCCTTCACATTTAAAAAACCGACAACAGCTGTTTAAGTTTCACGAGGAGAATTTTATTAATTGGCAGGCTTAAGATCGGCTGACTCGAGGAGTTTAGGCTGAGCCCGGCCACTGTCTAATGGGTTCTTCTTCTGGCTGTTTGCTGCCTCCTTTTGTTGCTCTGAGGACGAATGTAGTATTGACCTAGTTAGAGTGTGAACTTTGAACTTGTGTTTGTCGGGCAGTTTGACGACGTGGAAGGCATCCGTTTGACCATCGACTGCTGCGGCCGCTGCCTCCCTTTCCTCCTCTTTGCGCTTCTTTTCCTGTTCGAGAGCCTGCTGCATTTCCGTGTAGTATTCGAGAGCATGCTGGACTGGAGTTATGATGTCCTCCTGAAAATGCAATGTAACACTTCTCAATGCCCACAAAAGACACATCAGGGAGACCAGCTTATTCATCGGCACCATACCAAAAAAAGTCCGCAATAGCCAAACAAACGGTGACAAGTTCCAAAAAATTTTTTTGCTATGCAGCACACTGGGAGTCACACCACTGATATTGAACAGTACTTCTCAACCCCCTCTGGAGCAAGGTAACTTTTAAGTCATTCAGCCAATGGCACCTGATTTAATTTAATTCATTCCACTTCCAGTTAGTTATTTAATTTAATAACAATCAATGGTTATTGTTTTCAGTGTTGCCGCTATTTCTACACTACTTAGGTCATAGGTAAATTTTAGTATTGTTAGTCAGTAGTTTTTCACAGTTGCACAAATATTATTCTTCTGTGGCACTCCAACTAAGATCAGGCAATAAAGAATCCGAGGTTAAATGCAAATAAGAGAATGCATGCCAGTAACGGCACATTTGGGCTGAGGCATCTACACCATATTAACCCTTACCCCTCCAATTATCAAACTCATTAAAATTGGCCACTCACAGTGGCCTAAGAAGTGTTAAGGGTCAACCTTGAAGCAACTGCTTCAACCATGGAATTGGGGAAGAATATTTTCATTGAGATCTCTCATCTCAATTAGAAATATAACTATGACGAAGACCCTAGGTATCAATCATTTAGCTACAAAATTACATATTTCTCATATTACTCATTCTGTTACCTATTACTCATTTTGTTACCTATTACTCATTCTGTTACCTATTACTCATTTTGTAGCAAGTCTACTGGCAAACTGCGACTAGAGCAATTTCTTTCCCTCGCTAGGGGTTGAAGACCACTCTGTTCGATCATCATCATCATTATCATTATCATCATCTGGTATAATGCACTGCCAGCCTAGGAAAACTTCTGATGAGTTTTCAAAAAGGCGAGATATAAATATTCCATTACAGATTGCAATTTCCAAGTACTAGTTAATGCAGCTTGTCTTAATTAAGCATCATACATCTGCTGGTTGAAACAAGGTATTTCCTCGTGAAAAGGACACTTATTTAGCGCAAGTTGCCTACCGTGATGACTGGAAAGAGTTCTCCGAGCGCCTCAAACAGCGGCAAAAGAACGAACTTGATGAAGCCAATCTGTGAGGATGGTTTCGTCACCTTTTCTCTATCCATAAAAGGAGCGACTGGCAGACCCTCAAGTTTCTCCATGTCACTCTGAATGAAGAAAACATCAAAATGACAACACGACACATTTATTTCAAACCCATCACAAAGATCTATTTTCTAGGAACTCAGTCACCAATTTTCACCAGCTTTTATCCCAGTCAGAAACTACTGGGTTCAGGCAATTCCCTGCAAGGGCATCAGATGGGACCAATGCTGGTTCAATATGGGTTCCATAGTGGAATATGGGTCCTATGTGGGCGCTAAAATGGTAGCACCCTCCACTCAACTTGTATAAAGGAGCGTAACTTATGTACAGCAAGTTGAAGCCAATACTTGTTTCTTCAACCAGTGGAAATGCTCGACACTTTTAAGTAAGAAAGTTAGCTGTGAGAAGGTCTAGCAAGTGTTGATTTCTAGAATCATTTCAGCCTTACACTAATTAGACATTTAATCTGCATTTCAAGTACAAAGCTTTGGGTTCTGAAGTTGAAAAATCTTTCATTTTGACTTATCTGAAATATTCCACACTTGATTTTTTAAATGGGAATAATTCTCCAAATGACATTCTTTACCCCATCAGCAAAATAGTTAACATAAATTCTAGAGCCTCTAATCAACTTCTATCATGTAACTTAAGTAAAGTTCAATTTATAAACCTCAAACAGAACAAATGCCATTATAATAGCAAACAAAATTAAATCAGGTTAAGTGAAATTTAATTATGCAATACCAACCTACCTGTTCAATAAATCAAACAGCTGAAGTAATTAATAAACAATTTCAGAACTTACAAAATCAACCACTTGAATAAGTTTCAACATTAAAGTAATGATACCACGCAAAATCCACTTTTCTACATCAATAGGTAAAACTAATCAACTTGCTTTGCTGTTGCATGCTGTGTTAGTTCACATATACATACATACATAATTTTGCAGATACGTATACATACACGCATTTATCTAGACATAAGCATGTCGTACTGCATTGTATAAAATCTGACAGGCCAAATCAATGGAACTTACGATATGTTAAAACAGTTTATTCACAAGCGTTAGATGACACATCGCTGATATTTCATTTATAGACTGATTTTTCCCTTCAAGATTTTTGTCAAGCGAAGTCACTTAATTCAGACAGTTAGTGAAAGCAAGCAGCATAGACAATCTAAACTTCAGAAGCAGCAGAAACCACCTTTGATGCAACAGATAGGAGGGAATTAAAACGTTAACAGGAAACTAAACATAAGTCTTTAATTAACTACGGAACCCACTCTAGAGAGAGCTTGAAGCAAAGTGCTCTATCAAGGCAAATTTGAAATGATGAATTGAACGAATTGAACACCATCAAAAGAAAAAGAAAATAACTGAAAAACCAGAAAGCAGCTACTAACTGTTCATGCATTTTACACAAAAAGGAAATAATTTTGAAGTCTGGTCAATCATATGTTACATACATGCATGCATACATGCATGGAATGTGAGGTACCATTATTGTACATTTAGCATTAAAATTTAAAGTTCAGATAATCACTTGCATTAGTAACAAAATTCTAATTTCAGTCAATGCAATTTTCATAAAATTATTTTTAGTTCAAATAGGTGAGGGATTCACAGGGTGATAGTTTCTTCCCAAAAAATGTTAGAACTTGAAATGATGTCATATCTGAGGAAATTTATACAATGCTGTTTTGAAAGATTTTCAGACTTGCTAACCAAATCTTGCAAAATGTCCTTGCTGCAATGTACAGAAAAGAAAGTTTCCACAAGATAAACTGATCATTGAAATCAGCAAGCATTTAAAAAACTCGATTTTGAATCCAATCTTTCTGCCAGCAAAAGAGTAAATAAAACAATTTTATTGAACTGCAAAGCAAAAAAACCAAAGCACCAAACTGCATTGTCCTAGAAAAATGACAATGCTAGTAGTTACAAAACAAAGCGAAGCATGGGAACGCAAATAAGAATTTTCAATACACTCTAAAGATTCTACCAATTTCACAGAAATTCTAGGAAACAGAAAAGGCTTTCAATAACTTCAAATCCATTCATTGAAAAACCAAACAAACCCATACATCTTAAATTTATGCTACATTATGATGCACACACATATTACAGACATTCACAACAACGGTTATGTCATAGATTTCTGTGAGAATTGAAATTAAACTCAAACACATTAAGTGCAGAAAGCAAACAATTCACTTCGTGGTAAAGGTTTCGCGTGCACTCCGGTCATAATCTATTCCCAGCGTGTTAAGAGGGCTGTGAGCAAAAGCCATGCGTTTGTCACGTGACGCAAGAGCAGTTCCTACCTGATTGAAATACTCTTCGAAAAGACACTCGAGCCAAATGTCGGCCACCTCCATCGGCCGCACCTCGTTGGAAATGTCCGCCATTTTAATTAGTATCATCATCAACTGAGGGAAGAGCGCAGGTGGAGAAATAGAAAACAGCATTGAACAGCATTGACCGGTAAAGTTTCTATTTAATTAATGCATCATCAGCATTTATAACTCGTAAAGGAGAGATATAACAACAATTTACTTACCACCCACTTGTTCCCTAATCATTTACTATTGTATTTTTAGATTCATATAGCGCCTCTAACAGAATAACCATTCAGAGGCGCTCTCTGCACTGGCCTATAATGATGCTAAATGTCACAACAATTAGCAACACACTAAGTCACCAATTGCAGTCTCTAATGTCTTGCATGTAGTTCAACAACACACTGCTTCTCAAACTTTATAATTCTACAGACTGGTACTAAAGGTACTAAAGAATCACACAGAACATGAGGATAGCAGACAAGAAATTCACTGTCCTCACAGAGTGGAGAAACTAAGCTACTGTTAAACTAACATAAGTGGAAATACTGCAAAAGAAGGTCACACAGTTAGCCAAGTGGCATCACTCGGAGATGTCGCCTGGTCCTGATACCTGAGCGAAAAACTCCTTAAAGAGGCAGTCAAGCCACGGTTCAGAGACCTCGACCGGTCTGACCTCATTGCTCAGGTCGGAACACTTTATTAGAATCATGCACAACTGCAACAACCATTTACACCATAAACAGACAACGCAGAGATATTACAGACAACCACCTCGGATAACCACAAATAACGAATATTAAAGACTAATAAAAAAATAATAAAGACTGGATCGCATACTTGTTACATATGAACAGTAATGAAAGATGCATTACGAGTAATAGATGTACTCATTGGAGTGGCATATCGTTAATGTCCATAATAAACAATTTAAAAAAACACATGCATATGCATATTCATCAGAGATGCATATTCATTGGAACTACACACTATATAATACGAAATGAATGCCCACAATAAATAGCAAACTTACAACATAGCTGTTTGCTTGTTTCATATGCGGAGTACACAAACTCATACCCATCATCAACAATCATTTTTAGTCCTCATGCATATTCAGCAGATAAACCACAACAATATATAATGAAACAAAGAAGAGTGAAGTTGGAAAAGCTGCAGCCACTACTGAACCCAGGCGGCTAATTAGTCCATTGAAACATCCCACGCACTGATGATTATTTTTGCACAAACTTTGCAGAATAGCTGCCACCCTATTTCCTCAACAGATAGTCTCAAAACAAGGCTTACTGGAGATGCTACTAGCTAACTAACCTCTTAACTAACTTCTTAACTAACAGTTAGCGAGAAACCATTAAACCGAGTTAGGCAGGAAACTCTTAATTAAACTTAGCAGATCTGAAATCTCAACAACCACCCAACTCAAACCTGATTAAAGAATTCCTTGAGAAGGCACTCAAGCCATGGCACTGCCACGTCAAGCGGTCGCGCCTCATTTGAGATGTCGCAGACCTTTATAAGTGTCTGCATGAACTAATGACGCAATTCAAGAACTATTGCAATTCACATAGATATTCGAGACGTGACTACTTTCAACTCAAGATGCCTCCAGTGACTCCTTATTTAGCAAAGCAAGATATTTCAAAGAATGAAACAATCGACTATTATGCTTACACATCTTAACATTCAGTCTGTTTGCACAATGTTGTATATATATATATATATATATATATATATATATATATATATATATATATATATATATATATATATAATTGCAATAATAATGCAAGACATATAAAAAAAGATAAAAATGTGTAATATGAATGACAGAAGATACAATTGAGATGTAATTTAAGAATATAGTTGAGGGCCATCAGTAAATGTGTGATAACCATGACATCAAATGAGTTTTTCTCTAAACTGAGGCAAAGTATGAATGTCATTTGCTGCGGATTGTCAGCTTGTTAAATAAACGAAGATGTAAAACTAGTTTCATCCAAATTCACTCTGGTACTGACTTTTGGTGCAGTATTATGACAAAGACAATAAGTGCCATGATCAGATCAAATCTAAGCGAAGAAAAAAAGAGCTTCTTAAGTGTTTTAATGTCCTTGAGACACAATTATTAATCATTTTTATATCGCGGGGGGCCAAAACAATCACTATAAATACAACTAATTACCAAATTCATCACATTATCTGTCAGTATTAGTTTTACGTCATTAATATTCATCCCAGTACTAATAATAATTATTATATTATTAATATCAATTTTGTACTAATAAGTAACATAGAGTTTCTACGAATGTTCCCCACTTTACAAAGCAAAACACTCATTGAAAGTTCCAATACTTGTAATTTCGTAATTGATTACAATATGCCTACACAAGATAAATATAACTGGAGCAATCAGACAATCAAAACAAAACATCTTTGGTATAATAAAGGACCAACACTTACCAAGTCTTTGTGTTCCTTGATCGAGAAATCAAATTCGCTGGTAACCGATTTAAAATTCTTTAGGATTTCGTGGTGCTTTGCCATGTCGGTTGCCAAAATGCACCTACATCACCAAAAACAAACAGAGGATGATTCTCAGCCCAATTGACAACAACTAAATCTATTATACTATCATATAATGTAACCTAAATTGCTTCTATAGCACCCACGGCGAAAACATTCTTGGAATAAATTAAGGATTTGTGCACAGAGAAATCATCCACACACAAAAAAAACCTGATCTGATGTTAGTTTGTTCAATATATATATATATTTAGTACAATTGTGACATGAAAAAACAGAATCCTCTTTGTACTGTTCTTCAATCCGAACAACCGACCTAGTTGAGAGGTTAACGTCGACCGACCTAATTTTCTCCATGCAGGCTTACTCTACTAGTTGGTCACATTCACCTGTCAGACCATACATTACTCTTAAATGCCCTATTTACCTGCATACCGAATAGCCCCAACCCTAAACGGATCCTTTACATATAGATTAGTCCTCAGCATCTGGGGTAAATTTGAGCCGAATACTGGACCCATTGCCAACATGATTAATTTTAATAGATATTCACAATAATTATAACCAGCATCATCATTTCCACCACCATCAACAGCAACATCATTGTTAGAGAGCATGATAACAATTTGAAGTTATGATGCATCACTCATTGGTGTCCTCCTCTATTTCACCAATCAAACCAATCAGATCAAACAAACTTAATTTAAATAAGAAAGCAAAAACATAAGTGCCCAATCTACATTTACAAAACAGCAACAACTCAATCACCAATTATATAAGTGAGTCAAGTGGGCAGCACCTCTGAGACGCATCGTACAAGTGCTGCTCCATTTAGTGTTTTGACAAAATACACCTACTGATTTTTGGCCCAGTATCCAGATGTTGCTACAGACCAAACCTTACCAAAAATATCAGCAAAATCATATATTATGTACACATCGCTGTCCTCAAAAATGTTTTTTGCATATAATACTGATCAGTCAAATAAATTTCTTTGATTGATTGATTGATTACTAAAACAATCGTGCATCCATAAAAGTTCTAAGAAGCTCAACTCAACTCAATCCTTTGTCAAAATTTAGAATACAGTTAAAATTAAACACCGTTGAGCAAATGTAAAGATAAATAAAGTGCCTATAACGCCATTACAATTTGCAATACAACATTTGCATAGCACCATTTGGAATCAGCAGTGCTCTCAATGGGCATCTGTATATGAGCCAGCAAAGTCTTGATGCCTCCCTGGAACTGGTAAGGTGAGCGGGCTACCAATTCCAAGCACAGGCAAAGTGAGAGGGATGGTAATCACATGCACAGGGACTGCGGAAGACAGATCCAAGCTGAAGACCGAACGTCCTGGACTGGGTTGTAACAGAGTCCATACAATGTGCAATAGGCATAAATCAATGGAGCTTGAGAACAGATTCGTAGTTTGGTCAACACACAGGTCAATATATAGGTCAACACACAGGTCAATATATAGGTCAACATACAGGTCAATTTGGAGGGACAGAAAGGCAGTTCAGTAAAGATGATCATTCTGAAAGAAATACATCCAACAAACAGCACAGTTGACTGATTGACATACTTAATCATTCCCTCTCGAAGTCGTTTGAATAGATCGGCCTCGAGATTCTTCAGAATGTTGCAGTTTTTGTCTTCCAGGATTTCAAAAGCGATTGAACAGTGATGATTTTCAAGCGGTGATATGTCGTTATACCGAAGCGCCAGCTCCGTTCGAGCATTTATCTGAAAAGTCAGGGAACTGTATAAGAAGAACTACAACAATGATGTTAATGCAGGCTGAGGATGATTACGATGAAACTGATGCTATCGATGAGGACAAAAAAATCTAACTAACTAACTTTAAGCAATGAATGAATGAATAAATTAATTAACTAATTAATTCTATGCTAATGAGGATGATGTGATAATATACCGCCATCATGATGTGTCTTTATGATTGATCATAACAAAAAGAACAAAGTAATGCAGTGATGATATCAACAAAAGCAAAGCTAATTGTGAATTGATGAAAAAAAAGCAAATGAAAGTGCATCTCAATCAGGGTTTAAATTCAGATGCACCATGTAAGCTGCCTGCTTAACGATTACTACCCCAGTCATCCCAAAGCTAACTAAAGAATAATATAAATAAAATTAAAAGCTGATACGGGTAAGTAATTAGACAGGTCGCCAGGGTTGAGAGAAGATATATTTAACAGAGGATGAACCAGACATGTGCAAAACCAGATGACAAAGATCTCTTATGTAAAACGATGTTATGGCTAGACCTCAAAACATTCAGAGCATTCTGTATGAGAAGAGGAGATGTATGAATGATGTCAAGTAGACAGCTCTTGTTAGATGTTTAAAGGATAAGCGTGAGAACCTATGCAAGACCAGTTGGTACAATCTACATATTAAATCCAAAAGAAATCTAAAATGGCCTAATTAATGACATAATGAAAATTTATAAACGCCAAATCACTATAACTAAATACATGGCAAAAGCACAATTAGTAGCTCCAATTAGTCAGATGATTTGAAAAGGCAAGTCTCTCATTTCTTCCTGTAATGAAGCGTTTTTACCGTGTACTTGGTGACACGGCAATTATTTTGATTATTAATTGATTATTTACATACCTTGGTAAGGTAATTTTGATAAAGACGGGACTTTTGTGATAGGATTTCAATGCATATAGTTTGTACATGCTGCTTTCCCGTCCCAAACTGTTTATTTCATTAGAAAAAGAAAATTGAAATGATAACATTCTCCATCAAAATATCACACATGCTCACAGAAAAAAAGAGTAAAATGTGCTGAGCACATTGTGACGACGACGAAAGAGAATGGTTGCTATTGTCTAGTAAAGCGTATAAACCACAATAGCCAACCTGATACGCATTGTTGTAACCCGGGTGGTCAAGGTCATGGCATATGGCAGCCACAAGGAGGGTCAGAATGTCAAGGTCATCGATCTTCTTTGGCAGATCGATGAGGCAAGTCAGACCGTACATCTGTACAAAGGAAGATCTTTCAGCAATAGAACAACAAACAATACGGACATGTTTAAAAATAAAATAATAATAAACAGTCTAATAATAATAATATTAAGTATTTATAGACTGTCATGTCCAGTGACCTTTTTCTACTCTACTACTGAGTATTCATTCTATTTGCAAAGTGCACTTTGGCCATGAGCTGTGTCATTTTATGTATATGCAATGTGTATATTTTGCAAATCTGAAGAAAAGACTCACGTGAAAGAAGAGTAAAGAAATCAGAATCCAAAGGTTAAATACCTTTGGAAAACCTAAGGCTAGTTAGGCCATAGCGAGTGAAGAAGAATGAACTAGTCTAGATTTATATTTGAATGACGTTAAAGAACTTTATGAGGTACATATTCTTTAATATGAGAAAACATTCAACCAAACTGATAATGTTATGGTTTGCCCAGTTAAGCATCTGAAAATCATCACTGTCATATCCCTGTGTTTCTGTGCCGAGTTCATACCTTTATGCGTGTCTTGTCAAGATTTTGCTGCACTTCCATATTTTAAAAAATAAACTAGTGTTTTCATTGTCTTTGAATAAAGAGGCAGTATACAGTGCACAATATAAAATTTGACATTTCTATAGCTCCTTTTGCAAATGTATCAAGGTACTGGTCTCAATGGACCTACATATTCCCTAATGCACTCAACAGATGCATGTTGCATTATTGAGCCATCTGTTCTGGTAATATGACAGAAGACAATTTTGTTAATTATAATAATGATATTCGTTGTTACGCTACCATCTGAGTGACCATGAAGCAGTGCTTAAAATTGTGGAATGGTACATCATTGTAGTGCTTGTAAATCTCAAACAACCAATCGAGTAATATTGGCATCTACAAAGACAACCACACAGAAATGGTACATATTACATACACACATAATATATATTGATAACATCGCATCTGTTAGTAGGGCAAAAAATCTTAAAACCGGTGTAACACACCTCTGAGGACTCTTGTTGATGGAAAATCTTACTCCTGAGTGCACACCCAGAAGTGACTCATATATATAGTCATAACGAATGGTTGAAAAAAAAGAAGAAGAACAGAATCCTTACTCAACTACTGCTGACCGATTACCTCGATGTTGAACTTGACAATAAGACCAAGATCGATGAACATCTGACGTATGAGCATGATCATCTCTGCGTCGTCCCATTGCCAGTTGTCAAACGACGGCTTCTTCAAATAATCTCTCACTTCCTTTGTCATTTGGACCTGACTGTAAAGAAACCACAATCCCCCAGTTCAACGCAAAAGCCACAACAACTGACCCAAAACACGAGCAACAATTAACAATCAACAATTTAACGAATTAAGTGCTTATACATGTACGTATGTTTTACTAATTAATCTGCCTATCATATTCCCTGCTCAACTTGGAAATCCGTCTTACGATTACGAGTGTGCCTTAATAGCAGAGCATCCCTGGTCCCTTTAGGTTCTTCTCCCTTGTATTCAGACATTTCCTACTAACTCATGTTTTATTATATCCCACACTCTTGATGGATGCAATAAAGAATATCTTGCATTTATGTTATCTTACAGTAATATTCATATAATGCATTTTATGAATATTAGCGCTATTACACATTTCTACATGGTCAAGTAAGATACCCGTAAGGTAATCGCACATTTCTCAAACACCAACATCAATATAATGCCAAAAGTATTGCAAAACAAACACAGTATTCGGGCATCAAGGACAGTATTCTGGCAACAAGCAAGCCAGCAACTTTACAGCCCATGTTTGACTTTTTTTCCATGAGAAGGCAATTGAGTTCTGGTTCCAGTAATTAATCTCCTTATTGCAAATTACTGACTGTGATAACCTTGCTTTCTGACAGCCGAGTGGCATGGCACTGGAACTCATCCATGCCAGAAATTCTACCCCGAGACAAATTTATGTAGCGCTTCAATACATAAGAGGTTTACATAGACATCTTATTGAGAATTACGTCGTGCTAAAGCCAGGTAATACACATCACACGATGCAATATGCTACACTGACATGACATGGGCAAACACACATAACCCGGAAATGAAGTAGAGATATAACAACAGTGATCCAGAAACCGGATAAGGTCAGTCAACAAAATATGGTCAACTTGGCTTAAGAAATCACAATCAGTGATTATATAGCACCACTACAAGACAACCAAAGATAAATTTAAAAAAAAAGGAAACCTCTGATGACTCTTGCTGACAAAGTAGACACCATGAAGGGGCTCTATGAAAATTGTCATGAATGGCTGACTGAATAAAATCATGAGCAAAATCCTTACTCAACAACGCCTGACCAATTACCTCGATGTCAAACAACCTCAAAGCCCCGGAAATTCCAAGTTAAACTACCCCAAGCCCGTCAATGACAAACTCAGTTTACCATAACCGATTGACTTTATCGAAGACTTGGCGACATTTTTCGGGTGACTTGGCGGCATGGTTGAATTTGTTCCAGAAAGGTTGTAACGACGTTCCACTGGAGAGATCTTTGTATAAACCCAGCCAACTGAGATGATCCAAATTCTACAAACATAATGAAAACATCCTGTGATGAACACTTTTTTAAAGTAGGTTAAAGCATGATCAAATTTAAGATTTAGAATGAAAACAAAAATCAAAATTCAAACATTTAATGTCAGAAATGTCATGATCGTCAATCGCTGAGCCATTGGCATAATCACTGAGCCACTGGCACAATTGCTGAGCCATTGGCACAATTGCTGAGCAATCTGCACAATCGCTGAGCTATCCGCACAATCGCTGAGCCATCCACTCAATCGCTGAGCCACCTGCCGAGCAATTGCCACAACAAGCATTTAACGTATACATATTTACAATTCTAAAGTGTTCATTACAATCCGATGAGCTGTTCTTCCAGTTGCCCTTCCAGCATGTAAACACCGGCCTTACATGGCATTCGAGTGACTCTCAGCAGACAACTTGCAGTGCAACTGTGTGAAGGCTTCAAATTAATGAGCAAGTAAATATAAGAATAAATGAGTAATTGAGTACGCAAATCAAAATATTAATTAGGCAAAACGAAAATCATGATGTGTTCTCGGTAGCAAAGCTATAAAAACTGGGTTAGTAGTCAGGAAAATATTTTTTCCGCTAAAATATTCTCTCTCTCTCTCTCTCTCTTTCTCTCTCTCTCTCTCTCTCTCTGTCAACAAGAGTCAATTGAAATCATTTCACTACAGCTTGTACATAATAATATTATACATTAATATTGCTGTAAATAAGTATGCAGCTAGCCAATTATTTGAATGCCACAGAGAAAGTCAGTTGCTAAATAGGCTGGTAGTTAAGAATGATGATCTAGAGGCTAATTGCTAAGTAGGCTCTACTTGTACAATATGCTCGATAATAGTAGGCCTACATGTTGCTGATGATACACTGCATACAGCAGTCGGAACTTGGGAAATGACCCTTATGAGAATCTTGATAAGATCTCGACTTGCTGGTCTATTAGCTCCCCAACTATCGCACATTTGTATCAACTGATCACAGGGAAGTGTTATCCCTTATATTGCACTAATTAATTATACACCTAGTTACATAGAAAGCCTGACGGTTTCCAAGTGGTGCTATGCTTAGTGAATACACCAGTATTGTTGCAATTCTGCACCTCTGGCATGTAAAGAGAGAGCACAATTAGGTAAACACAAAATCATCCAAAACAGTGACTCATTTGAGCGAACGGAGAGACACCATTTTCCTTCTTTGGCCTTCTAGAAACAATCAATGTTGGATGTGCTCTTTCGACTGCCCCTGTATGTTTGAACACTAGCTGGTACCTGGTGTTCACATAATTTTCTTCCCTGGCAACAATGACAGTATTCTGGCAACAAGCATGCCAGCAACTTTACACACCATGTCTGACCTGTTTTCCATGAGGAGGCAATTGAGTTCTGGTTCCAGTAATTAATCTCCTTATTGCAAATTACTGACTGTGATGACCTTGCTTTCTGACAGCCGTGTGGCTCTACTCTACTAAGACTGTTCTGTTTGACCGAGGCTGGGAGCGCCTCTGGGTAGATGGCTGTAATAACATTATTACAGTTTCCATCTACCCAGAAGCGCTAACAATAATAATAAAAATAATAATAATAAAAATAACAACAACAATAATAATAATAATATTTTACCTCCAGCTTCTCACGCAGGCCATCCACTTTGCGCTTCATGTCATAGACGACCTCTGGAGCCTCACACTGCTGAGCACCGATCTTTTTCTCTAGATCCTCCAACCTAGACGAAACAAAATCAACATCCACGATCACTCCAAACAACCGTAATCAAACACTATTATTAACGTTAAGAGATTCTATATTTATAAGTTAGTTCTCAGAGGCTATTCACCCATAGGGTCATATTAAACAATTCTAAATAATAAGGCCAGTACCACATTCCAGATCACTACACCCCACAGACAGAGAGTAACTTGAAAAGAAAAAGTGGCCTCCTAAACACTAAAATCTCTGGTATTTTTATAAGTTGCACAGCCAGAGGAACATTTTAAACACAAGGCCAAAACCTTATTCTAATCACAAGGCTACAGTTATATTATTCACTGCATGTTATACTGATCTGTCAGGAATAATAAAATGGGTGCCAGATTGATATTACAAACATCTTCCAAGATTCTTACAATCTAAGTTTATCCTTCTTACCAAAACTCTTCCAGCTTCCATCAACTTAAAAAGACAAAAACAATAGAGAACAACTTCACTTTCTGTGCAATATTTCATTGCAGTCTCATTTTCCCTCAATATGGCCGCATCATGAAATGTCTTTCTCCATTCACGATTGTCCTCCGCACTTTGTGAGAGCTACTCCACTGTCCTTCCAGTCCATGTTCGAATGCTGTCCATTAATATCATTCTTGGTCTGCCCCTCAACCGTTTGCCCGGGACTGTTCCTTGGAAACTCAGTTCTTTCTCCATGCAGCTCCCTTCTTTTCTTAGTACATGTCTGAAGAATCCCAGTTTCCTATCTTTTACGTGCATTAGTAAAGTTCTCTCTACTCTACTCAACTACATGTTGTGCCAGGATTCAATTAGCAATTATATTCAATGGTTACAAGTGGAGTGGAAACATTCAATGGTTCCACTCCACCTGGAATAATTTGAGTGTACTCTTTTCCACTGGCTTTGGAACCAGGAATCTGATATAAAAGAAAAGGACCTTTGCTAGGATTCGTGTAAAAGACTCATCGTTCACAGGAGAAGCCTTTCGGCGAGACGGCTCGCACCAATCGATCAGCCGGCTAAAGATATTGTTCCCTTCAGGTGCTGCAGAAGACAGAAGCACATGGAGAAGAAGAACGCAGCTCAGATTGATGTGTCTGTAGTTCAGCTTAGGATTGTTTTCAGAACAAGCTATACCAGGACTCAACACATAAGATGGCCGGCATTTTCCCATAGACTCACCTGTTTAGACAGACCACTTCGATAGCCCAGTTTCAAAGCTTCCTTAAGTGTTCTAAGAGGCTCTTTATGTATACTGTTGTGTACCAGTGCTCTGCCTATCCTCACTCTACTGCTCTGCTCTGATTCAATAGGAGGTGGCTTTGGTAATATTTGGAATGGCTTTTACGTGGAGTGTCTTTTTCCCTATAAACAGAAGGTGAGAAGGGGCACTAAGTTCTCATTTCTTGGCAAAGCCTGACAGAGTTGTAAGATAAGGTAGTCATTCGGCTGCAGCCCATTGTTGACTATTTTATTTTAAATATTAAATTGCTATTTTACATTGTACCCCTAGCACCTTGATATTCACTCAGTCATAGCATCTAACAATACAAATGTCATGTTTCTTTACATTACACATGTAAGACGCTTCAATGTCGCTATATTAATGACCAAATACACAAACCTATTTTTTTACTACTAGATAAAGCACTAAGAAAATCGCTTCATCAAACTGTGTGCTATATAAATTGACTTTTATGTAGCCTAACAATGAAAGCTGTACACATAATGGAATGAATTAGCCTATAGTCCATCTACCAATCAGATAACCAAACATCTAGATTTACAACCCTATACACCTGCTAACCAAACATCAATACTACACTTCAGAAAGAAATCTTCAACTGTACAGTGTACACCCTAGACAAATTGTTCTCATAAATTTCTCAGATATAATGTTACGACCGATGTCAACATATATTTGGAATCAGATCTTCACACATTTATTCTATCCCTTATTACAAAGATTTACCATAGACCTTGAACAATTTCTTCTTTAAGTATGTACATACGTACGTATGTATGTATGTACGTATGTATGTATGTACGTAAGTATGTATGTACGTAAGTATGTATGTACGTACGTACGTATGTATGTATATACGTATGTATGTATGAATGTACGTACATACGTATGTACATACAAACGTACGTATGTATGTATGTACGTATGTATGTACGTATATATGTACATATGTATGCATGTACGTACGTATGTATGTACGTATGTGCATACCTACGTATGTACGTATGTACATACATACGTACATACATACATACGTACATACATACATACGTACGTTATGCATTTTTGGGTACCTACATGGCCATTTACGAATATTATACAACTTCAACTTCAATGCTTTCTTATCACTGGATCATGGGGCGCGGTTAGAATACTCCGTTTGGGTACCAGTCTGATCCTCGTCCTGGGCTTCCTGCACTCACAATTCCCCAGAATCACATATCACATGGTACTGTGTGCACTTTTGAACTTTAAAAGCAGGGCAATATGAAAAACAGCTGTACTGCATATTGCATTATTAGACAGTATATGCTGTTGTGTGCCATGGGATAGGCAATACAACTTAGTATTTGATAAATTGCCCTCACACCAAAGTTCAGAAGTAGTGCACACAGGACCATGTGATATGAATACCTAAGCAGCAGACAGTGGTTATAAATTAGACCTGTCAGATGATACAAGAACCAGGTATAAAAAAGCTGCCGTGCTTAGTCACAAAAGAGGTAAAGAAGTCAACAAGAAGGTATGCATGAGACCAGTCCAGCTTGATTTATGCATTCCACCCTCTGTCTCTGTCTCTGCAGCCCATCCAAACTCATATCCAATATACTCCTGCCACACCCAACACATTTTCTTTAACTGTACAGAGCTTCAAATTAACGTCCAGCCAATTAAAGTCTCACCCAAAGGTGGTCTGTACACAATGAACTGCCTAGTTGGTGTGGCTTTGACCTACCTGACGCATTTCTGTACTCTAGTGTCCTCTTTACCTGCACAAAAACCTCCTTGCGATCTTCCACTGGTGAAATCCTGGTTGTTCCGTAAATGCTCTCTGCCACAACCCAATCCAGGAGCTCTGCCTATGTAGGACCCTCAGCTTCGAACTGTCTTCCACAGTCCCTGCACCTGGAAGTACTCCATCTCACCTTAATAGTTCCAGAGAAGCATTAAGACTTTTGTATTCTCTGGCCCAAGCACCGATGCCCATTGAGAGCACCTCTGATTATCATTGGTGCTATACAAATGTTCAACTACATTACATTACAATTGTTGGACAGCAGAAAGACGTGTTGCCATATGCCCGTGGAGCAGTGTTCGAGGCAATGGGCAATTACACCTCCTTGCATTATCATCTTAACATCTCCCAATGCATAATAGCATAGCATACCCTTTGATTTCAGTTAGACTGTCATCACAAACAGACTGCTGCATGTATGTATGTACTGACCGTTTCTCAAGGGCTCCCACATCAAAGCCGAGCTCAGCAGCCACCGAGGCTCCTATTCAAACAAAACCAAAGCCAAATCATCATGTAAGGAGACTGCAAATCACAGCAAGTGTAACATAATAATTTGTCTAAATGACGCTAAATGATGCTCTCGCATCGAATGCTGCAGCAATTTCAAATGACCTTCATCGACTACAGAGAAGGAGGTTTCATGTTGCCCTACTTTCCTAGGTTGCACAGCAACTGCTCAACCAAATGCACATGGGGTTTCCGTGACGAAGCGCCTCTGAATAGTTATTTGGCAAGAGCCGCTATATAAATCAAAAGCTACGATACGATGCATGTTTATGTATGTAATTAGTATATATATATAAATATATATATAAGTATGCACACACACATGCAATGTATGTATCTATCTTAATACGAGTATATCTCAGTTCTAGCTAACAACTTACAAAAAGACAGACTAAACAAAGCTCACTACCATATTCAGAAAATTGAATTTTAATTGATAAGCATTTGTGAGTTTGTATATGTGTATGTGGGCATATGGTTGTGAGCAACCACCTAAATTCAACCTATTAGACTATTTACAATTCAGAATGTACATCTTCATATAGCACATCATATATTCTAGGCCGAAAAGAGTTCAAAAACTTGGACAGGCACAGACACAGAGAGAGAGACAGAGACAGAGAGAGAGACAGAGAGAGAGACAGAGAGAGAAAGAAAGAAAGAAAATGCAAATATGGCTGACTTAGCTTAAAGCTCTGTTGCTTCGATTATAAATGAAACATAGTAAGGACATTGATCAACGAATTGATTAATACCAGATAGGTCTATTGTATTGAAATCCCTAAGTGGATGATACCTACAGGGCTCAAGCAACAACCATTATTACCCCACATCTCGCCAATCTTCCCTCATACCTGTTTCAAGGACTTCGGGTTTGCGTCCTCCTGGTTGTTTAACCGACAGCAACTAGGTCACTGATGTTTTCGATTGTGGGCAATGATTACGGATGAGGCCAGTGTTGCAGGCATGAGAGTGACCTGAACCAACTAGACCATGTCCCATCACATCAGCTGAGCACTCATCACAAGCAGTGCCACCAGACAAAAACCAGTTTCGACCGGATCAAAACGTTTCCAAAACCAATTACCACCATGATCTTCATTGTCACCACCCATTCACCGCTCAACACCCAAGTACCTTTCAACAACCTCTCAGTGACAGCCAACGACAGACTCTTGATAGGAGGCATAATCAGTGTGACATTATGTTCAGATAAAATGATACAACCGGTGACGTAAAAAATGGGTGACGCTGATGTCACCTCGACACTTGACAAGTCTCGACGATGACACCAGATGCTCGACTAAGACCAAAACAACTGTGATAGCAACACTGGAAAACTTGGCTAACCAAATTTTGTAAACGACATTGTAAAACATTTATTCTGATATTTATTTTATTATAGAGCTGCGTCCCATCGGTGTAGAAGTGTGATGACAGATCGAGAGACGCAGCAATCGCGCCCACATCAGCAGTAAATAGCAAGAATAGCTAAATAACTCATAACAAGTTACAACACAACTGTTGACTGGTTAGTATATTATTCTCAGTTCCCTTCCAATACAATTGACCAGCTTGAAATACTCCGACTGGAAAACTTTCTCCGATTGCTTCCCCAACCACCCAACTGGCAAAGACTGGTAACAAACACTAAACCAACTCCATTTTCCCAGTCAGATCGCCTAAATGTAACAATCAGTTATTCCAAAGAGGTTACTTTGAGATTTTCTGTCAAAGTTGTATTGATACATTAGTGATCCAGTACCCTACAATTTTATAACTTGGAAAAGATTTTGCGATGTAACTTTTGTTTGACGTCAAAATCGAGTATTCTTGGTTCTGTCTCTCTTTCTGTTTGAAAAACTTTGAAGCCATTCACTTGAAACTCTGTCACTTAAAGATATCAACATTCGGCAGATATCGTAGTCCAGAAGGAACATACAGATAATCTTCATAAAGCCATGGTATTCTACATCAAACTTCAAACTCAATCAATGCTGTGTATGTGCTGTACTTCAGTCATACTTCTCTCTTATGATAACGGCAAAATGTGACAACATCACACTAGAACATACTAACAAACGGACTCTGTTTTATCAATTTAAAAAACTAAACAGAAGTTGTAGGAACACAAAAATAGGAGATTTCTGTCTCCTATGTAATGGTATCGAGGTAAAAGTCGATCTGGCGAGACTCTTACAAAAAAAACGGGAAAAGGGGAAACCTAAAACTGTAGTTGGACCGAAATGCCTGCACCTTCTACCTGGTGATTGGACAGAATGTCATGAGTCCTTTATTTCTTCCTTCTCCTATTTATTCACATCTTCTTCTCCCCTTCTTTCATTTTCTCCTGCACAAATTCCATCCTGTTCCTCTCTTCCTTCTAATTGACTCCTTTTCCTTCCCCTCACTTCCTCAACCCATCTCTTTCTCCAATTTCTCCTCTTCTACCTGTCCTCCAATTCCCAGTGCCTGCATCACATCTCATCCACCTACTCCTCTTCTTCCCCTTCCTCATCCTCTTCCTGGCATACCTTGTCTTCTTTCCCTTCCTGCTCCTCATTCATCCCCTCCTCCTCCTCTTCCTGTTTTCCATCCTCATCCTCTTCCTTGCTGTCGTTCATTGTTGATGTATTGACTTCCTGCTTCCAGTGACTACAGTAGAATCGTCTGAAGCCCATTATCAGCAAATAAACCTAGTCGTCGTTACCTTGCAGCGAAGCCCTCCATACCCGTCTTTCGCCCCATGTGTACCAAACTACCTGTTAGAACAGATAATTTCAGCTCACAGCATATACTAGTGTAGCTGTAACGCTCGTACATTTGAAGCCTGTTTTTAGCCTCAACAGAAATTGTCTGACTTCTCAGCAGTTCAGCTGATCGATCGACAACCAGCAAATAACCTTCTCTACCATTACCAGAACAATCTCCTCTACCATCAAGCAAATAATCTCCACTACCACGAAGCAAACAATCTCCTCTACCATTAACAGAATAATCTCCTCTACCACTAAGCGGCTGTTTTACTGGGAACTCAGCTATTCTGTTGATCTGCCCAACATAGCATTACACCGTCTAAAAATGTAATTCTACTGAGTGTTTACGGTCAGGAGACAAGAGATGCCTCCTCCTCGGTGCCTGCTGCATGCCCGGTTCAGCAAGTAAGGGAAAAAATAAGCTCAGTAAGATAAGACGTCAAGTCAAAGAACATAAGATAGCCTTCAGCTGCCACTTCCAGCTCTGTAAGCTCTTAATCACACTAACGTCTGGAAGTCAAACATTATCTATAAAACAGATTATTGGAAGACTGCCCTACCATTTCTTCTTAAACAGGTCATCTATTTTTTGGCAGGGAAAACCATTTCAAGGAAATTTAATCCTAAAAACCATCAATTCAGTACTTCCTTCTTTTGGCAAAGCTGAAATTTTTTTTGGCTGGCTGCAGATCAACAGTGTTTTGGAGAATTTGATGGAGGACGAAATACAACCACTTGGTCGTATATTGGCAGAACCCATTTGAACAAGGCCAATGCCAAGCAAACAGAATAATCAGGCATCTCGTCAGCCGTAAACATATCGAATGTCAACACCACTCTCACCAAATCCAGATCTACACATATACGGCTTAAAGTCATGCAAGCCATGATAACGATTTGTTAAGATGATTATAATGCAAGGCATAGGTGACTTTGCATTCTCTATGCAAAGTCAAGAAACACAAGTCATGAGATGGCAATGGATGCAAGGGAAGGCTTGGTAAGATGAGGAAAAGAATAACATAACATAATAACAGAGGAAGAAGTATTACATGTAAAATTCAGGTATGCTCAACAGGTAAAACATTCAACAACAATGCACGATGTATTGTTCTGAAACAATGAAAATATAAAAATTATTAAAAAACAATAACTATATGCGTGCCATTGTTACACTGTGTTTTTGAGTCTTTTCAGCTCAGCGGATGACACGCGCAGAAAGGTAAGTTCACTGCAAGGCAATCTATTTTCGTCCCAAGTAAGTGAAAAACAAGACACACACGTGTGCAAACAGGGCAACTTGCCAGACTGGCTGAATCTGGACAACGGCTGTACAGCCAGTTCCCTGTTTGCGCTGTCATCTAAATTCCCATTCATTCTCGCCCTGACATTGCTTCATTCTAAATGTTCTCCTTCACCTAATGACATATATGCACGTATGTATGTATGTAAATTCATTGAGAGCATTTATTTAGCACCCCTTAAGCAATCCACTCAAAGGGTGTGCTCCCAGCCCAATCAGGACTGCAGTTAACAAACTTGAGTGACCAATTAAACCCAGAAGTAATGAACCAGTGGGAGGTCGTGTCAGATAAAGGGGCCTACAACTGACAATGATCGGCCTCGTGTAGTGGCCAAGAGAGTCTGTGGAGCTAACAGGTTCACCCCTTGACGCAAAGCGAAGCACCCGACTCGCTGCAATGTCGGACACCGGGCGACAGAGATCATGCAGGTAGGATGGACCACAGACAAGGGTAGAGCGAGTGACTAGAGGAGCAATACGGTGAGAGATTGGATTGGCCACATGTCACAGGCTGCCAATCTAATACGGCACATTGCTCATGTAGTATATGGCGACAGAGGCAAATTTAGGAAGCCATCCAATGAGCCATGTACAGGACATGACCCAATGGGCCATGCAGAGGACATGACCCAATGAGCCACGCAGAAGACATGACCCAGTGAGCTGCGCAGAGGACATGACCCAGTGAGCCATGCAGAGGACATGACCCAGTGAGCCATGCAGAGGACATGACCCAGTGAGCCATGCAGAGGACATGACCCAGTGAGCCGTGCAGAGGACATGACCCAGTGACCCAATTAGCCATGCAGAGGACATGACCCAGTGAGCCATGCAGAGGACATGACCCAGTGACCCAATTAGCCATGCAGAGGACATGACCCAGTGAGCCATGCAGAGGACATGACCCAGTGACCCAATTAGCCATGCAGAGGACATGACCCAGTGAGCCGTGCAGAGGACATGACCCAGTAAGACCCATGACCCAGGACTCGATCAACTCGCCTCTGAACACGAAGTGGAAGGCTGACAAGTATAGAGCAACAGTGGTTAGGGATGAAAGGACCACGAACCGCGTCACGAGAGAGGAAGAGAGACAGTCAATGGTATGATACAAAGGCCCCTGACCGTGAGAGAATAAGTTATCTCAGAGAAGATTTCCGCAAGCTGTGGAATATCAACACCCTTTATTTCACAAATACACTCCTGCATTTTGCCACATTTAACTATAACATACAATCCACAATTTACAATCTTAATCCAGCATGAAACAATTCGCAAAGCACTTTAGACATTGAACTACTGCCCACAGTTTCATAGGCAGCTGATATTTAATGTGGTGGACCTATGCAAATCAAATCATCCATCTATCTTTGAGTTGTAGAAAAGACTGCATCCTAGGTCCCTTCAGGTCAACTTTATAGTCATCAATGAACCATTCCTACGGCTTGAGAAAAGGAATCATTGACCTGCAAAATGCTGTTGTTGGAACAATAAATAGATTTATTGATTGAAATGTCTGATTCATACAATACTTGAATTATTGCTTGCTTTGTTTTAAAATTGATCACGTTCAGACCTGCATGCCTGATATAAGCTGATCGACTGACAGAGTGACAAAACCATAGAATTTTATAATATGACTGAGTCAATTTACTGAAAATTTGATTGATTGCTGAATAACTGACTGACAAGGAAGACACACATTTAACATCATTAAGACGAGCGCAGAGAGCACCTCTGAGTTGATATCTTGAATGTGCGCTGCTTGATTACATTACACTCACCAGAATACTGAGCAGCGACCACTTCTAGCTTGTATCTCTTATCAGGTGTGTTCTCAGCCAATCTCTGTGAGATGTTGATGAGGCTGCCTTGCACATTGTACAGCTTCAGGATGTCGCTCTCGTTCGCCTCAGCAGCCGCTCGGAAGATCTCTGCAAAACAAGAAAGCAGTCACGCGTTAATGATGACACAAATGGACTCTAATGACAGAAATTGGCAAACAAGCCGACGACGCTATCAGAAGACTTGGTCAGGGATCACGGTATCAACAATCACCTGTTTAGCAAGCTTGCAGAACGGACGACAATTTAAAAAATGGACATGTTCAATTGGTCGTGTTTTCTTAGACTATAGGTGTGTAGAACAATTTAGCATGCTTCAGATTCAATCTAATTTGATCTATTGTGGTTAATCAAGCATTCATGTCCTGATGATGATGTACCTGGCAAGATCACAATAGACTGAATAGACATTTGAGTTTCTCTAAATACACACTTGTACACTGTAAATAAATAAATATGCAATTCTTCCAAGTGTTAGGACAAAATATTAAAATATTCAATAAACAGGCCAACTGTATGGATGCCTTAAGAAAATGAATTCCCACACATCCTTGTATGTCTATACGAGAGACGGCAAAATAAAAATGTCCAAGGTCTCGTATACTGGAAATATTTTCAGTGTGGTCCACAAATAAAATGGATGGCGTGGGGCCGTGGGCGATTTGGCACCCTGGATTCACCCTTTCCACCCTGGGTGTGGGTGCAGGAGAATGGTTGAATTGGTCTATATCACGAAGATGTAAACACATAGATGTATAAACACTTAGAACATCACTAGAGGGAAACATTGAGAAGAGACTTTAAGAGAGACGAGAAGAACAGTAGTCTCTTGAGCTATAGCCCTGATGAGGCATCCATGCCTATGAGGTGTCAGCCTATGAAGCAATAGAAACAGCTTCACCCTTCTTAGCCTAGGCATATGATATGAGGGCAGGTGGCTGGTCCTCTCCCTCGCCGTCTCATCTTCCCACCGACAGTGTACGGTCAGTGTACTCATTAAGCTGAGCTGGCCTTAGGGGGCACCACAAGTGGAGCAGAAATCTTGAACCAAACTTCTGCCCTGGAGGGAATTTCAACCATTACAATATTGGACATAACAATACGAAAATTCAACATATATACCATGCATGATGACACAAGCAAGCATCTAGATAGCACCATTCTAAGACACAGAGTCAGGCCTTAACACCATTTAAAGCCATAGCACCATTCTAAGACACAGAGTCAGGCCTTAACACCATTTAAAGCCATAGCACCATTCTAAGACACAGAGTCAGGCCTTAACACCATTTAAAGCCATAGCACCATTCTGAGACACAGTCAGGCCTTAACACCATTTAAAGCCATAGCACCATTCTAAGACACAGAGTCAGGCCTTAACACCATTTAAAGCCATAGCACCATTCTGAGACACAGAGTCAGGCCTTAACACCATTTAAAGCCATACCTCACCATTTAAAACAGACCTTAATATCATTCTAAAACCAGACTTTAGCACCACTTTGAACCAGACCGTAACAAAGTTAACACTATGTTTAAACTAGACCATACCACCATTTTCAACCAGACCTTGACACCATCTTTTGAAGTCAGAATCCGGTGGTATAGTGGCATAAAGTTTTTGCAATGGATTGCAAAGTGCATTGATTCAAGGCTCTCAAGACAACCACTGACAACACTGTTCACAAATCATTAATTAACACTCTAATCAATGGCATATGCTAATGATATGCAAGCAGCAAAGGTGCATCTGTCACATTCTGTTGTAAATACTCTTTCAATTCACTCACAGTTGTTCTTATAAAAAATTAAATAGTATCATAATCCATAAAAAAATCCCTAGTGGTACCATACCGACTTGGTGATTTTCTAATTGTCTAAGATTCCATGGCTCTGGAGCACCCTAAGCCTTCTGGATCACCCCTAAGCCCCCCTCCCCATAGATTCTCTGTAACATAGGCCACTGCTATGTAGTATGCAACAATATGGTTAAGTCCCAATTATGCCACCTCACCCCATTGCAGTGTTAAAGCTTGGCCATGGACGTCATTATTCTGGAGCCAGTTGCCTAGCAACCAGCAAGATGAGCTCCATGGTCTTTGCATCCTCCTTCAGCAGCTCAAAACATATTCCGTTCCATCATCGTCATCATCATCATTATTTATGTTGTAACAAGATGAGCTGGAACTCTTCATTTGAGGTATTTCAAAAGAACAGCCCTAGGCTACATATTATATAGAACGTGCAATCAAGAACATGATCTCAGTGCATCAAGGACCCTGCAGCTGCTTATTATTACCGACCTAAGGTAAGGCCTCAGCATTAGATAAATCAAGGTAAACATGATATGGCTTGTAAAGTCGAAACCTCCGAGTGTTCAGATGATTGGCGCAGCAGACTGCGACATGTAAAGCAAAGTGAGCAGGTTCAAGCATTCTCAGACAACACATTCACTGACTAAATGTTGCAACTACAGCGACAATACTTTGGCAAGTACTCAATAGTGCACAATCGCTCCATTATTGGCTCATAATCGGAGAGTGGCACCATATACACTGGTCGAAATAATCATTGCATCACCCTGCAAAAATGCCAAACATCGGTTTAATTCATCTAAAGTCAGTTTTTTCTAATTTTGCTCAAATTATTATGTAAATTAACAAGCATAAAATCATTTATTTACATATGTATGTTCAGTCCTGTTGGTCAATACAAGAAAGAAAATAAGAAAAATTCATTGCTTCAACACATTACGTCCTAATATTTTGTTGTACGGCTTCTAACTTTGATCACAGGGCGATGCATTAGTTATTTCCACCACTGTAAATACAGGATAACTATTTTTAATAATGCTAAATGATTACACTACACTCTAGATAGTCCACTACTTTTCATGCCACACTTGTGTCTGCTTTATCCAGAAATGACTTCATTTGAGCATATACTGATGAGAATGCAGTCTCCTCCTCCTCATTATTAGATGTAGAACCAAGGCCCAGTGCTCAGGGCTCCCTCCTTCCATTTTCCATTTCAATTACGATCTTCAATTATCTCATCCAGAACAGAAACTTTCGACCTGGTGCTGAATAAGCATAATTGATGGCGACAGGTCACACACCAAAGTCGTGATGAATTACCCAGAAGTGGTCAAGAAGAACCACGAGGAGCAATAATCATGCCAGTCCCTAGCTTGGAACATGGAGGAGGGTGCCGCTTCACTTTAATACTTATTACACAGGGAATAACCTACATCAGATTCCTACAAGACGAACAAGAACATAGATGCCTAGAAATCTACATTCAACCAGGCAACATAATGTTCAAATTACAGAACTTTTGCTGAAGAACTTTCTGGAAGGCAGACATTCGAATTAGAGAGTGAGTAATAGGGAAAGTAGTAATTCTGCAATAATGACACATAAGAGGTGTTAATACCACGGAGATGGTAGGATAGTCTGCAGTGTTATCGCGGGAATAGAAATACAAGCGCCATAATGAACCGTCCATTAAGCAAAACCCCGTCTGCTATTCTATGGCATTGCGCTATATAATGAAAATCAATCAACATTCGACATCTTTTCAGCTTCAGTTTACTATATTCTGTTTTTATGATTTAACGTATACGAACACTTTCATTTTATAGTTTGGCTTCTTTCAAATGGAAATGTGAGAGTGAGAATACACCCAATGGGTAACATTGGGTATGGGGACAGACCAAATTGGGATGGAGTGTGGATGGAGACAACGTGATACGAAGGGGGATAAGACAGGGACAAACCCACAAAAAAGGGGTGTGGATAGAGACAGCCTTTATCCCATGACTAGAGACCTTGTCATAAAGCCCAACGAGGCAGCATCATCATCGTTTGACGACTGCTTCAGTTAAATTGTTCTCCAGAAGTATCTCCATGTCTGATAATATTCACTGACTGGATAGCTTTCATTTATCCATGAACGACAATTGAAACATACTGAAACATTTCCGCTAACTGAATAATAAAGCAAAGCAATATAACCGTAACTGTTCAATGATTATGCATTCCACCAAGGCTTGTCGTTACGATCTGCCGAGCCCTCTACCAAGGCCATAGCATACATAATGGCAGTGCCTCTCCTTCCAATGTGTTCAACAGCAAAGTCGAAGCAAGGCTCACCCATCTTTACCTGTTGCCATGGTCACCAATGAGGCTAATGAGAATCCTTTAAAGTGTGGCAGGCTTATCTTGTAATCCACTCTAGATAAAAGCACTTAAGAATTTCACAGATAAATAGTCAGCAAACGACTTCACAAATTCATCTCAGACAGTCTAGAACAGAAGAATGCCTATGTACCTATCAGATCTCTCTTCAGTCTGTTAGGCCTCAGTGGATACATTCATTCTGTACATGAAAGCACTTTGTCAATGTTACGTACAATTGAAACCGCATCCATTTGCATGGAATGGTATATGTGGTAGAGTTTGCGGTTACAGTGGCCCATTGATTAAAGATGTCAGCCTGTAATGCAAAGAACATGGGTTCGATCCTTGCCCGAGTTAGAGTTACTATGTCCTTTTAACACAACCCCTTAGTATAAGTTAAATCAACAAACATTTTCTTTTCAAATGCACCTCTACTAGTTGATATGCCTGGCCCTGATATTTGTGGATGGTCATTGCATAGGAATGAATAATTTGAAATCGACGTTGTAAAATTTATTGTCACCTCCCTGCAAAGGTGGCTTTTACTCAATGGCTAAGCCAGAATTGCGTCCCTTGTGTAAACTTTAATAGTCCCTGACAGTGAAAGGTTATCAAAAGACAGTAGGTAAAAAAAAATTTTCCTCTGCAAATAACTGACTTCAACACAGTGAATATTATGCAAATGTTCAATGGCATAAGCCATGCTAGTTACCAAGCAATAGATGTTGGTTCAAAATACAGGACAGAGCAGATGATATGATCTTTTGATTCTATACAATACAATACAACTGTGTATTGATAGTGTTATATGCTCTCCTTCCACAGCTCAGAAAAGCACTCGACCATTCAACGGAACATCAATGGTGCTAAGCAACTGTGAGTGAAGGACTTGCTCTCAAGGTTTCTACACAGTTAACTGTCTCGGAGGAAGCTCAAGCCCGTACTCTATGCGTAACAGTTTGAGCACTCCAACCATCGGACACCCTGTTGGCCTAAATCCATTAAACCCAGACTCTGCAGGCAGCCAAAGGGTGCCAGTGAGCATACTCAACACAGACATCCCAGCCTACCCAAGGGCAAACAACATCTAACTCATGTCCACAGCTGATAATTAGAACCATAAACATGGGTGGCAGTACTCGGACCAAATTCCTTGAACTTTACCACAATCTATTTCGGATCCTGAGTCAGGGAACACCCATGACTGGGAAAACCCATGACTAGCATTCCTACATTCAGCCTTTGAAATGCTGCCGCCATTTGTTTCGATTCTTGAAGGAACCTTTGAATAACCGAACGAACTATTTGATATTGGCATCAATACCATCCATGTCCAACCCTACATGTAGAAATCTCAAACAACTGGAACTACACAAACCCACAGAAAAACACTGCAAAACGTGACTTTCCAAATGGCATTGTCCCCAGGACAAAAGCCCTCTTTGTCAACAGACAAAGAAGGCTTCAGTCCACCCGTCAACCTGTTAAATATTACTCAATCTGCTGGACAACATTCTAGCAAGTTCTGCTAGGTGACCAAGGCATTCATACCACAACGACTGGTACCACAGTACACAGAGACAGTTGCTAGCAACAGAGAAATCTTAAACAACAACAACAGAACAGCAGGAATGTAATAACCTTTCAAAACTCTGAGCAATGCTCACTCAGTCAGCTCTGACTGCACTCTCACATAATAGCACCCAGAAGACCAAGCAACATGTGCAATCGATCAACAAGTGTTAAAGGTCATGCTAAGTCAGGAATTAACAGCATTCAAAATCTAATTCATACTCCCTCTTCCTAGATTGACTGGATTACATATCAGTCACTTCCGTCACGTATATACAGAGTGTCTGTATATACCATGGTGCTAGATAAATGTACAGATACATCATCAACTATAATAATATTATATTGCATGGTTAAGTATAAGTCTAATTGCAAGCACCATTGCCTGCTTCCTATGGCACATGGACAAAAAGCGAATCTGAATGGGACATTCACTAGAGATGTCAACTGCACAGTGAAACATGACCAAGATACATGTGTCCAAGCTGAACTGGTATAGCAGTCCAATGGTCCAACCATCACTTCCTCTCTCTCTGTCTTTCACTCTCTTTCTCTCTCGCTCACTCTTTCTCACTCTCACTCTATCTGTCTCTCTCTCTCTCAGTCTCAATCTTTTCTTTCTGCCTCACACACTTTCACTTTCTCACTCTCACTGACTCTCTGTCTGTCGGTCTCTCTCTCTCTCTCTCTCTGTCTCTCACTCTGTCTCTCTCTCTGTCTCTGGTCATTCATGGTCTTCCCTCTACGCTTTCCATTCCTATATGACTTCAATATATATCACTTGGTTGTCCTCTCAGTCAATCTTTTTCCAAACCACTGCAGGTGTCTCTGTCTCCTGTTCATATAACCAACAACACCTCCAAGTGTCAGAATCAATATTATGCACATTATCAATTCTCTTCCCATTTCTGCACACATCATTCCGAAATGAAATATAGATACAATTTATCTAGAAATCTCTCTAGCGCAAAATCAATTCCTGTCGCCGCAAAGTGGCTGTTCTCTCTCTCTCCACCAGCAACTACACTCCACATAACAACCACACGGATAAGATACGGACTGAGACCGCAACCACTTAAGCAGGCAGCTGTACAAGCCAACCAACCGATAGATACAACACTGCCACAGACCACAGCAGAGTCTAAGATAGGGAACAGCTGCATTGCATTTAAGCACACTCCATAGGTGTTCCTGCACTCCGATTTTATGGGCTTTACCTATGAATAATGAAGGATGAAGGGAGGGGTAGATCTATGATCAGGCAACCTTAATATCTAATCGCATAAGAGGGTAATTTATTAACTGGTAACTACTTACCAGGGCCAAGACACCACTATCTCTTCTCAACAACACCAGTGCATAGCATTTATATTTAATGTCAGCAGTGATCATATCACTTCAATGACATGTTGCAAATAATGTCAGTTTTTAACCTATTATCTGTCATAAATCCTTTGGTAAACACTTACATGAGGAGTTCAAATTTAGTGTCATAATTTCATCTATATCAGGATAGACATTTAGAAGCACTGATATGTCCTAACTTATCAGTATACAACTGTCATTTCATTTCTACTAAACAAATTGGCACCTATTCTGTGAAATTAGTCAGCCACTTTCTCTCCTTACATGGTTGAAGACCAATTGTTCTTTCTCCATCCTTTGTACATGTTCATTAAATTTTAATTAACTTTTAACTTCCTGCCTGAATGGTCCTAATAGAGAACGGTCTCGTCATTCGTAAAACTTGAATAAAATGTTTACGAACGTTTAAACATCGAACTTCCACTCATTACCAATAAAAAGTTATTGTCCAATGTCCATGTGGTGAAACACATTTGCCAGGTTTTCCCATTGCAGAATGTTCTGCTAAACTAATCATAGTAAACTAGGCATTAGGACACACTCCCATAGCACTGCCACACACACACACACACACACCACCGATACAGATGCTTCAACAGGATTTACACACAGAGAAACGGCTGAAATATATGAAGAACAAAATCATAAAATTCTTTATACCCCACAGAATATACCTGTATATTCATTGGCATGGCTTAACTGTAGAAGAAATAAATTACACATGAAAACACCCATAAGCAATATCAAACAAACAGACTACAGGATAAATAAAGGAGAGCAGTGCAGTTCCATAAAACTAGTTTGAATGGCAACCAGTCAAGTGGAGCATCAATGGTGAGTCCTTCAGTTTCACAGCCACTGCATATGATGAGTGCAGGTGGTAATTCCTCTCCCTCGCTCCTCATTCCTCCCACTGGCATTTTATGGTCAGTGAACTCTTTATAGCCAAGTGTGGCAGAAATTTTGAAACAAATTTCTAACTGATGAGAACCGAACCCCGACCTCTACAGGATAATTAAGACCAGCTTTATCTATTGTTCTCTGCAAACTAACCACAAAAGGACTTCCTGAAGTTCCACCCATTGTGTCAAAACTGCATAGCTTTATAGCGTCAAGACTTTACACTCAAATAAAATTACAAATCTTGAGCAGAAAGCACACATACTTGACATGCATAATGACAAAATAATTAGCAATGACTGCATTCAATAATTCAAAGCCTAATCGAGGTAGAGTGGTAAACATTTAAAAAGCATGATGCAATGAAAGTGAAGTGCTATGAGCAGATAAACGTCATTCGTAGAAATCGATATCAGTGTAACTTGTGTGGTCAGATACATATTCTTTTCAGATATAAAATCCCGTGTTTGAAAAGTCACAATGATAATCCCCAACTAGTGTTAAATATTTAGTTAGATAGAAGCACAAAGAAAACTGAGAAGCCACATCAAGGCTATGCCATTGCAATAATCTCTAAATATCATCAATGTTCTACATAACTTTCTAAACTCGTTATTTCTATTTCAACACAAGATATTGCTGAAAATTTTTATAAACACACATATACCTGATGCCCGATATCCTGAAACATATTCCTATATCCCCATAATTTAAACTCAGGCTTTTAACACAAACTACTTCTAAATGCACACAACCATTAAACACACACGCAGCAAGGGCTGACCTGTTCAAGGAACCATCTGAGAACCATTGCTTTGACCCCATGACCAAAATTTCTCTCTGGTCACTACAGCATACACCTGCAATGGGCTGAAATGCATGCATGCTTTCCCTATAGCTAATCACAAAATGGTAACCCCTCGCAGTATGTCTGTATGGCATGTAAAGCAGTATGTAAATATTTGATTTGATTTAAAGCACCCATTATGCAAATTCAGTACATATGAATATGAGGGACGAAGAAAGATCGTACAAAGCCAGCGTTAAACTGAGTCTTTACACGTGATTCAAATGATAATAGGTCAGCAGTCAAGCAGGGTTTTTCTTTGTTCAGTCGTCTTTACCAACCTGTGGGTCATAACCCTCGATGGGACCACTACGTTTTATCCCAGGGGTCGCTGCAATTAAGTGGAGGTAATCTGTCATCATAACATTATCTGACTCTTTTATAAATGTCAATTCCCAAGACATAGAACTGTCAGTAACTCGTGAAAATATATGCCTTTGCATTTGACCATCCGATTAATTGTGTTTCTTTATTATTCAATCAATCCATCCATCCCCTCTTTTATTCATTTTATTCGTTGCTCACTGATTTCTGGGGACAGCGGATGGTTTATCTGAGTGAATATACTTCTGGAAGTACAACCTTGGGTTACATGGCAAGGTGTCTTGCTCTAATAATGAAGCTAGAAAGCAGAGTTCTTTGCCTAGCAGATATTTCTGACCAGCAAGTAGACTGAAACTGAAACTTGAGTCTTCAATGGATATAAACACTTATTAATCAATGTCAAGATAATCTTCATGGATTCATATCTAAGCTCCAACACTGGATTCATCAGAAAATAAATCTAGGAAACATTGCCATATTTGAGAGACTCAATTGTGTGGCAGGAGAGGAGTCTGAGAGTGAACTGGACGAAAAACTGAAGGAGCAGATAAGTGGTCACCTTTAATTCGTACTTCCTTCAAGAGTCTAAAGAAGGAGAACTTCCCTTGAACAAACTCCTTTCTCTGCCTTCCTGAACATAGCCAGCATTCCTGATTGATCACAGGTTAAATTCCTGAATATATGCAGAACAATTCCTTGGTACACAATTATATGTTTTATGAAAAACTATTGACTCAGATATTGTGTGATACGTACCAGACTAATCCAAATGTCACCATGTTTGCACAATCGAGTTTCACTTCTTCCATTTGCCTCAAGTATCTAAGCCAGAAGGAATTTTCAATGTTTCTTCATATCAAAACAAAGATTTCATGTTGAGTACATGAGTACACAAGGTTGGCTTTAACAAACACTCAGCCAAAACATCTGAAGCTGGTTGCCCACAACCATTGCATTGAAATATTAGGCCATGCTTTGCAGTACCATTACAGTAGATCATTAGAAATATATCAAGAGAAACCGATTTTAATGTGTTTTCTTGGCCTACTTGCCTATGGCCATATTGAAGGCCTTGCATAAAAGTCTTTGTACATAAAATGCAGCATGGGATCACAGATAACTAAAATTAGAAAAGAGGATTGCAACTTGAAAAAGACACAGAAACTATGTGATCTAGTAATTATCTTCTGTGTAGCAAACCAACCTCTGCAGGCTAGAATGGCAATGCTCTGTTGCATTGCCATTCCTTCCTGCAATGCAGCCACGTCAAATATGCAATCTCAAACAAACTGAGGTATGCCAGAGGGAACGAGTTAAGCCAAAAAAAAGGCCAAAATCATTTTTTACAGTTTGCAAAAACTCGTAACAAGAGAATGTGAATGTAAATATTTGGAGCTTCTGCAAACAAAATATGACAGACAGCATAAAAAATAAATTCGCCTGGTATAGTTGAGATGCCACAAGTGATGGAAAATGCTACACAAAAATCTGAATTGCCTTCCACTGCAGTTGAGACCCAGTAAGTGCTGAAGACACTGTTTTCACCACTTCATCAGAGATATCTGTTGAGACTCACTAACGTGAAAGAAACAAGACCTGCATAGGGAGGAAGATACAAATCAAATATACATTCCTATGCATAGGAATCTGGCCTTGAGAATATCAGCCAAACATGAAGACTACAGCTCACACTTGATCATATGCATTTCACTTATCTAAAACTTAGCTCAATATGCATCCAGATATTAATAAGCTTCTGGCCTTACCATAATGCTATGATTACTTACACAGAAATTAACAATTAAAAATGAATATTGCTTAGCTATATATATATATATATATATATATATATATATATATATATATATATATATATATATATATATATACAAATGCTTCCAACCGTTATTACATTGCTGTCAATACTAAAAGCAGGAAAAAAATTTGGGCTACACTACAGCTTCAACACTGGTAAATGACCGACTTTCTTCTAAAATTACCAGTAAGGTAAAGATATAAGAGAACCAAAATGGCACTGGAACCCTCTAAACACTTAAAAAACTGAGTATGTGCCCAAAAGTGATTGGGAAGCCAATGCAGCACATCATATTAAACGGACACCAGTCCAGTAGATGTCAAAAAGGGTTAAAGCTATACATATAATTACACAGATTTCTTCACATGCAAAAGAAAGACATTGGGCAAGTGTAATGCTAAAGAAGAATAAATTCAGCTATACAGCAAATTCGTTACAATACCGATGTAATGTACTGTAGCTAGGACTTGGATCACAAATCTAACTACACCATAGAAATGATCTCGTCGAAACACAGTCTTATTATAAGGTAGTTCTTGACTCCCTGCTCAAAGAGAGTGTTATAATAACCTCCGGGTCTAAAACAACTTCCTGGTCTAAATGAATGAAGGTGATAACAGTAGCAAGACAATAACTCAACACAATTAACAGATTAGACGCAATCTATAAGAAAAGCCACACAGATAACCTCTGGCAAATTGATTGTTCATGAATCTACTTAACAGCAGTCCACTGAATCAGATCCCTAGTAATGTAATGCAATTGAGCATTTATATATCGCATGTCGAATGATGCTTTGGTTGATGCACACACATGACACCAGCAATCTAACCCACTCACTTGCAACACAGCTCGACCACAGATATTCAATTTTGTGGGACCCATGGGGATATGCAAGGATACGATTGGATCAAGGCAAAGGGCTAAAACAGCCACCACAACGTGCACTCCCAAGATAATGGCACCGTCCTCGGCCGCCTTAATCAACCAAGTCTTACACATTGTTTACTCAAATTAATAATTGAACAAATGTTGATGCAAGCATGTGTGTATTATTTCTACATACAATACCTGATCAATCTCCATAAAATATGGATGTTAAATTAATTTGATAATTTCAAAGAACAATAAGCAACAATCATGTGGATACAAATACTTCTTCTTCTTGTTGTCTGCCTTTTTCAAGTAGGTTCAAATGTTCGACACCATCAATCCTCTCTCCTCTGCGCCTCCTCTTTAAGTCTCTTGTATCCCTCTGGCATCATCCAGTCTAGCATCATTCATCTTGGCTTTCTTCCTCTTCCGCATTTTCCTTCCATCTTCCCTTTTATGATCATTTTCATTATTGAGTATACTCTCAGCACATGCCCTATCCATCTCCGTTGTCTTTGTCTTATCATGTGTAGTAGGGTTTTTCTTTTCCTATTATTCCCAGCACCTCTTCGTTTGTTACATGTTCTGTCGACTGATTCTCTTTATTCTCCTCCATATCCACACCTCAAAGCCTGTCAAAGGCTTCCAATCTTTCTATATCTTCCTTCCTCATTGGCCATGTCCCTGAGTCGTACAATACCACACAAATACAATACAACTGTATCTGATATAACATCCTTCCAAAGACCAGAAGTGTACAAAATCATAGTCACCCTATGACAAAATGCTGAGTAACTATGAGTGAAGGACATACTCAGGGTCCTGACACAGCAACTGCCTCGGGAGTGGCTCAAACCAGTACTCACGGCGTTACGAGCCGACCGATCTTATCAATCAGTCACAGCGCCTGATGTGCATGGATAATAGAAGCATTCATCAAATGAAGGCATTGCAGAACAAGCACATGAGACAGACAAATACATGTCAACTCACTCACACATCAGACAATGTGTAAATCGACGGCACTCTATTTTGCCCATAGAGTCACCTATCAATGTAATCCTTTAGAAGGATAGCAGAAGATGAATAGCAAGGGCAACAAAAGAGCAATAACAACAACTGCATTAGCAATATTTTAAGGCTCAACAACACAAACAATAAACAACAACATCAGTAGAATCAATAGCAATAGTATCAACAACAACAGCAAAAGTAGTAATAAACCGCCGTCAATTGCAAAATAGCAATATTAGTAAAAATATCAACAAGCAGCACTTTTGCTGTTCCAGATCTTGACAAGGATGACCACTCCAGAGATAGCATTGCTTATCTGGCACCTAAGATATAATAAATACCGTGGGTTAAAAATAATAATAATAATTACAATTGCGCTTTAATGCAATAGCGTTCAAAGGCTCTTTCGCCATTTGTGAGACCGACGAGTATGGCCATTCCATACTACATTTTCTTATTCTAATTAATATTCTAGTACCTGAAGGATCATGTATATCTCTGGGTAAAGAAAAAACAAAGAACAAAATAATAATAATAATAACATCCTGCCATGCTGAACGGTAAGGCCCTTGAAGTCTGTACTTGCTTTTATCCATCAACTAAGTGCTCGACTACAACTGCAGAATGCTCTGAAGCAATACAATCTGACATACGAAGATGGACTCTGCACCAGATTCAGGAGCGTAGACACAGACAAAGGAGACACTCTGCTTTCGTTTATTATTCACCACGAACCATATATACAGAAGACGACAAGAGACGGAAGCAATTGATGTCGACATGTCCTTCTTAAAACGAAGCGTAAATGCCATGTACAATGAGGAGGTCACTGCTTGGCCTCATCATTCACCATAATCCAAATGTCCTCAATGGTTAGGTCCCTTAAATGATCGGCAGATGCAATCAACTCATCATTTGATTGCTGCTTGATTTAAATGTTGTACCCTGGGTGATTTTGTGTGTGGTCATGTACTGACAGTTATTACAGTACATTACAGTGTGTGAGGTTGTACACTGTACAGTACAGTGGTAGGCAAATAGTTGAATTGTTGTACAGCTTGGTTGCTGTTGGGATACTCGATAGTCTAGTGGTTATTGAGTTTGGCTGTCAAATGAGAGGTCAGGGTTCAAATTCTCACAATGGCAGAAAGTTGGTTTGAGATTTCTGCCCCATCGGTGCCCCTAGCCATAACGAGTAGGCCTACACTGGAAAGATGAGACAGCAAGGGAGATAACTCACCAACCGCCCTCATAAGCCAAGGTTAAGAAAATGAAGTCGCTAACACTTCATACCCTTGGCTGCCTCATGGCTAGCTTGAGGGACTGCTCTTATTTCTCTGTGTTTAGATTACTTGCCAAAGTTCATGCTATATAATAATATCTTATGATATTAGTCTAAGTTGTTAAAGTGACAAAATACAGTTATTCCAAAATTTTCACACTCTTCCAACTGGAATGATGTTGAATGCTGTTGCTGCTTCTAAATCATTGCATTTAGGCTGCTTTTGCTGTTCAGGTTCTGTTGTCACAAATGATGACTGCCACTAAATATAACAGCAACTCTTCATTGCTCTCAGTAATAGACGCAACATGGCGGCAAGAAGCAAGTCATCCGATTATTACACAATACATGTTGTCTGCTAACATGACAAAGTGAGTGCAGTGGCAGGCTTAAGGAGTTGGGAAATTTCCCGGCTTATGTAAGACAAGTGTTTTCGTGCCCCAAAAGATGGGGTCTGCCTGAATCCCCAACACATAATTCACCAAAAGTGGCAAAAATGCAAAATTGACTAAATTCCCTAAAACAATTGCTCTGCCAAACGTTCAAATCTAGAAAACTAGTTTTAAATATTTGACCCATATCCTGAATAATATAATAATATATCTCTCGAAAAGTTAGCATAAATAGTTTATTAATGGGATCTGGCAGAAATATTAGAAGTCCTGGGTTTAGTGAGTTTGCTACACAATCATGCAAACAGATCTCCTGGGGTTCAAGAATCTTTCAGCTCAAGACCTCAGCTAATGAGCAAAAGGGGGAATTTTACTTCAAACTTGCACTGGCAATATGCATCCATGTATAAACTCAGTTCAACGTTGGCTAACATCACTGTTTCTGTCATAAGACCACAATGAACCTATACAATTTACCTTATGAAAACTTACTCGAAGATAACTTCTTCTAGCAACACTAGTTACACAACGAATTAAGACCAACAATAACAATAACATAATATATAAGTCAAGATGACATCTCACCTCTCACATTTTCCCCAGCATCGTCGCTTGAAAACTCCGCTTGTTCATTGCGACCAGAAACCGTGAAATAGATAACTTTCGTTGTCATGTTATCGACTGGAAATTCACAGTTTTTCGAGTAACCCTTAGAAACTGTCTGTCTGCCTCACGATCTCAGCAATCAGATCACACTTCCGACCAGCATAGTCCAAAAGCTGCGCCGTTGCGCCCCATACAACACATGCCTATGTTGTTAGACAGCCAATTCGCAGGTAGGCCTACGTTCAGTGAGCACGTATGGTTCCAACCAAAAGCAATTTCAAACAAAATTAAACGCGCAGCAACAGATTTTGCGTGCTTATTTGTGTAAAACAAGCACAGAGAAAGTTTTACTACTTAAACAAGTTTCAAATGTTTTCTCTAGGTTGTACAAAACCCTCCCGAAACTCCTTCGCCAAGCGTTATCATCATTGGTCAGTAAGCTGATCCGAGTAAGAGCTAGAACCAGAACTGATATAATGCTATTTTATAAGTAAGTACGTAAGTAATTTATAAGTACGTAGCATATTTAATAATGCCAGACAAACTCTAACAGTCAAAAAATACTATTGATGTAAAATGCCACCGTCGCTGACGATTTATGTCTAGATATAATGTCCTTTAATATGAGTCGCTTTACTTAATTGAGTGAATCACCAACTGCGTATTTCAACGCCAAATTTATTATTTTCGGTGTGATCGAAACTGGAAAATAAGTATAAACAATCCTCATCAGCAACAGCAGCTGCATCATCATCATCGTCGATGCATCATCGTCGATGCATCATCGTCGATGCATCATCGTCGATGCATCATCATCATCATCATCATCATCATCATCATCATCATCATCATCATCAACAACAACATCATCATCATTGGTGTTAGTCCTAGGAAGTTAGGAACAAAAGGATCACGATAATCAATTACAGAGCGCAAGGAACGAGATGAAATTACTCATGACGACAAATATAATCAGAGAGGGCTATCTCGGGGCCAAGCTAGGCTTTGGAAACTAGAAAGAGGATCTTGTTGTCACAATCGTAGGCCTAATATACATGTAGGCCTAACGAATGTGCGCAACAACAGAAAACCAGAGCAAGACTTATATGTGGGCCTATACTGTAGGCCCTAGGCCTAGAGATATGTAGGCCTACAAAGCGAGGTATAAATTTCGAGGACGTGGGCCTTCTAAGGGGTCGTTCACATATTATATAACGCTCAAGGGGTAGGTGGGTGATTCCTGTTTTGTTAGCGTTATATTGTGTAGGGTGTAGGATGGGGGGGGGGGTAGGTCGAAGGTTTTGTTATATAACAAACTTTTTTCAGCTTATGCTATTTTGCCTGTTTGCCTGCCAATTGGAAATTCCATGTACCACTGACCTTCTTTTTTTAATCGAAGTTCACAATACGTTGTGAACCTAAACTAGCACCATCAGCTGTCACCTGGCGAATTGATTTATTATTTCTAAATCCACTTTTAAGAATTTTCTGATTACAATTTTAACAATTTCCTGTGCATAGCTTTAAACGCCCTTAAATTCAATTCTGTGTGATTTGTTTTGATTCTGGTTTAAATTAAAATTAATTCAGTTGAAATAATTATTTAGTTAGGTATTATCAAGATGTTTGATTTCATTTTCTATGGTAGGCCTACGAGTAAACCGTTTATATATGTTTTTCTTAAATACCCAATTATAGTCGTAGTATACACTCAGTATCATGCGCTATTAAATAGGCAAAGTTGTTCCACAAACTTATCGATAAATACCTGATAGTGCAACATTTAACTAATCGATTCTGTGTGATACTGTAATCCTCATTTCTAGTGCAAAACAGGAGGGAAAAATGGTGTTTTTATAAAAGTTTCAAATTGTGCAATACAATTATGTCTTTTAATATGCTTATAGACTGGGATGGGGTAGGGGGTAGGTAGCATATCTGTTATATAATATAGGGATGGGGTCACAGCTGCTGCTATATAACGTTATTAGGGGTAGGGGTGGGTCAAAAATTGAGATTTTATGCGTTATATAATATGTGAACGGCCCCTAAACCGAATACCACACTATGCTGAAACATGTTGTGTTGATTTTTAACGACACCGTTCCATATCGAAGATGATTTGGTGTCGTCATCCTCCTTTCTTCAGGTTTGGGACTGGCACTGTGAAAGTCCAAACCGTGGAGGAGTTACAACACTGAAACAGTTCTTGCTTCGCTATAATATAGCCTATATAGGCCTATAATATACCAAACTTGTAATTGCGATGTCGCCTATTGGCCGTCAATTAAGTCTCAATGTCAATGCCTCTTTAATAGACATAGGCCTAATCGTAATCCCATATTTGTATAGGCCTACTTTCTATGGCCAATTGAACACTTGCCTTTTTTGTTCGGGCTGGAGTTGGGAGCGCTTTTGAGTAGTTACCTGAAAGGGCGCTGTGTAAATTTTTTATAAATTAATGAATGAATATAGCAAGACAATTAGATCATGTGTCGTAATCAAACGCTTCTCAATTGTAGGCTATATATTTTGAGAATTAAAATGAAATTAAATCTCTCGTATTGCCCCATCATTGATCAAGGCAGACTTTGCCTCACGCTCTTTCACTGTCAATTCAGCCCTGGTCAATCATCTAATCCGCCTGCGGCGTTCGTCAAGGTCACGTTCTCGGTCTTCTGTTGTTCAGTTTGTACACCTCTACACCCAGAAAAATCATTTCCTCATCCTTTGTTGTTGATCATCAGGGTACGCTAACGATGAGCAACTGTTCACATCATTCTGCCCTCACCAACATATAGGCCTATATATATATATATATATATATATATATATATATATATATATATATATATATATATATATATAGTTGCACTAAGTTACATAAAGGCCTATGCCATCCCCAGATATCACCCTGGACGACCGCCAATCTGCTATGCTTTAATTAACAGTAGTTTAACCCTTCAAAAAATCCTGATAATTGGGCATTATTTTTACCTTTACCATCAATCAGGTAGGCCCTAAACTAACCTATCCAATCGACCTTTGCCAACAGATCCAAATTCTCCGGTGCTTTGATCTTCTCCTGTCCGTTATCTTTGAATCATCTTCGACGATAACAGCCTTACCATTACCGACCATGGCACATCGTCCTTTGCAATCTCGAGCGTACCTGCTGCACAGCAGTAACCTTCATCGATTGCGTCCAATGGAAATGCGATTACAAGATCGCGCCCTCAAAAGTTACTTTTAGTTGGATCAGCTTAATTAATCGGCGCGCCATATAAACACAATAGTTACCCTTCTCGTATCGTCAGTGATTGAATTGTCTGGGGATGGGAGAGTTCAACCCCACCCCCGTCTGCTAATTCTCAAAGATTACCTTAGGGTCAAAAAACCCCGGATCAGCTTTCAGTGGTTTAATTATGTATCTTAACTCAGCTAATAGACAAGTTCATGCACTGAAAACCCACATGTAGTTACCCTCTATATATTAACTCGTATAGCGGCTTCAGGTTCGTAAAAATTATGGTTTGACCCCTCGTTTCACCCCCGTTTCATATTTGACAATTTGCGTATCGTTCCGGTGCTATAGGTCAACGTCCGGGGAGTTTAAGCCGAGGCGAAAGCATGTTGCTGTATATGGTGGTAGACACCAAGTCGACGATGATGATTCATTCATTCACGTTCATTCATTCATTTGTTCATTTCATTCGTCCGTTTGTTCATGGACTTCTTAATAGGCAGCTATTATTAAGAAGTCTATATCTATAGTTTGTTCATTCATTACTTCATTCATGCTGAGAACTTTGTAGCGCCAATATGTCCAGGAAAACCTACATCAGAGGTATTGATGGCCAACTCCGGCGATGAGGAATAGTTGGGAGCGATATATATATATATATATATATATATATATATATATATATATATATATATATATGATTTTCTTTGAATTTGAACTTTACAACTTTTCATTTATGTTGTGTATTCGTGTGATACGGAGTGTTGTGCTATGCGGATCGGAAATATGAACCACAAGGACAGAATACAGCAACAGGACTTGTGTGGATGCCTTGAAGACTTGTAAGCCTATATGACAAAGGATGGAGGAAGTCCGCCGGATGAAACGCATGACAAATGAGGAGATATTACAAATGGTGGAGGAGAAAAGATCCCTCATAGGAATAATTAGAAGCCAACAGAGAAAATGGATGGGCCACATAATGAGAGAAGAAAAAGAATTCAAGGAAGAGTGGAAGGGATAGACAGAAGGAAGGTCGAGAATGATATGTTATTCGAGGATAATAGCAGGTTGAAGGAGACATCAGGAAGGCGTGAGGAATGGCGACATAGGACGCACGAACCTGTATTATTCCTATAGGAAGGTAAAGAGCCATATATAGCCAGAGAGATGCTATCTTAACGCTTAAGTGTAAATGCCTTGCGGATAGAGTGCACTGATTTTGCCCTATAGATCACAGTTAAAGGTAGATATTACAGCAAGACTGCAAGGGTATCGCCAAGACTACGTAGGCTACTATTCCATGACTTTCAAGAAATAGTAATAATATTAATATTCACTATTATGTTATTCGGAAATCCGTGAGTCCTTTGAAACTATGACTCTATCCAATCAATTAATTCATGGATCACTCCATAGGACACAGTTAACAATGACGCCGTGTCATCTCAACTTCCACTCGTGTTGTTGACTTATTTACTTCTAGTATCATTGCTGTTGTCGTCATCGTTGTCGTTGTCGTTGCAATTATTATAGCCACTATTATTATTGTTCTCTTAACTCTTAATCATTTTTGTCGTTGCAATTGTTGTCGTTGCAGCCGTTGTCGTTGTCAGACGTGTGTGTCTGGGTCTTTGTCTACAAGAAGTTCGATTGTACTGTGCATGATGACATTCGGTAAGTTGGACTTCATCCGCTGTTTTCCAATTCGTCTGTCCCCCTCCATCTCACTCCTTCCCTCTCCATTCTCTTCTTCCACCTCCTCCTCGTCTTCCTCCTCTTCCAGTCGACCGGACAATGGCTCCATCTCAAGATAGAGAACTCCAGCGGGGGTCATACCCTGCTGCTGAGGTACTGCACGAGAGACCGACCCACCAAGCGTTGAAGGAATGTTCTTCGAGGCAAGGGCGTCCGCGATGAACTCACTCCTACGCTGCCTCGATTGGGAGTGAGGGAGCTGCTTGGGATGATGATACTGATGATGGGGTTGGTGGTGGTGGTGGTTCGACGAATGATGTAGCTCCATTTGGCACTGCATCTGCATGCTTTCACCGTCGACGACCTGGCAGCGGTGGTAGAGCGTCTCTGCATTGGCAGCGATCGAGGTGGTCGTCCCAAGAGGTGGAATTGTGTCGTCCGCCAGAGGTGAAGCGGGGTCGAGGTCCCACCGATGGATGGTGCACTCCGGACAGGGGGCCCCGGTCCCTGCCACCACGGTCGTCCCGGTCAACGACTCTCGGCAGAGAAAAGAGTGATAGTCGTAGTCGCTCCGACAGGATCGGGTTCCGTATCCTGCGATGTCGGAGTCGGGAATGGAGATGGAACGACGACGACGTCTACAGCAGGCACAACCAGACGAACTCAACTAGATATCGTATTGTATCTCTTTAGATTTATACAGCGCCTCTCACCGAATAACTATATTGAGAGACGCATCTCAGCAAGGAAACCTCTGGGGGGAAAAGAAACGCCCTTAAAGAATCAGAAACCGATGGAGAGAAACCAGTCATTGGTATAGCACTTACGGTAATGGAAGAACGACATTCTGGATAGTGGCAGTGTTCGGCACGCGACCAAAACATCGAGACCAAGACCGAGACCAAAACCGAGAGATCCAAGACCAAGACCAGGACCAAGACCGAGGGTCCGAGACCAAGACCAAAACCGATACTCTTTCTTTTATAAACAATTAAATTTATTAAGACGCTAAAACGGAATACCCCGCTCAAAACATTAATTTTATTGCTGAAGAATACTAATCTTAATAATGTCCAGGAAATAGTATTATCGGCCAGTCTGAAGTTTTGCGGGTTCAGACCTTGGCTTCTGCCTGAGAATATCACACTATAAATTACTTACAGTATACGATACGTAAATATTTTAAGGCATATGAACAAGTAGATTAACGTTACGTTTGAATGGTGTAGGCCTACTTGTACTCGGAATTGTAGGTGACTACACATGGCCGACCACATAATTATTAGACTGTTCCAAAACCTAGACATTTGCGAAAGCAAATTTTGAAATGGCTGGTTCCGTTGCAAATGCACCAAATGCATATTTTTGGCCACAGTAACATGCATATATAGATGGTCAGCACGTCATAAATTGATAACAATCGCCTAGGGCCTAAACACCGGTGTCTCTAATAATCGAAAATAACCAACAAATATCAAAGAAATTGTTCTAATACGGCAAATGACCTTGAAGTTCGTTAACCTAAGATGGAAACCAATCCCAAGACCGTTCCTTCAAGACCAAGACCAAGACCGACGCATTCGAGACCAATGCCAAGACCGATGGTCCGAGACCAAGACCGATGCATTCGAGACCAAGACCAAGAACGCAGTTTTCCGGTCTCGAGACCAAGACCGTGGTCTCGAGACCACATCCCTGGATAGTGGAACTCAGGACAACAAACCAAAAAACTAGCAATCACTATAGTTATTTTAGATGACTTTTAAGAACTGTCACGTTGTGGTCAGTATGTCATTAACGCAGACAAGAAAGTCGGATTAAAATATTCAGTACAGTCGTTTCTAATTTAAATTCTGGTACAGTGTCAATAGTTGTCTCCCAAACGGATTCGGAAAAGACAATCTAAAGTAAGAGGGCTGCCGTAACAATCAGAGCATGACTTGCAAAATAAGAAGCAGTGATGAGAATTTCAGAGAATCTGAAGCATTATGCACAATATCAACGCCCTTGCAGCTGAAGCTGGAGCTGGGGGTCAAACCCTCTGACCCCATTGGAAAATCGGACACTGGATATATATAATAACGTATAGAAAGGAAGCCGTTGATCCAGAAAAGCAGACCTAACGTAATGACGGACTACATTCACAAAATGTGGCCATGTAATATAAACAAATAATTAATAATAATAATAATAATAATAATAATAATAATAATAATAATAATAATAATAATAATAAACCTATTTAGTATGGATTTTATGAAAAATTAATCGCAATTAACATAATACAAACTATCACTGAGAATAATAAAAATGCTAATAATTAATACTTGTATTTGAGAAAGGCTGAAATTTTACTTTTCCAATTCTATACACAGAGATTTATTATAATGGACTTTGTACAAATTCGTTCCGACATTCTTTATTCGTGAATGATCGGATGAGACGAACGAGATGGACTGTACCTGAGACGGAGATGCCAAGATGACTCATGCCACTACTGATTAAGGACAGTTGCATTGAATCGTATAAGAAGTATGGCAACACAGTTACAGAGCAACGGCTAGAAAACGGCTCGTGCCAAAGTTCTTTGCCAACGAGTGTGCGGTTAACGGATAGACACAGAGTCTAGCCCTGAGTTGTCTGGGAGTTGTTAAGTACTTAAGATAAATAGTAACTGCGATTCGGTCATTGTGATTCTGAGCGCAATCATTGCGTTAGAAAAGGTTAAACCATTTGTCACGTCCTAGTCGACGAGCTTTGTCTATCTTAATTGGCCCTTCAGCTCGGAATTGTCTTCCACAGTCCCTGCGCATGGGATAATAACTGACCCTCTCAGGCTCTCACCTTACCAGTAACGCGGAGTGCCACAGACACCCGTTGAGAGCGCTGATCGGGGGATTCGGCGCTATAAAAATGCTTGATTACATTATACCAATCTGGCTCAGGTTGTTGCTTACGATGTGAGACAATTTTAAGCGACTTCAGACAACATGAACAGATTCAATAGTATCAAGATTAAATATATATACGTCATAAAGCTGCATATATTATAAATAATGATTTGATTAGGACATGATTACTTTAAGGTATGCAGCCTATAGTTCCTACGTCTGAACCTTAGGCTATAGCGTCTTTCTGGGGTGTAACAAGCGGGGGGCAGAGGGGGCACCTGCCCCCCCCCGTTTCAAAACTGGAGGGGCTTTGCCCCCCAGTTTTAGTTCTCAGTGCCCCCATGTGCTTGCGTTTCCTATGAAGCCCAAGCGAGTTAATAGGACTGTCTATAGAAAACCAAGGATGACGGCTGCCCTTTACAAGTCAAGCAGGACTAAAAACAAACTCTATTTGGCTTTTATAAATAGCCCAACGCCAGGAAATAGGGACAAGTATACTGCTTATAAAAACAGATTCAAATAATTATGTAAGAAGTCCGAAAGAATTTTGTACTATGCTGAATTTGCCAGATATAGCAAAGATTTAAAAAATACATGGGTAACCATAAAATCGATTCTCAAAACGAAGCAACATGACTCTTTAATAAAATGTGTTAACTCTAATGGCTCTAAGATCACAGATAACGCTCATATGGCTGAACTGTTTAATAATTATTTCACCAAATAGCAGATGACATAATTACTAAAATACCATCGCCCAACAAACCAGCAACGATCTACCTAAACCCGACCAGCCCCTCTTCTTTTGCAATATATCCAACTTTGGCAGAAGAGGTTATTTCACTGAGCAAAACTTTGAAAACCACCCAAGTACTGGCCCGGACGATTTAAATCCCTCTGTAATGAAGCCCTTGCTATTTATTAATGCTAAACCTTTGGCCGACATAATAAATTGCTCATTGACTACTGGCATTGTACCTGGTCCACTGAAGGTAGCCAAAGTCACTCCAATTTATAAACAAGGCAACAGTGAGGAAATTGCGAATTACCGTCCAATCTGAATATTGCCCTACTTTTCCAAACTGCTCGAAAAAGTGATGCATGTTTGCTTATATAATTATGTAGCTACCAAAGGTATACTCTATGAATCTCAGCATGGATTTCAGCATGGCCACTCCATCCTAATGTCACTTCTCAGTGTGCAAGATACTATCGCTGCTGCAATCGATCGAAATGAATATGCCATTGGCGTCTTCGTGGATGTAGCAAAGGCCTTTGATTCGGTAAACCATGACACATTATTACTTAAACTAGAAAATTTAGGCATACGTGGTATCACCTTGTCTTGGTTACGCAGTTACCTAACTGGTAGATACCAACAAGTCAAATGTAATAATCATTATTTATCTTCCCTAAACCTAGTAAAACATGGTGTTCCGCAGGGCTCAATTCTGGATCCTTCAGTTTTTTTACTATTTATAAACGACCTTCCAAATGCTTCGTCTGCATTCCATTTCTACTTGTTCTCAGATGATACAAACATATTTGCATCTAATAAGTCCTATGAAAAATTGGTCCAGCAGCTAAATCATGAGTTTGTAAATATAAATGATTGGTTTGCAGCCAACAAACTATCTTTAAACATTAAAAAGACAAATTACATACTATTCAGCTCTCACCGTAAGAAATTACCCCTAATTGAAATTCCTCTGTTAATAAACAACACACCAGTACCGAAAGTTAACTCAATCAAATTCCTTGGTGTTTTGATTGATAATCACTTAACTTGGAACGACCACATACACAACATCTGAAAAAAATTGCCAAAAGTCTTTGGATATTATCTAGAGTAGCTTACCTCTTACCAACTAATATGCGTAAAAGCCTATATTATACAATGATACACCCTTATCTAAATTACTGCAATATTATCTGGGCATCCAACTACCCCTCTCGGCTGAAACGACTAACTATCCTCCAAAACCGAGCAGTTCGCTTTATTGTTGATACCTTTTTATTTTGGTTTCTTTTCTTCCTTATATGACGTCTGCAAAAATTCGTAAATTTAAATTAACAATTTCAAATTTGGGAGGGGTGGCTTAGAAATGTTGGTCTACTGGGGCGTCAGATTGTTTAATTCAACTCTAACTGCGACAGACTTATTTGTAATTGCTAATTGTGATTATTCAGTGATTATTCATAACATGATGTTCCCGACATGCATTGGCAGGTGATACCAAAAAGTACATTCACATTACTTACTTAGCTCGTTGAAACTGTCGTTGTTATGCCGAAGGGTAATCTTACTGGATCTGGTGAGGTTGTTCTGTGTTCTACCTCGGCCTCTATTGTCGTCATATGGCACGCCCTTATCACTTGCCACAGATGCTAACACAATAAAAGCCTAAGCCTTCTTTCGAGCAGGGCGTCTCGTATGACGGGTCTCTTATTCGAGCACCTGCCTCACTTAATTAAAGGCGCCTGATTAATGCTGCATTCGATTCCTACGCTGGGCCACGTCGCACCCTTTCTCCTTCCCGATCACGCCCCTTCCTCCCTCTCATCTCCTTTCGTCCTTTATTCCCTCCCTCCTTCCCTTCCTCATTTTTGCGCCCTTTCACCCAATTGTCCTCTTCTTCGCTAGTCTGCTCCCCACTCGCTCTCACTAACTCAATTGCTCAATCACTTGCTAAGAGCGACTTACTCACCAACCCACCCTCTCTTTGCTCATTTCTCATTCGCTCTTTTTGCTAATCTTCCATTCTTCATACGTTTCTGATTTTTCCAAGAATTAATATACATGCACACATGTTCCAGACTGAGCAAGTTGGGGAGAGAGGGGTGGTCCGTAAAGGAACGGATTACACAGGGCGTGGAGTTGAGGAACTCGTATCCCCGTAAGGTTGACTAGCGCTCCGTACGCTAGGCGGCGACGTTGCTTAAATAATAGACGCCTTGCATGGTTGCCCCAGTTAAATTGGACTTCTGCAATAGCTTGGTATCATTCGTTCATACTATGCTTCAATGCTTGTAAGTATACTGCAATTGGTCAGTCTTAGACAAACGAAAAATTAAAAGTGTTATGAATTTCTATTTCGATGCATGGACGAGATTGGGGGATTACCCTTTTCTGTAGACGAATATGAAGAGAAGCATCAAACAACCGATTATCATACCCAGGACAACACCAATCACAACCGCCAACATCACCCCTGCAACAACAATAACAACGACAATAAACAACAATTAACAACTGTAGCAACAGGTACTCTATAATAGCGCTGGTGAATAAGCTGGTCTCCATGACCTATAGCCTTTGCGGGTGCTGACAATTTTTTGAAGATAATACATCATATTACATTATATAACGAAAGCAAGAGCAATACGAGGCACACCATGACTATCTGTTCGATAATGGTTTTGAAGAGGAAGTTAAGGTATTAGGATTTTAAAGATGGATATAATTATAATAGGCCTACTATGATTCCGCTACAGTACGGTCTTCAAGCACTGAAAATGGATGAATTTGAGGCTGATGGTATACATAGGAGAACTGTTCAAATTGGCCTATGCACGAATTTAGAAGAAGTCAAACAAATGCTGAACAGGTATCGTCAGTGGGAGGTAGAGTGTGGCCAGCGGAATGGGACAAAAATCCCAATCGTCACTTTATAGTTATTACTCGCGATATAATGGCAAATTGTTGATTAATTGAAAACGAATAATGATTAGGGCCACAATGAACTTTCAATTAAAATTTCGCCATTCACGTTGAAATTCATTAAAAAAATATAATTATAACGAACCTTATAATCATACCTGACGTCTTATCGGATCGTGAAATAAAATTTAAATTTCTATTTATAGACATTTGTAAAGTCGTGGGGAGGAGGGGTAATCAAATATAATGTAATCAAGCATTTGTATAGCGCACTTTTAGTGTCATACAATTCATCAGATGGCTGCCAGCTATACGAGTCTGTCGACAGTTTGACCGTCACGATAATAATTGTTATGGTTGATTTTGTTGCATCATCTCAATGTCATTACTTAATTAATCGAAGCAAAAAGTGAACTATTATAACACCAGCTCTGCAAATAGAGTTGCCTGTAAACGCTGTACGCTTAGTCTCTAACTAATTCTGTCTGCTCTGACAGAAGGAAGGTTCTTCCACGTGGTAGGACCAACCACTGAATAGGCATGACATTCACCTCAATAATGCAGAGTGAAGATTTCTGCGGACAGCCAAACCTGGCTGGGACAACAAAATTCAACCAACGGATTCCCGTCGATAGCTGACAGATGGCATGATATTGTATATATATATATATATATACAATATAGCTATCATGCCATCTGTCAGCTATCGACGGGAATCCGTTGGTTGGTTCCACACTTGTGCGTGGGCCCACCATTGGTGACTCTTTTCAGATTAACCTACTAACAAGACTTAGGCTTATTACTCTCACTCGTGAATACGTTCTTACACAAATCTCTAGTCTTTTAAAGTTATGATTTCAAATATAAATTAAATTCAACATAAATTGTCTGCATATAGTCACATTTAGATATCACGTGCCCTTGTGAGGATAATTTATTTACATTTCAACATATTTTAGGCCTATATGTTTTTGGATCATACTTTCAGCGCTTCATCAGAATCATGTCCGAGACCACAAAACAAGTAGTGTCACAACCAGAAGTGTCCTTGCATATCAGCCATTATTCCTTTTAAACCAATACTACCTACACTATGGTTCACATGCATACGTCGGCGACGTAGGCTACATGTATGTATGTATGAGGGAGGGTTGGGTGGAATGGTCTCGCTATCCATTCCATCCACAGTCAGACTTAATTTGGTCAGCCTTTTCCATGTAACGCCATCCTCTCTCATCCGATGTGAGCGCATACGCTTTGCCAATGGTTCATCCATAAGCTCCGAATGGCTCATATATATATATATATATATATATAGGCGTATATCCATGTTTGCTGTCAAATGCATTTCGACTGTAGCTTATTGCTGACCCGTGCATGCAGAGATCAGATGGGAGGCAATCTGGTCACGATCCCCAGGAATTTTGATGGGTGATCTCAAAGCCGCCAATAAAATAGGACATGATCAGATTAGGGTGTTTCGTAGCCTTTTGTCTCAATGACAAAAAGTCAGTCAAAAGTTGTTGGCCGTAAAGAATCACGGAATTATTAAGACTTCACAGCAGCAAAGTATACCTTACGTGTATGCAAATCGTCAGGAGGAGGCTGAACCTTATTCAACGGTCCAGTGAGTAGGCCTTTTTGACGAGTCGTCCAGGTATCGCTCTTAAATGCCAGACGTATTTAAGCAGATTGATCATAGCTTACGGAAGGAATGCGCATGTAGGCCTACTTCTACACAACACGCAAGCCAATACACAATATTATTATTGTTCTTCAGTCTCTGCCGACGAGCAGGCTTCTGACATGGACGATTCTTGTCTCTCCCCTTCCTTTCTCTCCAACTAAATTGTCCATATCATATCCAGTAAAAATAGCCGAGGTGGTTTCCCGTTGCATTTCTTGAGGTTTGAGTAGAGTCCTTGTGTATTATGCCGCTGACGATGACCAGCTGTTCCAGGGCTCCTACTCAGAGTACGCTATACTGATGGCATAGCCTCAGCAAGCCATCCCCTAAAAGGCTGTGCGCGGCTTGCGCCCCCATGTGCACAATATTAAAGACATGATATAATAGGCCTACGTTTACGTTGCAGATAGGACTATATACCCCTATCCATGCGTTGGTTGTAAATTGTGTTAGATAAATTCATTGAAAGACGCTCAGTGTCGAGAACACAAGATAGTTTTAGAAAATGCACACATTGACATTTTACGAAGCGAAACCTGAATATGTGGGTGGCTCTAGATTTAGCTAAATGCCTAAATTTATGTGAGAGATTTGAAGGGTCATTGGATTGGGTTTATTCAGGATGATAGAAGTACCAGTATACTCACTACTTAGTAAAGACATTCAAGTACATTTACCCTCTGCAGCGCTTACCGCTTTTAAATTCCGATTCAGGATGTGGTAGCACCCGAGATAAACCAGGAAGATTCGACGCTGAAATATGACCACAAACACAACTTTTAACAATAAAACTATGCAAGAAAATCAACTATTGAAAGAAGACGGTCTACACAGGCCCCACAAACACAACTTTTAGCAATGAGACTATGCGATAAAATTAATTACAAAAGAAGACTGTCTAAACAGGTCTCGTCTGAAAAAAATGTTGTATTGTAACAGAATGTAACTGATCCTTGATAAAGTAAGTGCTTCTGACAGCATATGCCCTTCGGAAGCGGTAGGCCTACTATAGTGCTAGCGAAAGTGGTGGCGTTGAGGTGGGAGAATCAAGAGGTAGTCACGCCAGCAGGGAAGAGAACATATTCCATATCTAAGAGAAACTGTATTTGAAAGATAGTTGTAAAGATTTTGTAGTTCTTGGATGGTATATGCATGGAATGATTGAGATGAGGAGATCGTTGCAGTGTATACTCATTAGGGACATTTAAGGACAGACTGAAGAAATTTTGGTATTAGAAAGAAGAAACGAAATGACAAAGGCTGAGAAGGGAGTTGTTCTTACATATAGATGCGATCTTCTGTTGAACCTCTATAAGACATGTTAACAAATGAACGGACGAGAACCAAACTGACGAACACAAAACACATCCAGTTAAACAGATGTCATTAACGCCTAGGCCTACATTCGTCTGACAATATAATTGAAAGCGTCTTTGAACAATACGACGTCCATTACGAGATCTTACAGAAAGTTCCCGAGAATTCACCAAGATATCTGAACTAGGAAAACGATTTGCTTCTCATTTTACTGACTATACACAGCTACATTGTACCATCAGCTGCCCGATCGGAAGACTGGCTAAAACTGGCGAAGTTTTCGAAACAATCTGACTCGATTTGTTTGGTCTTATCTGATGGGATGTGACCAGGAAGGTCTGGGTAATATTTTGTGTTGTCATCGTTTAGATTTTATGTCGTTCACTAGAAATTTAATAGACTACTACTGATTTTTTTTATAGAAAAAACTTTGAAAAAGTAATTTACAAACATAGCCATGTTATATATTGTTCATGCCTATGGCCGTAAATGCTTAAATCAACGGTCGAGTTAAAGAGGATTTCTCCTCAATGAGTCTTAAAGCTCTTAAGAAAAGACGCTTTATAAGGTTAAGACATAATATCTCTTAATATCTTAATTAAATCATTTTCTAATGGCAGCTGATAGTGGTCAGTTCTTGATGGTCAATATACAGTACGCAGGTCTAGAGCCGAGTGTCCAAGACCGACCCACGGACCAACTACGCGCGGCTCAGCCTTCACTAAATACTACTTTGAAGCTCGTTACTAACAACAAAGTTCAAAATTACGATTTTATATGTCTAATTTGCCTATTTGTATACCAAAAACGCACCACTTAAGATCTAGTTTTGTAAGACATTTCTGCTGAGTAAGCCTGAGTTGGTCACGAACCCCAAAACACTATTCAAATGTTGCTGAGGAGTCTTCGGAACCCATCAGTCATCACCACCACTGGCTGGAAAAGATTGTCATGAACCCGCAATTAAAGATGGGTTGGCACCACAGGACTATCGCGATCTCTTTCTCAGCCTCTTCTTTTAATGAAGAAAGTTTTAGCATTGGTCAGAAAACTCCGTCACGACAAGAACTCGGGCAGTGTCATTCCAAATCCTGAATAAAGAAGGAGGGCGACGCTAATGATCTTTGTTATTGCACAGTGTCGTTAAACTGCAACTACAACCGCGACCATTGGTCAGAAGCTGTGTCGTGTATATGGGCCAGGTCATTGGCCAGTGACGACCTTTGTAGGTGACAGAACAGCCTCGTACTCTCAATTTAAGAAGATAAATGGACATTCATTCAAGATGATTTTACCGCACAAAACACTCATTATATAAATGGATTTAATCTTTTATTGTTTTAAATTGATTCATAACATATATTCCTACTATCTGATTAATAAGGCGGACTGCTTTACACCGATTTAGCCCTCAAACAGCAGAATTGTGTCCTATATATCTGTCAGCTAGGCTACGTTCTCAATGGACGCAAATTCAATACAATATAATGCATTACAATGAGTACTTACCAGATGACAAACCACATCATGATTTAGAAAAAGAATGGAACTGACAAGGTAGACACAGTTGATAGAGGCATTTCCTTAAAGTTCGGAATCATGGTTTGTCAGCTTGCTCTTTGCTTATTGGTTGGTCAGTTGCAGTTTAACAACACTGTGTGTTATCATAGATCATCATAGTCGCCCTCCTCCTTTGTCCAGGCTTGGGAGTGGCACCGTCAGAGTGCAAACAGTAGAGGAGTTCTGCCCCTTGTGGACGATTCATGTACTTATTTTGACCTTATCGTCCTTGATATCCAGTTCATTTCCATGTGCGCGCGGGCGAAGGCCGCAATGACGTTGGGTTGAGAAATGGAGATCATATATCGACCTCTTCAGTTTGGGAGAAGAAAAATCCATAAATTACAACCATCAAAGAAATGATCGGCAGAAGGGGTCTTTTGTGGATGGACAGGGTGCTGCAAATAGATCGAGCACCTGCTGCAATTACCAGGCCTCATCTGTAGGTGCTGTGAAATACTGCCCCTGAGCATCAGCATCCATTGATGCACAACAGATGCAGATGCGTACAACATCTTTGAGAACTGCTTAAAACATTAAGAAAAATTTCGTTAATTAATCAACTAGTAATTAATTAACACAGATGGTCATCGACAGATTTCAACTGCAGCCAATAGATCATCGATTACTGACGCTGAAGAAAGAGGAAGTTAACGTGCATAGAAAAGTCGATCAAAAATAATAGACTAATAAATCCTGTTCTTTCTTCTCCTTCTCATATAAATAAGAGGAAGCAGGAAGCAGAAAAACAAAGGCAAAGAAGAAGGAAAGGAGAGAGGGGAAAGGAGGAAAAGGAAGGAGGAAAAGGAAGGAGGAAAAGGAAGGAGGAAAAGGAAGGAGGAAAAGGAAGGAGGAAAAGGAAGGAGGAAAAGGAAGGAGGAAAAGGAAGGAGGAAAAGGAAGGAGGAAAAGGAAGGAGGAAAAGGAGAAGAAGAAAAAGGACAAAAAGTAGGAGTATAGAGGAGGAGAAAAAGAAAGAGAAGAATAAGCACAACAGGAAAGTGACGATACAGATGAAGGAGGATGAGGTGGAAAAGGAGGTGGAGAAGGGGAAGAACAACAAGAACAGGAAGAAGACGAAAAAGAAGAAGAGGACGCAGAGCCTACGCTAGACAGAGTTGGCAAAAGTGCGCACATGTAACTTAACCGCGCAAACGCAGACTGCCTATGGGAGAATGGACATCGCCATGCGTAAACGAACAGCCATTGACACGAGAAACCATACGAGCGTTGACACGGGTCTACGGAAGAAGCCACATTATCTATTCGACAGATGGCTAGAAATATTAGCTCGCCTCTCCTTTCTTCCAGAGCACATACCCCATAATGGGGCTGCAACGCATTCTGCTTAAATCTCGACCTCTGGGAACCGTTTGAAATTAGTCGGAGCACTAATGACATTTGACGCCCTTGCCCTGTAACGCCACCCTTTCGCGATGACGGCCTCTGGGGGCCCTTCATAAATTCCGGTCACGTACTTCGGGTGCGACGACTAAATTCATTATCGCGCATAAATCGTCGCCTTATGGCTTCACCAAGAAGCAGTCTAAGTCAGACCTAACTCTTAACCAACGAACGGATTGATGGATGGATGGATGGACATAGGAATTAGAAAATCAACTTCCAGTGATTGTATATAAATATATTATATAGTTCAAATGATTGCGACTCTGATCTCATTCTAATTTGGGAAAAGGCGAAATTTCATCAGGCAGAATAAGCCATGACTATGTATAACCAATCAATCAATTAATCAATCAAAAATACTTGATATAGCGCCCCTTTAAGGTATCCACTCAGAGGCGCTCCCGGCCTAACCCTCGGCTGAAAAGGATAGTTTCAAGAGAGGCGTAAAATGAAGATGAGGAGTTCTTAGGCATAATACATCTACATGATAAATTAATAGGTAGGCCTAGGTAGATAGGCCTAGGTAGATAGGCCTAGGTAGATAGGCCTAGGTAGATAGGCCTAGTTAGATAGGCCTAGGTAGATAGGCCTAGGTAGATAGGCCTAGGTAGATAGGCCTAGGTAGATAGGCCTATCTACCTAGGCCTATGGTTAGAGACTGACATATAGGGAGGTAGCTAAGTATCGTGAGAGATAGGTAGATAAGCAGGTAAGTAGGTAGATGGAAACAGGTATATGGGCAGCCGCCAGGCAGTTAGGCATAGATAGGTAGATGATAGGCAGGTAAGTAGACAGATAGAGAAAAGGTAGATAAGGAAATTGGCAGGAAGTTCGGATGAATACTCTTAGGATGTTGATTGCTTGAAAAATCATTGATTGATTGACTGACTGACTGATCGATCGACCGATTGTGTGATTAATTGATTGATTGATTGATAAACAAAGGAATAGATATAGCAGAGTTATGCAACTGACCTGGCTTCGTACAGTTCCCAATCTCCCCCACCCATATGTCGGCCTGACACGTGACGTAGAAGACCTCCATCGATTCGTTGCAGATGATGGCTACGTCATCGTCGCGACGCGACATGGTAGCACCAGGTGGTAGAATCATGTCAGCACAACCGAAAACTTGACAAACACGCAGCACATAGGAACATTTATTTGAAAAATGTATCTAATACATGAGTAAATCAATTAATGATTTAATTAAAGCAGTGTTTAGAACCATCACAAAGGTAAACAAATGATTAAAAGAACAGAAGTCAGCATAGAAAATAATGGGCAGCCCATAATTACCGCGTACAAGCATGGAATCCATGCTTATGACACGATATATCGAGAAATAAGAAATGATACAAAGGAGAGCGACGAAAATGATAAATGGATAGAAAGATCTAAAGTACGAGGAGAGATTGAAGAGATGTGGATTGACATCGATTGAAAGAAGAAGAAGAGCAAAAGGAGTTTAAGGAGACTTGATTGAAACTTGCAAAATCATGACAGAGAAGGACACACTGCCAGTACAAAGGTTTTTTACATTTACCGCAGACAATAAAGCCTAAGGATACGAGATATACAAAAAAAACGGCTGGTATATTGATGCAAGGATTTTTATAGCTCTTGGGTAGTAAACGCATTGAGTGACTTGGATGTTGCAGTAGACTCACTAAAGACATTCAAGGAGAGACTGAAGAAGTTTTGATATTAGAAGGAAGGAAGAAATGAGATGAGAAAGGAAGAAAAAGGAATGGTTCCTACATAGACGCGATCTTGTGAACCACTTATGAGACATATTAAGTTATATTGTGTTATTCAGACCGAACTGGGATACGGTTGGACGGGCCAGCGGATGATGACGTACCTCTGTAGTAGAGAACGTAAGGCTTCCAAGTGTGGAGACTGGAGTCAGATTCCGTGGCTGATGAGGCAGAAGACGAAGGTGCCAGATGTTGCTGCTGCTGGTGTTGAAGATGCGACTGAAGCTGTGGCTGCGGTAGATTTCCCTTCGACTGAATCTCAAGGCGGTTACCCTTCGACAGGTAGATGACGCGAGGTTCTTGCGCCCTTGACCTACAGGTCCTGTGCACGTATTCAAGCGATCCTCCCTCGAGAAACCGCAGAACGAATGGACACCACAGCGAGCTGCCCATCTGAAGCGCAGTCGGCCCCTCAGGGTCCCCTAAGCCCCCATCATCCTGCTCTTCCTGGACGAGGGTCGAAGCAGAGGACACCTGCCAAGTGACATTGATCTTCTGCCCGGAATTGACAACGATGATCCATGAACAGTCACGCCTCGACGATTCCTCGATGCGCACAGGTGATCCGCTGAATTTTTCTGGTCGACTGAACAGCGCTAGATATCCGGTTTTATCGCTCAGATACGTTATGTTGCCATGACGACAGTCGTCAACAAAAGACGCTGAAAAAGCGAAACGAGTAATTACAAGTTTCTGACACGTGCCGATAGTTAGTATAGTTTGCCGATAATTAGTACAGTATCTTGATTATAATCATTTAGTGTGAGCACACAAATATCATTTTTGCAAATGTAACGAGTCTGCCGCCTGCCTACCTTACTCCAGAAACTTAGATTCCTTGACTGATGCGATTCTTTATCCACCCTTAGGCAAATGACTTTTCTTCGATTATCAGAACCTATCATCATTGACTTTTCGAAACGAACTTGATTTAACTATCATCACGTTCAGCTTGGACCTACGCACAAAGGTTTAAATCATCTATAAAATGTAGCACACACAAAGTATCTGATGGACACTCTCTCTAAAAAATTAGAGTGAACATTGATCAACAGCAGAGACTTTTAAATTAATGTGGGCAATAGCTATTCGGAGATTTTCCTAAGAGAGGGCAATACTTAGGCGGTTGAGACGGCGATAAATGAACAGGGTGAAGACCTAGGGGTACAGAAGGAGACGGTTTCCTCAGAAATTTCAGGTGGGTGAGATTGTTCTGCTTATATCACCCAATGTATTCTAAATATTGCATAACGCTCTCTCTCTCTCTCTCTCTCTCTCTCTCTGCGTGTGTGTATGTGTGTGTGTGTGTGTGTGTGTGTTTGGCGCATGAGTCGTATGCATAGACGGTCAGATGAAAGATCCGCTGACTATGAGGGGCTGGGTGCTTAGATCGGCTGATGAGGGCAATTTCGACGCCGATATGAAACTCCAACTGACGTTTGAAGTTCGAGAATGGCCCCCGAGTCTTATACAAATAACTGCCTAAAAATAGTCTAATATGCGCTGACACGATGCTCTTTATTTTATGCATTACAAGCATACATTTATAGCATATGTATATGTACGGCATACGTACAAGAGATGCTTACGTATAGATATACGATTTATAGATACGATACAACGTTATTCAGGTTGTGGCTGACTTGTGTTTAAAATAGCCAACACTTACAGATGAGTATTACCTAAACGTCGAGACTGATGGTCTAACTGTGTGACATCTTCAAACAGCGATCGAAGCTGTCTATATTGCAGTTCAAACAATTCAGACAAAGACGCTGTGCAAGTCACATAAACTAAAATTAATACTAAAACACATTTCGTGCATGCTAAAACTGTGTTGTGGGCTCAACCGCTTGGAATAGCCTCCCATTGCATCTTCGACTCTTACCCTAGAACTCTATCTACCCTATTTTTATTCCACTCTGAAAACTGTCTTATATGACCGAGGTTGGACCGGGAACGCCTCTGAGTAGATTTCTTGAAGAGGCGCTATATTAAGTTTCATTGATTGATTGATTGATATTGGATGAAATTATACGTTAATCCGAAAATATGACATTTTATGCACAAAAGCATTGAACTCGTGTAGGCCTAGAGGCCACAAATCATGATAAAAATGTGCTTCAATGGTTATCGAAATTTAAGCAAAGGTTCCACAATTTTAAGTAGGGCCTACGAAGGTTATATTGTTATTATTATGCATTTATCAGGCGCCACTATCTAATGACGATGAAACATCGATCCATGGCGCTGAACAAATGTGAGTGAACATTCCGGGTCCCCACACGGTCTCCGCCTAAGAGGAGGTTTGAACCCGTACTTTTTGGATTACGAGGCGGGCGTTCAACCAATCGGCTCTTATGACCTAAGAATATTGACGAGTTTAGTTGCCCTTCTCCCTTCTCCAGGCTTAGGACTGGCACTGCCAGAGTAGGAGGAGCAGAGGCTGAAAGTTTAAAAGGTAGCGCAATACAGAAGACGCACTTTAAAAGAAGCCAATCGACACAAATTAACATCCGAGGTGTTTTCTCAGTCTTAGCTGGGACTAATAGACTATGTAATGGATTTGTAACCGCAACGTGTCAGCAAATCAGTGATCGTATTTTCTGATACATTGCGGGCGATGTCTGTGGTCGACTACGTAATGAATAAAGTGACATCCGGGTATTCGGAAGGGTAACTTTGAACGTATAATCTCCGAAAAGTTCATCCAATTTATGTTACTCCAGTCAGAAAATCTTTCTTTGAGCAGACTGCATTTATATCGCTCCTTTAAATTCTACTTTATTAAGTCGTCAAAACCAAACGCGATTGCCAATATATCCTGGAAAAGTCCCGGATGTAAATCTAGGTAATCTAGGTCAATGCCCAGTTTTCATCGGCTTCAAATCCCTTCCATATTATCGTCCCAGGTCTTAACGATCGTTACAAACGTTCGGAACGGTTTAACTTAAACACATCCTCTATTAAGTAATTCGATCTTCAAGTTATTATGATCGCCGTTGGTGTTAAACCTATCCTTAGAACTCAAACTGTCGCCGATTACAACGCATGAACCGCATTGGATGCCGATCCATCATTTACCGCTGGGCTCTTCCGCTCATTTTCCATGTCGACTGGTTTTTCTCTGCGTTCCAGTTCACAGAGAAGCAATGCATCTATCAATTAACAGATGCATACACTATGCCTATTGTCACGAGTTGTACCTGAATTTAGGATTTATTGAACATAGGCCTTAATCACAATCGTAATCTCCATACTTCTGAAGCGCCACTCGAAAGAAAAGAGCAGGGCATCAGCTTATTCACGAGTACCGCGTTCAAATGAAATAGGCTGTCAAAAGGGTATAGCCTATAAATAGGCCTATACATCGACATGATGTTCTCAGAAGCATATCATCATTGTTATGGATGCGTCGTTAAATAAACTTACATAAGTCAGACATGATGTTCTTGATGTTGACATCCCTGATGGAGAGCCCAATACTCCGATTGAAAAGTATTATCTCTTGTGGGGATTCACCTTAGGAAGGTGGCGTTTCGTTGAATTGATGACGTCTTATTTGTCACTCTGCGGAAGAGTTCTTCAACCCTAACCGGAAGAGGCTTCTGGAGAATCTATATTTAGACGCATTGTCAGTTCTGTTGCCTCCACATTTGCACCGTTATACCTTGTAGGCTACGTTCCTCTTTGTCAATGGTTGGAAATTAATCTACGTATACGACTGACTCTGTTCAACTGTAATGGAGCTGGCATGCAAGCACGCTATTAATAATACACACTCAAAATAAACGCATACATACCTACATACCTACATACATACCTACATACCTACATACATGCATACTCAGAAACGAAGTGCAACAGCATCTCATGATGATTGTTCCCGTTGATATTATTTTGGGATATAAAAGAGGTTGATAACATGATGATCAGAATTGGAAGTCTTTTAAATTCCAACCGAAATGTTAGCATAATTGGCATTGTGTTTAATGCTAGACTATTTTAACTAAGAAAAAACCAGAGAATAAGAAATAGCAATAAGAGAGAGAGAGAGAGAAAGAGAGACAGACAGACAGACAGAGACAGAGTGACAGACAGACAGAGAGAGACAGAGTGACAGAGAGGCAGAGAGAGACAGACAGAGAGGGACAGACAGAGACAGACAGAGACGCAGAGAGACAGAGAGAGTGAGAAAGAGAGACAGAGGTAAAGACAGAGAGAGAGAGAGAGAGAGAGAGAGAGAGAGAGAGAGAGAGAGAGAGAGAGAGAGAGAGAGAGACTTCTAAGAAGGTAGTCAATTGCGATTTCTGTCTTGGTCTGCCATGTGAGTTTTGGTTTACAACCTGTGTCTTTGTTTACGGTCTAGGTCGTGGTTTGCTGTAAAGATTCTGGCGAAGCTCCAGTCTACCAGGTTCCCACAGTTCATTTCGTCAGCCAACTCCTTCCATTTGCAGATAATTCAATTACCAAACGTCATCCTCCTAGAAGACTTGATGAGCAACGTCTTCCACTGCAATGTATTCAATGTCAGTAGTTGCTTCTTACTCCGATTTCAACACAGGCAATTAGATTGTCCTGCATCTTCTTCTTAAGCGAGAAGTCAGTTGGACTTCAGCTTTCTTTCCAAAGTGTTTATTCAACTTGGTGGGTGGCCTTGCTTACATAGGACGTATGCCGCAATGGACGCCTTGCATGACTGCCAACAGCTAAATCCGACTTCTGTAGTAACCTGTCATCAATCGCTCATATTTTGTTTGAAATCATACCGCGGTTTGTCAGTATGAAATTAAACAAGAATTATTATTATTATTTAAAAAATTATTATTCATATTATCATTATTATTATTATTATTATTATTATTATTATTATTATATGATTAGTATTATAATTATTTTATTATTATTTTAATTGTTTATATTGTTTTTATATTCCTGTATCGTGGCTGAGCGCCGGTGGATAAGTTCCAACATAATACGTCCATTTGTTCAGTTCAGTTCATTTGCTCTGTATAAATAAAAAATATTAAACCAGGAATAACTAAACTACTAGATAGACAGTTCATATATCAGCAAACGAGGCGAAAGTTTCTACCGACCTCTTACGCACTCGAAGGTGACTTCAAGGTAGGACTTGAAGTCCTTGGCGCACGGCTGGGCGACGGAATCGATGGTAGCAACGAGCATAGAGCAGTTGTGTCTACCTGAGCAGGTATCATCCAGGTAAGTCGTTACGTCCGAGTAGCATCCCATGGTGTGTACGTACTCAGACGTGATGCACCGTCCGGCTCGCATACGACCGTAGACGGCCTTTCGGATGAGGATAATGGCATCCGATGAACAACGGGCGTTGAACTTCTCCGATGTGCAGTATTCTTCTGAAATAAAATGCAGGGTCTATAAGACAGAGCTGGCAAAGATCAGACCCGTGGGTCATTTGAGGTCCGCCGAAGTCTTGTCTAAAGACAATACAATACACTTGAAAATAAAAGGTTTAATTTGACGTTTTCTAGGCTTTATGAGTTTCTGTGATGATTTTATTTGATAATGCATATATCAGAATCACGTTTCAAAGCCTAATTCAGCTGTTTATATGGCCACCTCTGAGATCCCCATTTTCCACATGCGCATCCGGCACTTTTGCCCGCCACTTGTTGAAAAATATTGCTACTGGCCCACTATCACAAAAGTGTTTGACACCTCTGGCCTAAGACACACACAACCACATAGGCACACACAGACACACGCACAGACACACGCACAGACACACGCACAGACACACGCACAGACACACGCACAGACACACGCACAGACACACGCACAGACACACGCACAGACACACGCACAGACACACGCACAGACACACGCACAGACACACGCACAGACACACGCACATCTGCAAAACAAGACGGTGCCTCAGAATTTACTGGCCCTACGTGAATGCGTATGCCGAAACGACCTTCCTACTCCAGGATCCGGTTTATCAAAGAGAGAAGCAATTGAGTCGGTTTATGAAAATATCCAGGAATCTGAAAAGTTCCGCATTATATCAACACCCTTGTATTTGGAGCATAACCCATAGACCCAAATTTCCCCGATCCGCACCCGACAAATCGAACACTGTCGTACTCTCCAAAAATACACATTATAACACAACACATTCCAGACAAGTCTATTGTGCAATTTAATTTAGAACTATGGGCGAAGACCTGGGTTCGGAGGAGGGAGACAAGTGGAATAAAAATTTCAATTCCCAAACATGAATGCAACAAAAAAGAATGAATATTGCGAGACACTATGGATATGTTTGATATTTGTGAAATATTTGTGAAATTTTGGGGGATATGAACAGGCCCATATCCTCCACCTGAAATTGTGTAGGTACCGTCCTCTCCTGCCCTCCCCTAAGTCTCATCTCCTGCTATAGGCAAGTTTTCCCGACTGTTTCAAGCACGGTCCTCGCGAGAGAGGGAGAGACCGAGAGAGGCGGGAGGGAGAGAAAGAGAGACAGAGATGCAGAGATGCAGAGACACAGAGACAGACAGAGACATAGACAGAGGGACAGAGACAGATGAGGAGCTGAGGCGAAGACACTGAAAATGACAGCGTTGGCAATAATTTATTTGGCGGTCGATTTGTCGTTGTGAACGTCAGAATGACTGAGCAGGAGAGGTAGATAGAGAGGAGAGAGAGAGAGACAGACAGACAGACAGACAAAGACAGAGACAGAGACAGAGACAGAGACAGAGACAGAGCGACAGAGAGACAGAGAGACAGAGAGACAGAGACAGAGAGAGAGAGCGATGGATGATGGTTGGTAGAACGGATGATAAGCCTTGTTCGAGGAAGAGCAAGGTCATTTGCAGACATATATAATGGACGGTGGTCAAACGGTCAAGCGATGGTCAGAGCGCATTAGCTAACCCCGAAAAGCCCCACCGTATACCCTGGGCAGAGGCAGTGGGATTCCAGAGGTCATTCCTGCAGGTCATGGACCATGCGCAGGAGACATTCCGTCGATAGCATTGACATTTGGGCGCCATTTTGTTGCAAACGTTGTAAAGGCACAAACTGCACTGGGCAGCGTAAGAATGAACATAAAAGGAGAGTTGAAAGGACGCGTCGTGTGGTAGAGAAGGTGCCAAATCCTTGGCCAAACCAATGAGCAACACACATGCGCTGAATTGCAGTATTGTAATTCTAACTGGACAGATCTTGCATTTCGTATATCGCAAAAGCAATTTGGAGGAGCTCTGCGCTAACCTATGCGATACTAGTAAACGACATTACAACACTTGCATTAACAATAGATCAGTGTGAATGGGAGAATACGGAGGAGGATATGGAGGAGGAGGAGGATATGGAGGAGAGGGAGAAGGATAAGGAGAACGATAAGAAGGAACAGATGGTCAAGACTAGATTAGAGTGTCTTAAGGTTCTCAAATCTTGGCTTTTCTTCCTCTTTCAGTTCATATTTCGTACAGGCTCTTGTCACTATTCACTGTTTCTCACTATCCTACGCCTTTCTCCTGCTAATCATGTCACCTTCTAAAACGGCTGACTCAGTTACTAACGTTGGACTGACCCAGGGACCTATATTGAGCTGACTCAGTTACCTACATTGGGCTGCCCCGGTTACCTACGTTGGACTGACCCAGAGCGTCCATCCCACGCGCCTCTGTGCAAGTGGGTGTCACCTATAGCTTCCCGATTGCGGCTTATTTTAGAGCTTTGAGAATGTTTGTTTTCGATTCCCAGGTCGTTTCCTCTTCATAGTCACCACTGTGGCTTATACAAAATGCTTCATTCATTTCGTCTTCTCTTGCTCTTATTTTCCTCACCACCATATAACTTTTCTTCTCATAATCATTCTCTACATCATTCTCTCCTTATCTTTCTCCTCCTCTTTATCTTCTTCCTCCTCCTCCTACTTATCTTCCTCCTCCTCATCTTCCTCCTCATCCTTCTGCTCAGACAGATAGAGGCATGTCTGTATACCCACTACCCACTAATCGACCTCCACCCTCCCTTCCCTCCTTCCTCCGTCTTTTCCTCTATTCCTCCCTTCTCCAACGCGAGCGTGAGGAGGACAACAACGGACACCTCGACGAACAACAGCATCCTCCCTTTTCCTCGGGGCTCCATCCGTTGAAGCCGCTGAAGCCGGGCGCCGCATCCGCCAACAGGCACTTGGAAACGATGCTAATTGAATCAAGAGGCGCCTTAACGGCCTCCCTGCTGCATCGATTATGGGAGGCAACCGCCCCACGAGTGTCATACTTCGCTGTCAGCAAACTACCAACATCCGACTCTGCTGTATACTCTCTCTGCAGCCTCCCTCATATATGTTCAACACTTTCGTATTCTCTTCCATGCCTCTTGTCTTTCATTCCAGTCCTCCATTCGTTCCATTCGTTCTCTCTCCTCTATCTCCGTCACACAATCTCCAGTATTTCTGAAGCACTCATCGTCCCCTTGTACTCACTCCAGCACTTTCCTCTACTCTCTTTCACTAGCCAATCTTTGCCAATACCTTCTGACACCCTCTAAAACCTTTTAATATTCCCGCAATTGTTCCTACTCCTAACTGTTCATCGTTGCTGAGACCTCGCTTCTGCACATGTCATCTATCGGTCCAACTCCCTCGTGATACCCCATACATCATCTCTTGTCATTCCTATATCCATAATGAATACATGTGTGCTGGTACTTTTTGCAATGAAGGATATTGGTTCTATGTGCAGTCTCAAAGTACAATATGATGAGTATAAGGTAAAGAATGGACCAAAATTATAGAAACTGCTGCGAAACTGGCTAAAAGAAGAATATATTGCGACTCGAGAAATAACGGCATGGCTTGGTTTGGTTTGGTTGGAGCAATGGTGTAATGAATGGAGGCAAGATAATGTTCGTTGTAGTTAATGATTAATTAAGATAAGTGACGAGAGGTGAAGATGTTGTAGATGAAAACTCACGTGACGAAATAGTTCTAATCATGGTGGAAAGAGAGAAGAGATGAAGAATAAGATCCTAAGAGCATCTAGCATGAAAAGGAAGTGGGTTTGATGATAGAAACAATGAAGGCTGGTGGGTGGGATGCAAAGGCAGATTAAGCAGAAGAAACGACAAGAGAGAGAGAGAGAGAGAGAGAGAGAGAGAGAGAGAGAGAGAGAGAGAGAGGGGGAGAGAGAGAGAGAGAGAGAGAGAGAGAGGGAGGGGAGGGAGAGAGACAGAGGCAGAGACAAAGGGTAGGAGACAGAGGAAGGGGAGAAAGGGGAGGGAGAGACAGAGAGAGACAGAGAGAGAGAGAAAGAGAGAGAGAGAGAGAGAGAGAGAGAGAGAGAGAGAGAGAGAGAGAGGGAGGGGAGGGAGAGAGACAGAGGCAGAGACAAAGGGTAGGAGACAGAGGAAGGGGAGAAAGGGGAGGGAGAGACAGAGAGAGACAGAGAGAGAGAGAGAAAGAGAGAGAGAGAGAGAGAGAGAGAGAGAGAGAGAGAGAGAGAGAGAGAGAGAGATGAAAGAGTGAATGCACAAAGGTATGGAGATGGAATGATGGCTTGGTAAGAGGAGCGGCGCATCGTTGATCGCGTTGGACAGTCTCTATAATACGTAATTCTTGGCAAATCAAACCAATTCACCTGAACTTTTAACTAGCCGTCTGACACGAGGCAGACGGAGCCATAGAAGCAAGCAATCAAATGCAAATTAAAGACCTCTAAACGCTGACAGCCTCGTACTGAAGGGAGGAGTTGCAGGGAATGCGACCTGTAAGCCATACCAGATCACAATGTATTCAATACGAGTGCTTGCGACCCCATGCATAAGTGTGGCTTCCATGCTCTGAAGACGATAAGGGCGACGTTGTATCTTCGGACGTCATCTAGTTGGCTAATAACGACATCTCTCTTAGTGCAGCTACGTTGCTATCGCCGCAATGCCACGCGCTGTAAATGTTTGATTTGAAATGATCGCAGGATGTATGATAGAGAGGAGGTAATCCGCAACAACTGAGCCACGTTGTAAATAGTGAAATGGTTTGCATTGTGTGAATCCAATAAACCATGCTCTCGCTTATAGCATATCAATCAATCAATCAATCAATCAATCAATGTCGTTTTTATTGACTCCAAAAAAGGCAGTAATTATTAACAGTACATACATACAGCAATTTTCATTAAAATAAAAATAACACGATGGAGAAGAAAAAATATCAACTGAACAACAAGTTGCTGAATTAGTTTGGTATTGAGGCGGGAGGCAACTGGGAAAGAAAAATTCCCGAAGGAACCGTATGGTTCCGCCAGTAGGGGACACCCATTCATATATTATTTGGGCAGCAGAATGAAGAAATGAGGCAGACAAATGCGAGTAATTTTAACTTAACTAGTTAACTAAGCCAAGGAAAGTGTGACCAGTACACGTACTCATTATGAATCGTTTAACAGATACATTTTAAGTCTAGCCTTAAACAGACGGAGACTACAAATTTGTCGTATAATGACCAGTATAGCATTCCAAGTCGATGGACCAGTATATTTAAGGGAGAATTTACGCGTATTTGTTCGACAGAGGATGGGTCTGTAATTGGAAGAGGATCGTATATTGTAAGGGTTTACAGTAGAGATGGGAAGAAAATGATAGTCGAAGATTGATGGTAGTTGTTTGTGGACAAATTTATACATAAACTCATTCGTTTGGAGTAAAGTAATCTGGTGCAAATCCAGAATATTTAAGCTCTTAAACAGGTAATCGGACGAGCAGTAGTAGGCTAAAGGGACACCAGCAATAAATTGAACAGCTCTTTTTTGTAGCAAACTTAATGACCGTAATCTAGCGGGATAGTTGGAGGTCCATATAATATTGCAATAAGTAAGGTAGGGATATATCATAGTGTAATAGAGGTTGGTACGAATGCTGATAGGTAATAAATAAGCAATTCTCGATAGCACTCCTATGTTTCTGGCAAGTTCTGATGATATGCTAGCAATATGATCTTTCCATGAAAGAAATTGATCAACCTGGACTCCAAGAAACTTGGCTGAGGAAACACAAGGTATAGCAACACTGTTGATTCGGAGCTCACTAACATTGGCAGGAGCCTTTTCCGATGCGATCTAAACAAAATGTAACTAGATTTTGATAGATTCAAATATAACTTATTTGCGGCGAACCAATCATTGACAAGGGAGAGTTCATTGTTAATCAGAGAAATTAGGGCTTCATAAGAGTTGTGCGAGGCGAATAGACTCGTGTCATCAGCAAAGAGAAGAAAGTGCAGGAGGCGGGAAGCACGGAGAAGGTCATTGATAAATAATAGGAATAAGAGTGGTCCTAATATTGAGCCCTGAGGTACTCCAAATTTGATCAAGTTGGGGTGGACAATGAGTCATTGCAATATACTAGCTGATACCGGTTGCTGATGTAGCTCTTAAACCATTCTAACGCAATACCCATATTTTGTAGTTTAAGAAGAAGTAGGCTGTGTTCGACCGTATCAAAAGCTTTGGCAATATCGATGAACACACCTATTGCGTATTCCTTGCGATCGATTGCCTCCGCTATTCTATCCTGAAGATTAATAAGGGCCCGGGTTGGATGCCATGTTGGGTTGGACATAATATATTTTGTTTCACGACAAAGTCGAAAAGTCTTATATGCATGACTTTCTCAAGCAATTTAGAAAAGTAGAATAAAATAGAGATGGATCTGTAATTTGTTATGTCGTCTCTTTTTCCCTGCTTATGAATTGGAGTAATTTTAGCAATTTTAAGGGCAGCAGGAATGATCCCCGTAGCAAGAGTACAGTTAATGATTTCGGTTAATGGATTTACAATGGATGAAAGTACAGGACTAATTATACAAGTATCAAGGTCACCAGGACCTGCACTATGAGTTGATTTGAGGGAGTTATTTAACACAAGTATTTCCTCAGATGAAGTAGAATAAATTGCGAAAGAGTTTAGACTAGGAGGATCAAGAAAACTAATTGGGTCCCTACTGTTTGCAGGAATTTTTGCAATCAGGTCCTGTGCGATCGTGGAAAAATAGTTGTTAAACTTCTCGGCAATGGAGTTGCTATCAGTAATTACCACATTGTTTAGGGTTATACATTTGGACAAAAGAATCTGGAGTTTTTGATTTCAGGATTGATTTAATGGTCTGCCAAGTTTGCCTTAAGTCATATTTATACCTATTGAATTCAAATTGATAATAGTCTGTTTCAATTTTCTTTCGTAAGGACTTAAATTTATTTCTATAAATTTTATATTTATTATTAGTTACCGTGGAGGGGTTCCTACTAAAAGCAGCATGAAGTTTCGTTTTTGTTTTGCAGGACTTTAGGAGCCCTGCAGTCATCCATGGCTGCTTATAAGCATTAGCTGTTTTGGTTTTAGTTGTCCGTTTTGGAAAAGCATCATCGTAGGCCGTTTTAACTTTGGAGTTGAAATGGTCATAAGCAGTAACAGGGTCGTTATTTTTGCATGCATTTAGCGTAGTAGACTAGTCAATCTGCTCTAATAGATCCTTAAAGCGACATTTTGACACTTCATCATATCGACGGGAAAAAGAAACAGTAGGGTATAGCTTATGGGCGGGGCAAGCTCAGCCCAAATTAAAATTGGGAGGTGATCAGAAATATCTTCTACAAGTATTCTGGAATCAACAATTTTAGACAATCTGTTTGTAAACAAGTTATCGATTAGGGTGGCTGATGAATAAGTAAATCTTGTGAGACGCGTGATAATGGGTAAAAAATGGTTGACAGAGGTAGTTTCAAAAAACTCATTTGAGTGCCTATGATCATGAATTTTGAGGAGATCAATATTGAAGTCTCCAAGAATGAAAACATCTTTATACCTATGCTGAAGGGCTGCTAACAAAAGGCTCCATTGTTCATTGAACAGCATTAAGTCTGCGCCAGACGACCTATATACAACACCAGTTACAAAGTAAGAACCATTTACATATGGGAACCGAAGGAACAACGATTCATAGGTGTGGTGTGGAGGACCCTTAATTGGCGGTGTAAAGGGTTATACAAAACAGATTGCTTAATAAAAAGGGCGACTCCACCTCCACGACCCGTATCACGACATTTAAATTCAAAGTTGTACCCTTCGATGAACACAGTATTAGCCTTTGGCACGTTTAACCAAGTCTCAGTAACAGCCAGAACATCAATATCTAGAGTTAAAAGTAGAGACTCTATAGACCGAAGCTTATTCAAAATGCTACAATTAATATGCATGAACGAGAATAATCGGTTATTCTTTAAGGAGTCAGGTAGGATAGATGAGCACGCGCTATAGGTTGATTCAAGTGGTCTTAGATTGAAGTAATGCTCGTCAGGGTCTAAGTCTGTGTTATTCAGTAAGGCGCGAGATGATTCAATATGAGAAAAAAAGTTCCAGTCGTGGTCCATCCCCAAGTTGACTCAGGAGTAATTCATCTGCGCTTGTATTATTCGTACATTTCCTATATACATCCTCCTGAACTATATCATTAAAGAGGAATATACTCGCAAGACACGAAGAACAGTATCAAGACTCTTTAGCATTATCGTCTATAGGCCCAGAGGTGTGTGCTAAAGTAATTATACGAGTACAAAGGTCACAGTAAGCTTGGCTATCATTTGAACAGCGTGCAACAGAAATGTAGAGGATAATATGAGGCTCCCAATACCATGGGGGACACATATGTTACAAATAAGCAATAAGTCAGGTTCACAACAGTGCTTACTTAGAACTGCAAAACATACATAAAAATTATAGAAGCTCTAAACGGCCTTTGCAATTTAAAGGTCAAAACAGTAGGCAGATGCCTACTAAATCATAAGAAAAACATCAACGGATTCTTCTAGTGACTGACAATTTAATTGCACAAATAAGGAGCAAAAGAAGAAATTCATTGTGATACGCTTTACGAGAAATAACAGCAGAAACACAGTCAATCGATCTGATCAACAACAAATAATAAACATAAAACCAATATTTTTAGACTGGATCAGGTTAACGCCTGGTGAGAATAATGAAAATGTCACAGAGCCCAATAATCTAAGAACACAAAGATTGAACTAAAACGTAGACTTTTGGTGATTGAATAAAACATGAAAGATACTAAATGAATGATCGACATTCATCATTTACTGGGCTACAAAGCAGAACTGAAGTTCAAGGCAATACATGGCCTACGGAATTTAACACAGTAGAGTTGAGTGAGAAAAGTTCAGGTAGGGCTTTTCTTTAGGTGTCCAAGATCGCTCATGTGGTTGATGCGTTTTGGTTTTTCATCTGAAGAGTCGCTGGTCAGGCCACCCATTGTCCAGGTGGAAGCAATCTTTTTATCCTTGACCATGGATCTAGCGACTGCGAATATGGCAGCGTTCGACTTTGTCAAATTCTCATTTATGAAGATCATTGGCTTATCAACTGAGCGACCGGATGATGTACGACGAAGCTTTCTTTTCAAGTAGACCGTATCTCGAGTGGAGCGAGTGGAGAACTCAAAGTGTATCGGGTCACCAGACTTCCCTTTGTTGTAGGCGATTCTACGAGCACTGGAGATGCTGGAGGACGTCAGGTCAAGATTAAGGCGCGTATTCAGATATCGAGGACCGCTTGAGTCGCTTCCTGATTTAGTTGATATTGAGAGCGTCTGGAGCTTTGATCGTTGTCAGTTTTTGTATGAGGAATGACATGGATGATCAGAGATGTAAGTCGGTTCTAACCTCAAGCTCCTCGATTCTTCTGGTCAGAGAACGGTTGTCATCCTCGAACGCATTCAGTTTAGTCTGAGTAGATTCTTTGAATTGACCGAGGTTGTCTGCCACTTTCTCTTCTATGAACTGCTCGAAGGTTGACAGGAGAGACGCCTTTAACTCGGCTACGATAGTTTTTATCAGCGGAGTGAGCATGGTGGCAAGTTCTCATCGTCAACTGGTCAAGAATGCGCTGGTCCTGCACCGCGTCGAGAATGTCATCCGTTTTAATAATTAGTTTCTTCGACATGATTCTTGTTGATAACAACACGAGAGAGAAGAAATTTTAGCTAGGCGGAGATTGACAGACGACACACGAAGTTGGAATAAGACGGCTGTATAAAGCTAGTCGTTTCGTTTCATGCAGTACGAGAAATCACAACGCATGGGTGTGCCACTACGCTTCGACAAATTCCGTTTTAAGTTCACCGTTCACACTTGTCGAATAGAAAACCGAATTTAGACGATAGTCATGACCTGCTGATAAAATAACCGTAAACTGACGCAAAAGTTACGAGAAATTTACACGATATATCAGTTATATCTTGTTATAATCCCATGGCATGAAAAAGCACACCTCAGTTATGTTATATATATATATATATATATATATATATGCATACATATTAATAATGTAATTCCTCAAGAACTGTTTAGCTGCGGTCAAGTAAAATCCTCCTAAACGTTTGCTATGCATAGCATGCCTTCTTCAACTGCCAGGAGCTTCGTCTGTGTGGGTCCCACAAGGTGGAACAGCCAATCCCTTCCTCTTGGGAAGGAGCTGCTCTCTCTCTGTCTGCCTCCTTCTCGTCCCCTCTCTCTTTCTCTCTCTCTCCTTCCCTCCCCTCTCTTTCTCCTTCTCTCTCTCTGTCTCTCTCTCTTTGCCTTCTATGTAGCCTTGTGTTCAATCGTGAGTAATCTCGGCTGCGTTCGCTACATAGGCCTACGGAAGATCAACGTCCAGTAACTTGTTTAATAGGACTAAAATTCTAGACGTGAATGAATTAAATGTGCTACAGATGAATGTCTTCATGTAAAGTTATCCAACAGCCAACGCCCTCCGTGCTTTGATAATTACTTCACTCATACCTCATCGAGTAATCCCTACCAAACAAGTTCAGTTCATAGCTTCAGACCAATTTTCTGTCGAACTACATCCAGGCAATTTGCTGTGATATATAATGGCCTATTAATATTATTATCGGCTGTGTAGGTCACTTAATTACATTTAAAATCAAAGATATACGCTTCCTAAGTGAATGTGTCACTCCTGATATGTGAGATGCACGAGTACTTAATTAAATAGTTAAGTTTTATGTTCTTCTCTCAAACTAATATTTACCAATAACACCCACCTCCTGCTCGACTACTACACGAAAAAGGGTATACGCCCTTTAGAGGGACATTTATAATTAGGGGCTTCTTTTTCTTCTCTCCATTAATTGATCCTCCGCTGATGTTTACATTGTAATTTCCACAACATTGTAATTTATTGCTTGCATTTGATATCGGTTTAGAGTAAATCAATAAAACGGTTGGTAATGGTTATATTGGTTATGTATGTATGTATGTATGTATGTATGTATGTATGTATGTATGTATGTATGTATGTATGTATGTATGTATGTATGTATGTATGTATGTATGTATGTATGTATGTATGTATGTATGTATGTATGTATGTATGTATGTATGTATGTATGTATGTATGTATGTATGTATGTATGTATGTATGTATGTATGTATGTATGTATGTATGTATGTATGTATGTATGTATGTATGTATGTATGTATGTATGTATGTATGTATGTATGTATGTATGTATGTATGTATGTATGTATGTATGTATGTATGTATGTATGTATGTATGTATGTATGTATGTATGTATGTATGTATGTATGTATGTATGTATGTATGTATGTATGTATGTATGTATGTATGTATGTATGTATGTATGTATGTATGTATGTATGTATGTATGTATGTATGTATGTATGTATGTATGTATGTATGTATGTATGTATGTATGTATGTATGTATGTATGTATGTATGTATGTATGTATGTATGTATGTATGTATGTATGTATGTATGTATGTATGTATGTATGTATGTATGTATGTATGTATGTATGTATGTATGTATGTATGTATGTATGTATGTATGTATGTATGTATGTATGTATGTATGTATGTATGTATGTATGTATGTATGTATGTATGTATGTATGTATGTATGTATGTATGTATGTATGTATGTATGTATGTATGTATGTATGTATGTATGTATGTATGTATGTATGTATGTATGTATGTATGTATGTATGTATGTATGTATGTATGTATGTATGTATGTATGTATGTATGTACGTAAGTATGTATGTATGTATGTGTTAGGACCCTTCCTACATCACCCGATGAAGGATAGGGTCGTAAGGTTCGGCCTTCAGTCTAGGTATACGTGTATTGCCGCAGAAGACACGAAAAGCGGAATAGAGAGCGTATTACGTGCAGGCGACACTGGAGGATTAGCCAACATTGGAGAATGGCCTTTCGGGAGCTCGTTTCTAAGGTCTGGTTAATCTGGGATTATATGTAGCTTAAGGCGCTGCAGAAGGATTTACAGAGGGAAAGACTGAAGGCCGAGATAGAGAAATCTGCGAGGAATAGCGAGTAGGTCTGTGCTGTTGGTTATTGAACCGAATGGAAGAGGGTTCAGAAGTTTGAAGGGAAGTCATTGTAGGTCAGAGACGCTGTTGCATTGAATCAATCAAACAATCAGTCAGTCAGTCAATCTATCAATCAATCAATCAAAGTTTATTTGGCAATCCAATAGACAAAACATGAAATGATAATTATACACATCTTGTAATTATTGCTATCGGATCACCCAGGAGACCCAATTAAGGCTCGGAAGATCCCGCTGGTCAGGGCCAAGTAGGAGGTGACAATGAACAATGACACCAATTATCGTTATTGAACAATAATAAGTTTGTACAAAATAACAATTATTTGCATAATATTAACAGAAAACTTAACTAAACTTAATTAATAACCCTGCTATCCTAGTCACAGCTATTGATTCATAACATGATAGTTAGCGAGTTGCAACACCGACGATGAAATAGACAGATTAAACAGATGAATCGATTAAAGAATAGGCTAAGGAACTGGAGTTAAGTGATTGCATTTAGAGTTTTTGGTATCTACGGCAGTTGTAGCGTTCTGGATGGTTTTCACTTGGAATTGACTCAGTATTATAGAAAATGGAGTTGCAGTAGTCGAGTTTTGATTTTACCATACTTGTAGCCTCTGCTATGTTACTCGTCGACACCGTCCCCGTGTTTGCGACTCGGTCTCGGCAGTCGTCGCTCATCCCTTTCGGCAGAGCATACCTCATATACTCTAAACATTCATGCCATCTATCAACCTTTGATGGGGATCCGTTGGTCGGTTCCACGCTTGTGCGTGGGCTCACCACTGGTGACTCTTTTAGCACTGTTTTGCTAAATTGTTTTAACATACTTTGAAATGACAATAAACATCATGTTGGCTTGCGCAGAGTGCCTCTGAGTAATTTCTTAAAGAGGCGCTATATTAAGTTTTCATATCATCATCATCATCATCATCATCCAGGAGGATGCTTCGGCTAAGGGAGAATGATAGGAAGAGATGAACATGGTCATCAATGAGATGGCGATGAACCGAGCAATTGGAAGAGGATGAGTTCGTCTGCTGATTGAAGAGGTCTTATATAAAACAATGGAATGGAACCGAGTGGCGAGCAGAACAATGGACCACTAGATGAGTCATTCGTAATGTAATAAAAGTCTATTATCTGCCACACATCAACGCGTTTTATGAAGCAGATGCAGTCATGCGAATCGTGATAGGGAATGAGATGCAGTGAAGGGAAGCCAAGCCATCATTCCACCGAAGAACAAGCAGAACGATATATTCAAGAGCACTCTTGTCTTATCTCAACACTACAGCCTCAACATAAATATTTTATATAAGCCTTTATATATAATAAAAATATATAATAAATATATATATAGATGCTTTCAATACATGGCTACCTAGAAATATATCATATATACCTAGCTATTCCCAGATATTTATATAGCAGAGATAGCATATGCATGAGTGGATATACATTCTCCTCTGAGAAGACAGGAGGGAGATTAACACGAGAACAGTCGGGAGGTGACAGAATTCAATTAGTTCCGCTTGGCTGATTCCCTATTAAGACCCTGTACGTCGCTCTGTTCATCCGTTCATGCGTGCACATGAAGGGACTTCTGAGTCCTGACTTCCCATGATGCCCCGGAACAACGTCATTTCCGGCCAGGCCGACGGAAATCCCGATGGAGGAATGAACCAATTAAGGAAGGATCCCTGTTTACTTCTTTCCTTTTCATCTTCGCCCGTCAATCAACCCCTGTGTGTGGCTACAAGTGAGCCTGCGTCTGTCTCAGTGACTGTCTAAGTGTTATTGCGTCCGTTGGCTAGTACTTAGGGACTTTCAAGTCCAATCATAAACGCTGACATCGTCTGTGGTCGCCTTGGCCATCCGTCAGTTAACTCAGCTAATCCTAAATTAATTTTGCTTACGGGGGTCATCTATAAAGAACGTCCGCGGAACGACGTATCCCTCCCAATTGTCCGTATTTGGCATTACCTCTCCCATGCTTCCTTCCGTTTCTCCGCACTCAAACGGTTTGCTATAGCATCGACAAGGCTGGTTGGGATTTCATGGCTAATTGCGCCACTGCGTTGCGTTGGGTACCTTCCAGCACTTTCCAATAATGCAACTTTAATAGAATCCAACGCTGCAGCAGGGATAATCTTCTGTCTGACTGAGGGTGGTGTCAAAGGAACAGACTCTACTGAATCTGTGTAGACCACTTGACGGAAGGACAAGTAAGTATGATGCATGACCCTTTCACCTGTCCGCACTTGGCGGTAGTTTCAGAATACCGTCGGCATTTGCCGGACACCGTCGGTATTTTCAGGACACCATGGGTAGTTTCCAGACACCGTCGGTATTTTCAGGACACCATGGGTAGTTTCCAGACACCGTCGGTATTTTCAGGACACCATGGGTAGTTTCCAGACACCGTCGGTATTTTCAGGACACCATGGGTAGTTTCCAGACACCGTCGGTATTTGCGGGGCAACGCCCACTCTCCACTTTCTGAAGATTCTTTCAACGGACGAGCGCTTCGCTCGCTTAGGAATTGATTGGTTTCGTCGGTTCTGTTCTGCTCGTGCGCAGCTGTGTGCTCTGTTTGGTCGTCTACTGCTCTACAGCTCTTAAAGGTCAAGGTTTGTCTCTCAAACTCTACCCTGGAACCGTTTCTAAGGGATAAGTCACTCATCTCCAAGTCTGCTCCTAGCTCTCTGTCCTTCTGTCCGCTATTTAATGTGTCTGACTGTATTCTTTGATATTGCTCCCTACTTCTCGCTTTCCCTCTTTCTGTCATTCTCCATCCTCCTCTGACATCTTCGTGGTCTCGATCTACGACTACCTTTTGATCAGTAGAGCCATGTTTTGCTCGACTCAATTCTCCATGCTCATCTCTTTACTCTCTGCTTGATTTTAGCTCCACTCAACCATACTTCTTGTCTGTCTGTCTATCTGTCTATTTGTCTGGTTGTATGTCCTTCTGTCCGGTTGTATGTCTGTGTGTGTCTAATTATAATGTGTCATTATGTCGTTCTCTATATGTCCCACTGTCGATCTCTCATTTTATCTTTTTTCTCCCAATTTGTCCTTTTGCCTATAATTTGACCTCTACGCTTCTTTATATATTATGTGTTCCTATTGGTCATTTTGTCTGTGTCGATATGCCTGCTTTGAGCTCCTCTGTCTTTCTGTACGCCATTTAATGTGTTTGACTGTATATCCTTCGGTATCTTTCCCTCCCTCCCTCCCTCCCTCCCTCTGTGTGTTTCGTTCCAAAAGATTCACTTAAGTCATCGGGCGCCAAGGCTGTCATAAGACTCACCGTAATTATACAAATGGCAGCTCCGTCTAATAGGTTGAACGTTAAGACCACGCAACCACAATCGACGAATTCATTACAAAGACAGACGCACGCACAGTCAGGAAACAGGACGAATAGAAGGACAAAGAACGGACGAAAGAGCAGACAGGCGGATGGAAAGAACTTAAGGACGGGTGGATGGTGTAACGGATGGAAGGACGAATTTAAGGACCGATGGAAAGAAGGACGGAAGGAAAAAATTAAGAATGGACGAAAAGGAGGAAGTATGGATGGAAGGACGGATGGACGGACCTAAGGACAGATGAAAGTACGGTCGGAAGAAAGGAAGGACGGAAGGATAGACAGACGGCTGGATGGCTGGGCGTAGTATAAGGACGGGGGGTGAGAAGACGTAGGAGTGTGCACTTAGATGATAGGCTGCAGCCGCGGATGTAAGTTCAGTTCTCGTCTCTCTTCCGTCGTCGTTGAATGTGTGCGATAGGAGTGAAAGGGTTCGTTCCGATAATTACAATCAGACAAAACCCAGAGACATTGCACAGCCATAGACTATATACATTTATAATTGTATATATACCGACCTAACAACAGAGAACGATTTGACAATTGAAGTCAAACATCGACCGAAGACAACAGAGCAAGGCAATTAGGATGGATATATTAAATAAGCATATACAACGATCACATAGATCGATATATCGATACGTTGATAGATTCATAGATAGATAGATATACAGACAAGCAGACAAACAGATGGACAAATAGACAGATAGATTGATAGACGACCATAACCAAGCGTTATTTGCTCTTAAATAACAAATAAAGGGTACAACATTTTGACAATTTGCTGGGAGCCAATAGGGACTAATAAACCCTTTAGAACACAAGTCATGTAGGCAACGTTCACCCCTCCAGTTGAATAGCTTCAGCTGGCTAAGCAAAAATACATTATGATGTAGTACGAACTTAACTAGTTAACTACTAGGCCTTCATACAATCATAATAAGAACCAGAGGTGTAACATGGCTTTGAAAAGTGGGAGGCACAACTTATAAAATAATGCACAAAGTAAAAAACTTTTTCGGTTCCCCTCCCTCTTTTTAAATTTCGCCCCAGAAATGTAAAAAAAATGAGAGACAAAAATTATCTCAACAAAATTCCTCTTATCACTCTCTATAAATAAAAAATGCAAGATGCTTTTAAAGTACTCCTTAATTATATATAGTAACTTTTTGTAGAATATCCAGTAAAATTTGATGCGAATTTTTCTTTTCCATCATTATGAGGATTCTAAACCGGAATAACAAGGCATGAACGGGATGTCAAATTAACTTTGGCTCAAATTTACCGCAAGATTCATGTAAGCGTCAAGCCCCCCCTCCTACCCTCCTATATACACGCAAATGAAAGCAGGGAGCCAATTATCATGTCATGCAGGAAACAAAGTGAGGCAAGAATCACTACGTCATTACATTAAAATCATTGTTGTCAATTTAACACTTTGTCCAAGAAATCAGGCATATTCTGTCAAAGGAAGAATTTCTATTTCACTTGTTGGATGCATAGACATTGAATATGGTCAGTTATACGCATCTGCTGTTGAATGCTGTCACTCACAATATTATATAGTGATGAAAATCATTGAATAGTTACAGTTGGTTAACAAACAGTCAGTGACACGCGTTATCTTCGACCCTTAACTACAGTCCCTTACAACTTGGATAGTTACAGTCGGTTAATAAAAAAAATCATCTCCTGTTAGAGTGGGGTGAATGCCCCTATAGAACCGGAACTCCTAGAACTGGAAATCTGTGATGCCTATAAAACTAAAACTGAATCTTACGACGTATGATTTGTGCCTAAAAAATATTATATAAATACTGTATGATATATATATGTTAAATTTTTGAACATAATACCTTGCTCTTGATTTCTGCATGAGGGGTGATTGTCCTAGTCTGGGGGTGCACGATTGTCTGTAAAAGTTTAATGTCCGGGGTGGGGTGGGGGGGTGATGATCCTACACTCCTTGCAAAGATCGCCCGAGAATTACATATCTGGATAGAAAGAAGCAAGCACAGCATTCTTCTCATTGACCGTCTCTTTTGGATTGAGAAATTATATTCATTTTATAGTTATATTTGAAATAATTTTGATGGCTTTCTGTATGTAGAGTCTGTCTACTGCAATTGGCATTCAGTGAATGGTTGTGACCAATCAATTTCATCGTTGGGGTCGCCACAACTTTCGAAATATTATCACGTGGCCGCAGTATCAAAAAGGCTGAGAGCCGTTGGTAAGCCTACTAGAGGTTTTTGGCCACAGCATCGAAATTAATATGGACAGGCCTGCGAATAAAATGCCGGTTGTATTATTATTATTCCGCAGTACATGCTACGCAGTGTGAATGAGACATGTGGGACCTTTGGCGCGCCATACTGGCTCTGCGGGATCGACGTAATTGATTGGTCGATCGGATACGAATCCTACAGAGGACCAATTACATCATATCACATTTTAATGGAATGCCGAACGCCGCCGCTGTGCTGGAGCTAGATAAATTCCTAGGAGTCGCGTCTGTTTTCAGGACACGACGAGAACAAATGTCGACGAATGTTGGGAGTAAGATTAAAACGATTTCGATAAGCATTAATCTTTCGAACAGAATACCCACAGACTGACAATGTATGGTCATATAAAATTTATAAATATTATATATAAGCGCATATAATTATACGCTTGTTTATGTACACATTGAATTTATATATATATATTATATGCATAATTATATATGTACGGACATTTCCAAGGAATCTATATTAGAGGAATAGGTATACTCGTCAAATTTCCGTATATATTTTTCTTTCTTAATGAGCATAGATGTTGCCCCAATTTAAATTTTGCTTCTATTTGAAAATATGATGTCTTAAGTAAGCCTCCAAAGGCATTTTTATTTTGACAAAGTCATTCGTCAATTTTCCTTCATAACTAAAAATAAAACGAATCTGTTTCTTATGTCAACAGGATGTGAAAATTTCTTGCTCCCGATTATCGCCCAAAACTAGTGACACGACGTTACATAGACACATTTCCAGACATTGGGACATATCCAACCATACAGCCTGATATTAAATTACTAAAGCCTTCAGACCAGGGACAAATCGCTGGGGACCAGTTACATCCGGCCTTTGCCAGGCGATCTTTGTTGGCCTTGGCAGATCCGTTGCAGCCTCTGCATTATTGACCCTGCGTGAAAAGCCACCGTTGGACTAAAGTCCAGAATTTGAAGGATGGCTCCAGGTCGATCATCAGCGGCCCTGCTTTTCAGAGCCAGGCACAGTGGAGACAATATCAAATGAAAGATCTGCCATAGTGTAACGTCGACTCTCAATTATTAACTCCTTCTACATGTATGTATATTTGTATGTATATATGTCTGTGTGCGTGTATGTATGTATGTATGCATGCACGTGTGTTTGTGTGCGTGCGTGCGTGCGTGCATGTATGTATATGTACGTCATGTGTGTATATTATATATGTATGTATATGAACATTTATATAGCGCCCTACAAGAACCTCACGAGAACGCTTACAGACGATACCTGACAGTATCAGGTAAAAATAAATGCGTCTTCAATACTCCAGAAAATGTGTCCTGTGTGTAGACTTCGAGGAGTTCCAACGTAGCGATCCAACGCACGAAAAGGCGCCTGCCCGCATGGTGGTACGAGACCTCTCAGTGGGCCTGCTTGTGGCCCTTATAAAGTTGCCCCATACTGGAGTATCTATCGCGTACTTTCAGAACTAGTGCTGCAAAGAGTAGGGATATACTCTGAACTGCTACTGTGTCGGAGGCTCTTCAATGCATTCACACATTAAAATTGATATAATAGATTATACGTTTTAAAGCGATACACTGGTGACAGATGCTGAGGGCGCTGTGTTTGAAGTTCTTTGTAGCTGTCCTTACCAAATATGTTCCGGGCAGATTAGATTATATTCTCCCACCATTCGCCAACCTATGCATGCAGCTGTTAAAACAGTCGGCTTGGGTTTCCTGGCTCTCAGAGGGATATCCGCGTAATGCCATCTTGTCTGCTCTTGAGTATTGTAATGGCGCGTTTATTTAGCGCTGTGGCATGTGAATACATGTATGTTTGCGGATGTGATGTCTTCTGCTTCTTCTTCTTTTTCTTTCCTGTCTTCGGACATTATCGCATAAATGGCAATAGAAATTCCATCTGCACCATTGTTTAATGCCTGGCCGCAGACGACTTATTTTACTGCACCGGGCGAAGTAAGATTCAACACCCACACTTTCAGCCTATAGGTAGCAATTTATAGACGGAGTACTGGGTCTGAGTTCTATGCATGTTGGCCCACAGCAGAAGAGCCTTTTCGCCTCAAAAAGACGCGGAACGACCACGTTACATGTTAAAATTGTTAAGTAGGAAGAATTGTGATGCAATAAACTCTGAACATAGGATTTGTATTGTAATTTCCCCAAAGGACTTATCAGACACACGTCTGGAAAGTCCCTATGTAACCTCGTGTCAATAAGTTTCGGGCGATTATCGGGATGAAGAAATTTTCACGTCTTGTCTACAGAGCAAACCGATTCATTTAATTTTAGCTATGGAGTAAGAATTTGTTATCAAAAAACCCTTCAGTCTTCAAACGTTTTTTCTTCTTTAGGCCTACTGTCCTTTATTAGTTTACTTCAAGGCTCATGCTGTAACCATACCTTTCAAATGAAACCCTTGCGAAATACCACACTCCTACCACAAGCGTTGAACCGAGTTTGAATTTATTACTGAGTCCGAGTACCGAGTTTTATGAGCTGAATTTTGTCGACTCCGAGTCCGAGTCCAGTGCAAGTCTAGAATAGGCCTATTAAAAAAGTTTCATTCTCATGATTTTTGGTTTAGCAGTTTGCAAAACGTTTAGGAATTTTTTGTTTTGCCTTCAATTCACACTAATAAATAGTAACTAGTAAGTAATAATAGTAGTATTAAGTGTGCTTTTAATTAATTTGATTGTCGCTTTGTAAAATAAAAAATCCAATATTCGTTTGCAAAACAGAAATCGGAAAGATCAAAGCACGGACCCATTGTTTCTCCGAACTCCGTGTTTATGCCAAATGCCACGAACCTCGGTCCGAGTCGAGTTTCGGTTTAGTCCTACTTATCCTACCCAATGCAATCTTCTCTTTCCGGAACGGCGTCGTTGTCGTCTTAAGTACGCGGAGCACAACAAGTGACAGACAATTGAAGACAATGACGATTTATGGCGGAAATCAAAACGCAATTAGACCCCTTTCCCACCACCCTCCTTTCCACACCGATCCACTTCCGTTCCATCTATCTACCCTCCAGCAGCGCCCAGAGTGGACGTTCACACGCCACGTATGCGGTACCCACCGAACCACTGACTAAGCAAACTTCACAGTTACGTCTAATAAATTGCCACAAGGCGCCACATAAATTGCGAGAGTCGGTCATGACATATAGGTCGATGTCACCCTTAACTACTTCCACCTCTCCCTTCTACTCCAGCTCCTCTTCCTGACATATTTCTTCCTCCACGTGTTGCCTCCCTGCCACAGAGTCTATATTAGAGGAATGGCTACTCGTCAAATATCCATGTACACGTTTCACTCTTAAACCTACATCTTATTAATGACTATGTTTTTTTAAAGGGACAGTGATATTTACTTACTCCAAACCTCCATAGGCTTTTTTTTACTTTGCTGACATAGTTATTCGTCAATTCATCTTCATAACTAAAAGATGATGAATCAGCTTGTTATGTCTAATAGCTGTGAACAATGCTTGCTTCTGATTATCGCCCAATAACTAGTGACGACGTTACATAGGGACTTTCCAGTCCTGTGCGTAAGAGGTTCTTGCCGCCTTCTTGCTTGTTTAAAATGCTACGGCTCGGATGATCGCTGTATACGTCATATTAATGACCATGTTCTTTAAAGAGCAGCGATATTTACTTACTTATTTCTTAGATCATATCACGCTATTTCATAGTCTTTGTTTTTCGCTGAAATATCACCATTGCAACATGTAGAAAGCTGGGTTACTGGACCCTGGTTGTATTCACTGATGTCGGATACACACAAGATACAGCAATGGCTTTGGCACAATTGTTTTAATACATTGAACAGCTCTTTCTATAACTATGCCATGCAGTGTAAAAACAAGGTTGATTCCTGGTAGGCCTCCACCGTTTTGACTTCTATGGGTGCAGCGTCCATTTTATAGGACGCTAAAAAATCTCATCAACTAATAAAAATATGCATTTACATTTATGTATCTAATTTCATTTCATTACACAAGTGTTCAATATACAATAGAGCTGAATTAAAAAGGTCATTAACGGGATACATAGGTCTGTCTGTCTGTCTGTCTATCTCTGTCTCGCTCTCTATTTAGCTCAATATAGCCTAATAAATCATATTATTGTGAGAGGAATTTCATTAACTCATGCAGAAACGCACTGACCTACATGTAGATGCACTGACCTCGATGCACTGACCTATATGCACTGACCTAGATGAATATAATTATGTGAGTGTTTGACAATGTCATGCTGCCTGGTATGTTGTGCTCAATCATATCATCGAAAGATTTTTTTTTAAATCCGAGTCCGAGCAATTTCTGACCACAGAGGTCTTCATTCTGCAGCTCAAGGTGACCTCGTTAAGCAGCAAATATTATCAGCTTCAAAATGGTTGGTCCAACTCTCTGCAACGAGATGAACAGAAACATACGACAAGAGCTGCTTCGTATTTCTCCATCCATAGATGTTGTATGAGCTTGTTCGATCGCTGTCTTGCGGTTATTGCAGGTCGCCTCTCACTGACCTTTGCCAGTGGCGTCAATTCCCACTGAGTGATGGAGACAAACCCCCGGTCCCAAGTGCCAGGACTGGCAGGAAGGCAAGATATTCCCTCCTAAGACGCAAAAATGTCCCCCTACCTGAAATTGGAGGCATTTGCCTTCGAACACCCTCTATCTGGACGCCCGAGCCCCCGAGCCCCCCTATCTGGACACCCTGATCTTTGCCATTGCAATTAGGTTTACTACTACATGCATGCATTGACCTAATGCTTACCTCACATGCTGCTTGCCCTGCTCTCTCTGTGTACAATTTCATAATTATGACTTCAAATAATTTAATTTTTTACAAACTGCGTCACACGAAGCCTACCCGATATAAACCAGATTCAATTTGTCAAAATAGAAGCAAGGGATGATTAGAATTTATGGAAAGCTGAAGAATTCCCCACTATACTAACAGCCCTTGAAGCTTAATCTGGCGAGTCCAACCCTTTTCACGCCATCCCATTCAATTCGGATACTGACATTGGCGTCATAGTAACAGCTAAAATCGTATCGGCGTAGTTTCAATTTGCATCGTGCTTCTATAAGGTACTTCAACGAACAGCCTGGAATATCGTCGTCGACAGTATAATACGTAGGTGGGTGATGTCGATGAGGCAATGCGACATAGCCGTCTTCTGATCTTTTCCATGGACATTGCATCTCTGTTCCGTAATGCGATGGGAAAGTACATCCGTTTCGGGTCAAATCTCCGACGGATTGGAGATCCCGTGGGAAGACACCAGGACGTGGAAAAGCCTTCCGGCGGCGCATCCATCATCCCAGCTCATCGGAAGAGGCGACCGAGATTCCATGTCGGACTTCATTTGCGGATCAAGTCCGATACTGGACCGGACACAACTACGTCCAGAGGTTCCATCAATTCGGCCATTCTTCAAGAATGTCAGTCACACACACACACACACACACACACACACACACACACACACACACACACACACACACACTCACATGCATGCAAACACACGCTTACACACCAGCGCTCACATAGACACACGCCTATACACACATGCACTCACATACACACATACATACACAAAGAGGCACATACATACAACATATACATTCCAACACACACGCATATGATACACACACATACAAGTACATGTAGGCATACAAAACTTAGGCCTATACGCCAAAGCATGCATAAACGTAGGTAGCCTATACACTCTGCCAATAAGCAGACAAAGATGCTGAAAATCTTGCAATGAAACAGAGTCGCTGTGGCCTGAAGACAGACAGTGGCGTATCTTCGTCGGGTTTTATAGTTATCACACAATGCGAATGGCTTTGAACAGATGTGATTTATGGAGGGACAATCGACAAACACAGACACACACACGCATGCACACACACGCACACACGTACACACTCACACGCACACACTCACACGCACACACTCACACGCACACACTCACACGCACACACTCACACGAACACACTCACACGCACACACTCACACGCACACACTCACACGCACACACTCACACGCACACACTCACACGAACACACTCACACGCACACACTCACACGCACACACTCGCACGCACACACACACACACATCGCTAACAGAGGAACGAGCCTGCGCACTGTCCTCGACAAATCCGATTCATATTTGCTTACTTATATCGCGTTAGATGAGCTACGTTAAATTGACTTAAGCCTTTTTGAAGCAAATAATAGATAATCGAACGGACACCACACTATACTTCGTCATCTGAGTGACGTCACAATTTCACTTAGAGCTGCACATGTTATTCAACTTTGACTTGGAAGTTGGAACGGTTGGCAAAGAGACCATCCATGTAGATTGTAGACCAAATGGGTAGATATAGGACGAGTCCAAATCAGCGAAGGTTGATGATAATGATGACAATAACAATGATGATGATAATAACAATGATTACAACAATGGTAACAATGATAACAATGATGATAACGATGACGATGACGATGATGCTGATGATTGAGATGAAGATGACGATGACGACGATGATGATGATGACGACGACAACGACGACGAATGTGTCATCATTACCTTGCAACCAGATCAACGCACATGCGCCCAGATCATCGAATTAATATTAATCTTTTGAGTGATGAGGGTCACAGACTCTAGACTCTGGACAGTGACAGAATGTGACATAATTACATCTCAACCGGGTCAACGGACATGCGCACCGATAACCTCGTTACTATTCATCTTCTGGGTAATGAGAGCGAATGCAACTGACGTCACGTAGCAGACGACGCATTTCCAGAGTATACAGTGACGTATGCGCGATGCTCTTTCGTTGTCTAACGATTTCGCCGACCAAAGAACGGTGGGAATACGTTTCTTGAGCTCTTCGGTAAATCCTTTTTGGTTGGCTGTTAATAATTGATGAGTCAGATTCTTCGTGTCACTTCTGATATCATTGTCTTTTCGTGACGCCGACTACTTATGACTAGGAGACGCGATTTTGTCGTTTTGTACATAGAGAAAACGACTTGGCGGGCTATGTATCCATTGTCAGCTTGTCTGTATGTGTTCTGGTCTAGCCATTCTCGTATTTGTTGTGTCTCCCTGTATTTCTATATGTCGCTTTCTTTGTGTCGCTCTCCCAGTCTCCCTATAGTTGCCTCCTATATATGCTTCAGTCCTATAGATATACTTTGTCGATTGGTGTTGAACTGTGTCCCACAGAAATTTACAGAAACAACATATTACAATACAATACACAATTATTACAGTTAAGAATATTATTGTTTCGTCGTCATTCACATGTTCTAGTTGACTGTGTCCGATGTAGCTATTTGGCCCAATGTCTGCTCTAGAAGCGATTGGCTCAATAACATGTCAGAAATTTTCAGCATAATAATTAAGAGTATAAAGGGGTAGTTTAATCCAATCGTAAACTTCAGACTTCTAAAGAGCCAGTCGAAAGCCAAACGCAGGACACAGGACGGTCATGTTTAGACCGGTTTTTATTCTGCCAGTGACATGGATGCATGGGATTGGGATCAATGGAGGAGACTGCAGCTCACGATGGAACGAAATGATGGACAGACGAGGAGTCGGACTGAGTAACAGAGAGAGATTCTATTTATGGGATGTATACTATATGCTGGAGATGGTTCACAGAACCCACCATGAATGGCATCGACGCACTTCTGGCCAGGCCTTAAGGCACAGACCCAAAGAACTCAATATATATACACACATTATATATATATATACATTATATTTTTATATATTATTATATATTGAGTTATTTTGCTCTGTGTCTATGCATAATCACAGTTGAATAAATTTCAAAGTCACAGCATGTGGCGCTTATATATATTTTTATGCATTTATATATGACATATATACTATTATATATTCTAGTACTACTGTCTTTGGTGCTCATTTATATAATATATAATACATATTATAACTTTACTATCTTTGGCGCTTATATATATCACGCACACACACATATATATATATGTATTCAAATATTACTGTTTTCGGCTCTTATGTATAAAATACAATACATATTTTATATGCACGTATATATTTAATATATATTTTTGGTCTTGTACATACATAATCATGTCGGCATATACTATAGAAGAAAGACGTAGTATTCGGGGTATAATATGCATCAGAGACGGAGAGACGTAAGCACACATCTGCAGCAGCGTCTGAAGATGAATGTTCAGCTCAACCATCTGTCACAGCAGACGGTCGGTCATGTTTTCCTCTTCGAAGATTGGTTGACTACAGGCGCCATATAAATGTAAATTCATACATACGTACAAATATCAGCGCTGAGATGAAATCATACGTATCCAGGACTCTGAGTTGACAGTAAGACAAGCAAACGGACAGACAGACACAAATATAAATAGACAGATGGGCAAGGAGACAGACAGACACAGAGAAACAATCAATCAACAGTTTATTGTTTCAACCAAGATATCTCTACAAGTCGTTTTAATCAGAGTGAACCATGGGTTGGAAGTAAAAGGAAGACCAAAGAGGCAAATGGCCCCACAATAAAGGAAGCCCTGCATCAATTGATCAATTGCATGGTCAAATTGAGCAGTTTACAATTGTACATTGAGCGATTGAAAACTTTTATTCATAAGCAATAATCTTAACTAAGACTCTCACATGTAGCACCGACTGCATGGTCCGCTCCCACGACCTAGACCCACGATCTATAGGTAAAGGTTTTCCAATAATAAATTACGAATACTAAGTCTCTTTATTAACTATTGCTTGCTTTTTGATGATTTTTCAAACGGACGGATATACACCAGCAAACCAACGGAAAAAAACGATGAACGAAAGACAGACAGATTTACTGACTGACTGATTGAGCGACTGATTGATGCAAATCTTACAATACAATACAGTACAACTGTTCTTTGAGATCGCCCTGTTTACAGTTTAGTTCAGAAGTTCACATTCGTCTCGACTGCGCAATTGCAGTTGTAACGCAGAGCAATTGTATGCGAAGGATTTGCTCAAGGTCCATACACAGTGACTGACGCCTCGGACGAAGGTCGAACCCGCTCACACAGCGCACACTGAGCGTTACGGAGGCTTACCACTCTAACCAATCGGCCACCGTGCCACCCAAATCCTACTGACTCATTTACAGCAGACAACGGACAACAGATGCTAGCATGGTGGCAAAATGTGGAATAAGAAAATGAGAAAATTAACGGTCCATAGAAGAGAAAGTCTTTCAATTCAGAACACTATAGTATGGTGCAGTTACGTTATTTAATTATTATTGGGTATGCCATACAACAATGGACGTTGGTTCCATATCGGGATGCGGTCTATTTTAAAACATCTTAAATTAATTTATCACTCATGAGACGGTTTGCTGTAATCGCGTACGCAGTGATAGATACAGGTGTCTTCACTGGGTGGTTCAGGGTTGGCAGATGGCTAGAGTGTACCCATCCGATGCAGCGCTTGTTAATAAGCTGGTGCCCGCGACACTTGGTTTACAAGTGACGCTTTAGGAGTTTAGAGATTACGATTCCGATCTCCCAATTCGAGGCTGCAGCCAAAGAGCTGAAGCACTGATGAGCAGTAATGACGGTAAGTAGCCTCCCATTATCTCCCGATATCTGATCAAGACGGTATACATCCGAAAAGGCCGATGCGCAAGGCCTCTTGATTTACATCACAAAAATGTCAGTCAAAACATTCGTTTAATGTGTTTTCTTTCTACAACTTCAGATTCAACCATTCTAGCAATCTACGTAGGAAAGGAGTCTCTTGGTTATCGATTTACATACTGCTGGCAAATTATTTTAAAGATATGACTCTTCGGCTAGCATGGGAAGTAAAAAGCCTGAAACTCATTCAAACGGGCAGCGGTGATGAAGGGTCTCCCATTCTCCAACACTCGGCCAATTCAACGAAAATTGAGTAGAATCGAGTGTTTTACGAGTCACGGCATCTGTCGGCTGCTAAGGTTTCTGCACCTAACATAATAATTCTAGTTTGCAATTTTAATGCGCCACCGCTTTAATGGCAATTTAATGCTCGAAACATTAATTGATGGACGTTTATAAATGGTCTTTACCGTGTAAAAGCCAGGCTTTTAGAGCTATAATAGTTACCATTTCCGCGGCTATATAGCCCGCTCATTCCCCATTACCGCGGCATCACCACAACGGCAAACTCTTACCGCGGTAAACCGATATTGTGTTTTTTTTATTGTTTCCATCACTACGGAATTTATCGTGGTCTTACCGCGGATTTTACGCCGAGGAATTTACCGCGTAACTCGATTCTAGTGGTCGTTTTCAAACCAATGGACGATACATCTGTTAGCATGGATATCATGCATACTTGTTACCTTTGTCGCCGTCATCGTATATATGCATCATCCATTTATTTGGTGGACAATAAAGCATTGATTGATTGATTAGCATGGATATTGATCGATTCCTCATTGAGTAATCGCTAAAGTGTCATCTGTTAACGTGTAGATTCATTGTCTGCATTTTCTATACATTAATTCTTCTCTCTATGCACAGTGATAGGTCTGCTGTCGAAACTAGGCCTATAGTTGTTATGGAAATTTGTTTGAGAGATCGCGTTTTGGAGCCCACTGATGTCACAGAAGGAAAATCTTTATACAATAGCAAGGATGGTGATTGGTAGATGTAAAGATTCTTTCTTATAATATGAAAGAGGCTGTCGTATTTGAAAGTCTTGGACATGCTTACAGAAGCAAACTTACGAGAACTAGTTTGTGAGTTCACGGCAGTTTAAAAGAAAAATATAGTAACAGGTGCAATATATATATATGGCACGATATATATATTGTTAGAGAAGTCCTCAAGTTCAACCAAAAAGTATAATATAAATTAGCTTTAGTTACAAGTAGTTCAACATGAGTATACCTTTTCCAGAAACCAAATGAAACAAAGTTGATCTTCAGGCAGAACAGAGGAATAAAACAGTAACTTTCAACACAATTTTGTTGGTAATTTGACAGGAAACAGTCAGTAGGTTTAAGAATAATAATTTGTCACAAAAGAGTAATAGCTAAAGTTTAACCTCAACAGATCTGGCAAGAACGATCGCGTCAGACCAAAAACACCAGTCTGTTCCTACACTCCTTTATAGATAGCTTATATAGCTATCACCACACCTCTTTCTAGTCTAGCCACTAAACTACCGAAGGTAAATACACATTACCATCCCTCATCAGGATTCATGCTCATACCAGCGACATAAGTATCAGCCAGATTATGCAACAATATATATATATATATATATATGCTGTCTTCTGCATCGATATGTTTAACTAGAATAATGCTTAAGAAGTTACACGTCTGGGTCTCTGGGTATATTACACAGCATGGTGTTGCTTGCAGAGGATAAAAGCGTAGACCCATTGCGGCTTCAGAATCATCATGCCATTAGCATCCTATTATTTTCAACCAACCACACTGCGATCTACCAAAATAACGTCTGAAATTTCTGCTTCAATTGACAATGTCTTCACAAATTCGATCTATGATGATAAGGTAAGCCCTATGAGTCTACAGTCAGCTTTAGCAAGCCTACGAATATTGAAATTTAACCACATTAATTAACTGTTGAATCTATTTCCGAGCAAGCTGATTCCGTCGCACTTAACTGTCGACTGTATTCGTGTATTTAATGTCCACACCCATTACACGATTATCACCAGGAAAATTGCGCAATGATCTCAAGTGCTCAAACAATTATTCTTCCGACAATTTGTTTGATGAGAGCTTGACCTGCGCAATGGAATTCCCGGCCGACTGTACTTAAGGTTGTACCTAATGGACAATTTAAGAAATGCACAATGCATTATCTAATTAACATGTAGCTTCCATTCGACAGGTAGGACACCACAGAAGTGGAGTGTTGATGAATTCATGCGATGATGAATAAGATAATTTAATCAGAATTCTCTCTTCAATGATTTTTATAATATTATTATCAAACGAAAACACGGCTGTAGTAACGACTTTCAAATCGTTTCATTCGTCCAGCGGACTGACGTTCATTATGTAGGTTCTAGAACTTGTATGAGCTGCTTGAATCCGCCACAGATGGTTTATTCCGTGTAAGTTTACACACACACACACACACACACACACACACACACACACACACACACACACACACACACACACACACACACACACACACACACACACACACACACACACACACACACACACACACACACACACACACACACACACACACACACACACACACACACACACACACACACACACACACACACACACACACACACACACACACACACACACACACACACACACACACACACACACACACACACACACACACACACACACACACACACACACACACACACACACACACACACACACACACACACACACACACACACACACACACACACACACACACACACACACACACACACACACACACACACACACACACACACACACACACACACACACACACACACACACACACACACACACACACACACACACACACACACACACACACACACACACACACACACACACACACACACACACACACACACACACACACACACACACACACACACACACACACACACACACACACACACACACACACACACACACACACACACACACACACACACACACACACACACACACACACACACACACACACACACACACACACACACACACACACACACACACACACACACACACACACACACACACACACACACACACACACACACACACACACACACACACACACACACACACACACACACACACACACACACACACACACACACACACACACACACACACACACACACACACACACACTTGTTCTATAATGAGGAAATGCGTGACAATCTTTGTCGTCATCACCATAGTCGTCGTTATGACAGCGGTAGTTGGATAAACAACAACAAAAATAATAATAATAATAATAATAATAATTATAATTATAATAATAATAATAATAATAATCATTACTGCTGCTGCTTCGGCTGCTACAACTAATAATAATAATGATGACGATAATGATGTTGATAATAATAACAATAGTGATAATTTAATATTAATAAGATTAATAACACAATAATAGCCATAAACATAATTATCACCATTATATCATCATCATCATCATCATATTCATTATAATACCCATAATAAAAATCATTGTCATCGTCATCGTCGTCATCATCGTCGTAGTTATCATTTATGTCATGGCCATCAGCATCGCTATCATCATCATAAGCGTCGTCGTCATCATCATCATGATCATCTATTGAAATTTGACCTATTGTTGTCAATCGGCTGCGGCATCATCGTTGGATTCGAGGACTTTGTATGATCGGTTTCACGAATGCATCGATTGATGCCGAGTGCGAAATACTATACTCTCAGCAGAAAAGTGGTTTATTACACTGGATCAAATCAGATTCGATTGCATCCGATTAGAATTGTACGATATGTCGGCGAAACATCTGAGGCACCAAAACGTTCTTCATGTCCCGCTAACAGCTGTTCAAATAACCGACCGTCCGTCCGTTCTTAAAATTACTTGTGATCCAAAATTCGGTATTAAGGGCGATGCAAGAAGAATTAGATTAAATAATTAATAAGGCCTTATGGAATTGTGCTCTATATGACATTGAGTTGTAGATCAGAATTGATGACGTCAGAGGCATCCAAATAGGGGGGTACGGTGGAAAATGCCTCCAATTTCTGGTAGGTAGGGGACATTTATTGCATCTTAGGGGAAATACGTGTATCTTGCCTTCCTGGCACTTGGGACAGGAGGGTTTGCCTCCATCACTCAGAGGGATTGACGCCCATGGATGACGTACTGTATTACAGATATTTGTTCAATTTCCGTTGATTAAATGGCCATGGGTGTTAACGGTGAGTGTAAGAGAAGTGTTGAGCGCGACTATTAAATTCTTAGCTGCATCAAATGATTATGAATCAAATCTAATCTGATTAATCTGACTCAATTTTACCTAAATTATATATATATATATATATACGCAATCTTTGACAATATTATTTAACCAAATTTATACTAATATGATGCTGTTGATGATGATGAGTTTTCTGCTCACAAGCAATACCATTGGCCATCCGAGTGCAAGGTGATGAATTAGTTAGCTTGCCTTCCTTACAGACAATTGTGGGTGAGCAACTTGTCCAGGGTCGCTACGCAGTGGCTTTAGGCAGAAAGTCTGAGCTAACCTAGTACATGTGCACGTTGGTGGATCTAATGGTTCCAACTAAAGCCATTAATAATTTAATGACTTTAATTGCACCACTGCGATAATACATAGCAGAAAATAAAGAGGTCAGTTAGGTCCTATTTGGTAATCTTATCATTCGATCTCATCTGATAGCTTTTATAGCGCCATTTAACAACGCATAAAACATGCAGGCAGTTGCTCCATTTTGCCTTCCAAACTTTCTGCTGAAGTACATCTTTCGATCTGATAAATATGATTATCATTGAACATTCAACATTTAACATGCTCGAATTAATCGGTTTAAAAACCGGAGAGTCGGGAAGGCCATTGGTACCTAAGCCCGGAAAATTGATCAGAATATAGTCTTCGATATTTGCACTCTTCTTTTCTGTCTTTAACATTTCTAATCATTTTAGTCATCAATAACTTTCCACCTGCATTGTTCAACAACGTGTATCCCCTTAATTTCTCTTATTCCGCAGAATTCATATTATACATTATATTTTTATACATATGTTTAATATATATATATATATATACTCGTTTATTAGACAAACTGACTCAACGTATTAGGTTACATGAACTGAAATTCGGTTGCCTTCGGCATAGGGTCCGAGTTTTGTTAAATTCTACGCTATAATAGATTATCTTTTCGTTGCGGCTTTATCAATAGCTTTAAATATGTTACAAAATTTTGGCGAAGCTCCTATCGTTTACGTCATGATGATAAATGGGTGCAACCTAGAGCGCAAGTTGTAGCTTTTCAGTGCAATGTTGTCTGGCAAGACATCACAGTCGCGTTTGTCCAACAAATTCGCATAAGACATTCCTAGACATCTACATGCAGGTTTGTTGAATAAAGTGACAAAGCAAGCCACGAAAAGAACGTCTGTTCTCAGCAGACATAGCTGTTGAGAGCCTCCAATGTATATAGACATGGTCAAAGTGATGAATTATTCCTTCCGCTCAGTCGAGCGACTAGTTAGTCCGCAGCAGGAAATGACCGCAATTCTTCTTACAAATTAACGAGAAACTTCGACGCCTGGCTCTTAAGCACGCGCTCCTCCTGTCGCTCGTTCGTTCGTTCGTCCGCTCGTCTCTAAGACAACGATGAAGATGACGACGACGATGACGAGGATGAGGAGGAGGAGGAGATCGGTGGACTGCAATATAATATATCAGCGGTTGATTAATTGCGGTCTGTTGATGGGAAGCCGAGCCTTGTTCAAGACGACGTCCTCGCGTGTGCTCCGCTGACTCTACGTGCGATGCTCGAGCACTCGGAGAGGAGACGGAGCCAGACGACCGCGGTCCCTGCTCATGAGCACTCAATCGAGTACTCGATTCGTGACTTCGCCGGCTCCAACCGACAATGGGCGGCTGGAACATATCTGTAATTATGGCAATGGCGGCCATGGAGTTACTGTCCTCGGCGCAAGCAGGATGGATGCGTATATTGTTACGGATGGTTTGGTAAATGGAGACGAAATGTGGAAAACATCACGTTTGCGCTATCTCTCGTTCGCCGGCTTCAATGGCGAAACCGTTTCTGCCTCGAAACCTCTGCACCAATTGTACGCTCATGAAACTACTGTCTGTTAAATGCAGACACTTTGTGTGGAGCGTGGAAAGCTCCAACTGATTAAGCGAATTGTAGTTGGAAACAGAGAGGGGAGAATCTCATTGCACGATAGAACAAATCTTAATGGAGAAGAGTTTAAGCCAATGAATGAGTAAATTACCTTTGTTCAATATATCTTGTGTCCGTTTCTAATTCCTGTACATATGATGATATGTATATGCTGATAGTAAAGGCGTCAACGTGACTCAAGGCTTGATATCAACTGGCTGTAGGCCTACTTGACAGAAGAACGTGTTGCTCAATCACTTGAGGTTGACTTACTCTGGTAGAGTCTACACTCGTCATTCGCTTGACTTAGCTGCAGTAACCACATAATGTCTTCAGTATGCTTTCGTCTTCAGCCTGTTCTCCATTTATAGTATAGTCTACACAACTCATTGTTCTTCATAATGAAAAAGGCGCTACATAATGAGAGTGTATTGACAAATATAAACAAACAAATCTATGCATGTCTGCATATCTGCAAAAGTACGCTCATACATACACGTATAAATACATGCATGAATATACAGATCATGTAATGCAGGGCTTACATACATTGTACGTAAACAGATTTATATGCAGGGCCTATACTATAGAATGCATACATGTACAAAGTTGTACATTGTACGTCAACAGATTTTCTATGTAAGGCCTATACGTACATTGTACGCGAACAAACACGTTTGGATCATTGACGAGCAAAGTAATATTTTGTCGACCGTATTGGCATAAGAAGAGCGAGATGCTGCTAAGATGCATGAGTCCAAATCTCATCCATGGCTCTTATCCATGGCTCATATGCATGGCTCTCATCCGTGTCTGATGCTATATCACGCAGAAAAACCATGAACAGTGTTATACATCGCTTGTACATCCCTCCAGACAGACAGGCGCACTGAACGCAGACCGGTCACTACACCTCCCCACGACGTCGACCTATATAACGCGGGCGTCAATCGGACGATTATTTTTCAGCTGGGAACCAGCGTGACAATTACGGTAGAGCGGAGAACCAGATGGCAATAATGGCCGCCCGTCGAGCGTGGAGCGTTTATTACGAGATGGACGGAATGGATGGAATGAGACGTGGAGGGGTTTTCTTCCCTCTCCGCATCCAGTCTGGATCGCTTCCACCTCTTCCACGTCTTCCACTGCACGCTATAAACAGTGGACGATGCTGTTTGTGGCTCGGTCACGGAAGATTAGACCCAGGAGACTAAAGAACTAAAGGACTAAAGTACCGATATATATATATATATATTGTTGGTATAGATAATCACACGAACTTTATATATTTACAATCATATATATATATATAGTTTGTGTGATTTTATATATATATATTATATATAAATATATATATAGACGTATACTGAAGCACTATAAGTGCCCTCTCATTTCTTGCACGCTAACAGGTTTCAATGAGCGTCAGACGGATTCTCTTGACGCTCTGACTACTCCACTACTGCCTCTAGGATCGACCAGAATAGTCGGAAATGACACTTTCACACGCACACACATCGACCAGCGTCAATCAGAAAAGAGTCAAAAAGACATCTGCTCTTTTTGCTCTCTTAGCGTATGTGTAAATGTAATATATCATATATATTATATATACACATATATATATATACATGTGAACATATATTATATATGTTCACATGTAGGGAGCGTATATAGGCCTACATATTCTTATTAGCAGGCCTAGGTATGATTGTACGCACTTACATAGGCACGAGATTATATAAAGACGAAGGCTCTCATCTGAATGTCTATTATCGGAGCACAGGCCTATACATCGCCATATCGAATCAAGTCCTGAATAGCCAAGTCTCTCTTTTCGTCCCGGTGCCAAGTCAAATATCCGGGGGGTCAAGCAGAGGAGGCAGCATGCTGCAACGATGGAATCGGTGATGAGGGTGGTCATGTGGTGGCGCAGGTATAAAATCTGGATAGGGCAACTTGAAGAGTTAGGGTTTCAGTTGTGAGTGGAAAGTAGTGGAAGAGAGTGAAGCGGAGGAAAGTTTACATTTGAGAGCGGAATGTGGGGTTGAGCAAACTGACGGAGTTCTTTTGGGAGTCCGTTCCAAAGTGCTGGTGCAGCATAGACTAAGGAGAGGTTGCAGAATTTCGGACACGATGAGACTGGAGGTCGAGATAGAGAAAAATATGACGATGACGACGAGCGAGTTGATCCGGGCTGTTGGATTGTAAGGAGTTGTAAGAGGGTTGAGAGGTTTGAAGTGCGTTGTAGGTGATAGATGAAAAATTTTAGTGGATGCCTTGAGGGACTTTTTGTCAATGAAGTGATTTGAGAACAGAGGATATATTATGGTGGTATTTGAGAGTGTTTGGAACTGCGCGGGCAAGAGCTTTCGGAATTGTTTGCAGGCGTTTTATTTGAGAGGAATCATATTAAATTTGTGACGCAGTAATTTTGGCAAATTTACGAGAACGCACCATTCTGATCGCTTTTCTTTGATCCTTTTTGGTAGCGCAACAAGAAAGAAACGACGGTCATAAGATGGTGGAGGGCAATAATGGAAGATTACAAGTCCAGATGAATGGGCTGGCATTGTAGACGCCGCTGTTGGTAGGTTCCCATTAAAATAAGCCCAAACCACGTGCAATGCCTTCCGCTTCTATAAATTCAGGAGCGAAGAGAGGAGAAGATGATTTAGAATGAAAGTTAAGAAAAAGAAGAGGCGAGGAGAGAAGATAATCTAGAGGCGAGAGTACAGAGGGCAAGAGGAGGGTACAGGAAGTAACAGATCAAGACAAATGAACAGCGAAGGTACGTTGTATTTTATTGACAGCATTGTTTCCCTTTGTCTTGTTCCTATATATGCAATATTATATTTATATAAAATCTCACTATATATATATCATGTATATATATATAATGTCATCGTCGTTGTCGACGTCATCATCGTACAGCAGATCATCTACATCTATAAAGGTTGTCTAGACTGCCTGACTGATGCATGCATTTCCTCATAGACTCCATGCTTTGAGCTGTCACTGGCCTCCACTCCTGTGCTATCAATCGCAACATGAGCGAAGGCGACCTCTTCGTATTGACCTCTGACACGGCGGCGTTATTACATTCTGCCGCATTCATGACTGTCTCATCACATCACTGACAACAGGACGGAAATTCGACAGTATAGGCGTAATGGCACTTGGAGCAAACGCCTTCTATGCCCTACCAATCGCTCTCGCATCATAATATATGCAATTTCTGTATATCAACGCACCGACATAATGATGATGACTATTGTATTGCCCTCCTTCTTCAGCCAGTCTTTGGATTGGCACCATCCGACCCTGGCAGTATTTCTTAATTTGTATCTGGAATTCTTGAGCACATGCTGAATAGAATAATTTTCGTTTGCAATGTCTGCTATATCCAGGCAAACAGCAGCTCATGTGACCGTAATTCACGATCAGTATATGAACCCACGGTCGCTCCATGTGTGACCACCACTGCCCGCATGTCGAATGGCGAACAAGCCAACGTGTTACGGCTTTCACCGTGTATTTATAATGGGTCCGACTCCAATACGCAATTTGTCCAATTTGAGGAAGAGAAAGAGGATGGAAGAGGATTCCCAGACATGTAATGACTAAGTACTGATCGTTTGGTGCTAAGAGCAGAATGATAGAGGTTATAAGATGTACAGAAGATTGTAGAGGAATTGATAATGAGCCATGGAGAGTAGTACTTGACTTCAGCTGGGAAGAGATCAACGCGGTTGAAAGATGAGAGGAGATTGAGGAGGAATTCAGATGCAAGATGGTCGTCAGTCAGATCGTCTGTTTGCTGTAGAGAGGATGTTAAAGTCACCAGTATTGAAGTAAGAAGTCGCTATCACGAGTCGTGGCTACAAATCAAAGAAACGAGTAAAGTTCAACAACAGAGAAAGATGGATTGGAGGATTTTGGGGTCAACGTAGTTGGCTAAGAAGGATAACAATCACTGATGATCACGAGAATTCACCGCATTCCATCGACAAAATAACAATGTTTCTTCTGGGTATGAATAGTAGCGAGGGTGACGGGAATGAGAACAAATAACAACTAATGGAGACAAGGACTCTGAGTATGACAGAATTTGTTGAGAGAATAGGCGACATAAGAGCTTTCATGTTATGCTAGACGGAGGTTTAGGCTTGGTTGAGTAATGAATTTCATGTAATTGCGAAATTACGATTTGAAAAATAATGTTGGAGAGTTAGTTGTAAACAAGGATATCATTAGTCGGAGGGTTATACTGTAGGGTAATACTAACACCAATGGGAAGAAAGTAATGTAAAGATCTGAAAGAATAATCGTGCACCACAAATAGTAACAGCAAATTGAGCGATGAGACAATTTCTCATCAAGACGTTGGAATAAACGGGTCGTCAGCGCGCATGATAATGAGAAGGCCAGGGAAAACTGTGGACTAAGCTGAGGCTGCGCAAAGGCAATTAGGGCATACTTATTAGACGAGAAAAGTAAGTAAGTAACAGACGAATATTGTAGGCATAAAGTGAGTTAGAATATGCGTTTTAACGCTTAAGAGTAAAAGTGATATGACATGAAATGGTGTTTGCAGTAAACAGTATCAACATCTTACTCCATATCAGCAAACACACTTCCATCTATCCATTTTTCTTGTTCTTCTCTCTCTCCATGCAACTTGACGTATTCCATCGCAAATATCGCCAGTGCAAAGCACGAAGAAAATTCTTCAACTCTAAGTGAAAGTCTACAGCTCTCCTTAAATGTCTTCAGCTCTCCTTCAAATTCTTCAGCTCGCATTAAAATTCTTCAGCTATAAGTAAAATCCTTCAACTCTAAGTAAAAATGTTCAGCTTTAAGTAAAATCCTTCAGCTCTAAGTAAACAAATTCAGCTCTAAGTAAAATTCTTCAGCTCTTAGTCAATTTCTTCAGCTCTGCTTAAAATTCTTCAGTTCTAAGTAAAATTCTTCAGCTCTCAGTCAATTTCTTCAGCTCTGCTTAAAATTCCTCAGCTATAAGTAAAATGCTTCAGCTCTAAGTAGAATTCTTCAGCTCTAAGTAGAATTCTTCAGCTCTCAGTCAAATTCTTTAGCTCTGCTTAAAATTCTTCAGTTCTAAGTAAAATTCTTCAGCTCTCAGTCAATTTCTTTAGCTCTGCTCAAAATTCTTCATCTCTGAGTCAAATTATACAGCAATAAGTCAAACCGATTACTATTAAACTTAATTCAGTTTCATTGTGACTGCTGAAGGTTTAATTTCGACAGACCAAAGCCGTTCTTCTTCCGTGCTTCAGTATGTCATAGACAGTCAATTATTATTAGTAACGCCACTTAATTATAATAAAGCTTTCTTAACTATGTAGAGGTCTATATAAATATTTTTCTGATCGCGTCCAGATGCAATCAACTTCGCCACTACTCTACTTTACAGTAGAGCCAATCCCTATTCTAATATATATTCTGATATATATATATATACATTCTAATTTATTCTAGTATCTTCTTATATACTTTCTAATATATTCTGATATAAATATTCGTATTTACTCTAATATTTTCTTTTATACTTTCTAATATATTCTAACATCTATCTTACCGTTAACTGATGTTAAGCTAATTTTGTCGCACATCACGAACAGGCTCCTTGGTTAGTGCTCTGACTCACAATATACGATATTATCATCTTCATGTCTTAGCCGGCGTATCGTAGACCAATTAAGGCCTATGCGCAACCGTTTATACTTTCTGTAGACTGAAGTATGTGCGCCACCGTTTACACGCCACAAAACATTTAGTAGAATACCAAAAATAAATTAAATGGCTTTCTTTTGTCAGTTCTTTCCTAAATACTTGTTGGTTCATTTCTTTGTTTATTTTGAGGATTTAGTGAATTCTCGAATCGCTTCTAGAACATGGTCCCGTCTTGTGACAAAACCAGAGGGAGCATTCTTGTCATATATTTTGTAGATGACAAACTTCAGTCGGGGGTTATATGAATTATTTATTATCCTCTATAACCGGCCTTTTAGTATAGAGCGTCCCAACAGATACCAAAACGCATAATGGCTCTTCCCTGTATGTATGTATCAACAGCCCACAGCAGGAGCGACAGTCCAGAGCGATGAGCCCAATGATGATGATGATGACGATAATGATGATGATAATGTTAATAATAATAATAATGATAATAATAATAATAATAATAGTAATAATGATAATGATAACAACACCAGTGACCATTATAATAAGAGTAATGGTGGTATTTTATAAAACGAATTATTTCAAAGAGCAGTGTCTCGCTGCAGCATCAAGAAATGATCGACCATATGTATGATATATCATCAGCTTCGCCCTCCTCCTTTATCCAGGCTTGGGACTGGCACTCGTAAACTGTAATGGAAAGCATATTCTATTGAGTGCAATAAAATAGGAGGATGCTGGTGAGATCATGAATCATCGCTTGCTGCGACTGCATATATAAATCGTTTCTATGGCAACCTCGAGACATTGTCTTTAGAAGCTGAATTGAATTTCCCTCTGAAGTTGGCCTCGATTGTTCATATGTCCAGCACTGACCATTTCCTTTCTTTGGTCAGTCTGTGTTGCGATTAGGCAACGCCTGATGTCGCATGTGCCATTTGCAATAGAGGCGCTGAGTGTGTGAGTGTGTGTTGGTCAACCTCCTGGTCAGTTGTTTGGTCATTTAATCGATGAACCACTGTGTTACTGACCAACCGATTGGCAAGTGGACTAACACGCCGACCTATTGACTAAAAACCAATCAGTCGCCGGTTGATCAGTTCACTGATCAGCCTGGCATAGTCGGACTCGGTTGATTAGTTTCATGGTCACTCAGATGGTCAGTCATGCAGTTGGTCAGTCAGTTGGTCAATCTGCTTTCCCTTGGTCGGTCAGTCTGTTGGCCAAGCTGCTTTTCGATGAGTTCTGTAGTCGATTGGTCAATTGCTGTTGGCAAGTCATTGTTTTAATCATGCTGCTGGTCAGTCAGTTTGGGTTGGTCAGTTATGCGGTGGTCAGCTGTGCGATCGAAGCGGCTGAAGTGTCTGCCAATGGACAAAGGAACGGTGTTTGTCAGGGATGAGGTGAAGCACACACAGTGACCGTCCGAATGCGATTGGGTCTATTAATCAGCTACCCACCTCATAAATACGCTCTTCCACCACTCTGCCTCTTCGCCCTCCGTCCGTCCGTCTGTGTGTCCAACCGTGTGTCCATCCGATCATTGGTCAGTGAGGAACTGACTGACCAAGCGGCGGAGGGAAGAGTGTTTTTTTAGCTCGGCATCAATTTCATGGCCAATAAATCGGAGCTGGACCTGTCTGAGCAGAACGCCCCTTTCATTTGTCCCTTCATCCATCCTCCTCCTCCTATTCTTCCTCCTCCTCCTCTTCCCACTCTTCTTCTCCTCCTCTTCCTCTTCCTCATCCTCTTCGCATACTCCTCACCAAAGCACTTCCACGGCATGCACCATTCTTCTCCTTTTTTCATTGTTGCCCTCTTCCGGTCGTCTCTATTCTCTTCCTCTCTCCATCCTCTTCTTCTGCTCAACAGCAGTATCGTCCCGCACTCTTTATCTTCCACCTCTTCCTCTTCCACCTCTTCCTCCTCCTCTTCCACCTCTTCCTCCTCCTCTTCCTTCTTCTCCATCTCCATACTTCTTATCCTCCTTCTGCTAACGGCCTTTCAACGCGGCGCGCACAGCACAACAACCCGTCCAGAAATAGAATTGGAACGATTGTTGGAGCTGTATGACGAGGAAGACACGCCATATTATTAAAATTATTATTATCATTATTAATTTTATTTTCATAATAATAATAATAATAATAATTAATATTATTATTATTATTATTATTATCATTATTTGTTATTATTATTGTTAAAATTTGAAAAATTATAATAATAATTAATTTTTTAATAATTGTTGTTATATTAATATAAATAATAATAATATTATTTTTTTTATTATTATTATCGTTATTGTAAATTAATGGTGATGTCATCCGGAGCAGCCCTGCTCGTTGGACTCCTGAGCAGCGAAAGTTACCTTAAAAGCAACTGCGTTGTAGAGTTGAATAGTCATCGAGATGCGCTGGTAGAGGAAAGTCGTCTCCCTCTGCTCCCCAGTGACGGCGCTCAGTTTTTTTATATTATAATTATTATTATTATTATTATTATTATTATTATTATTATTATTATTATTATTATTATTATTAGTAGTAGTAGTAGTAGTAGTAGTAGTAGTAGTAGTAGTAGTGGTAGTAGTAGTAGTAGTAGTAGTAGTAGTAGTAGTAGTAGTAGTAGTAGTAGTAGTAGGTGGAGTAGGTGGAGTAGTAGTAGTAGTAGTAGTAGTAGTAGTAGTAGTAGTAGTAGTAGTGGTAGTAGTAGTAGTAGTAGTAGTAGTAGTAGTAGTAGTAGTAGTAGTAGTAGTAGTAGTAGTAGTAGTAGTAGTGGGTGGAGTAGGTGGAGTAGTAGTAGTAGTAGTAGTAGTATTAGTTACTGTTTAACGATCCACTCTCATAACATGGAATGCGTCCTCTGCTCATTTCTAATAGATTGGATTAGATGGAGTCGGCCTTCCACCTCTAAAAATTTTAGGGGAAGGATTATAGCTGCCTCTGGTAACGCCATGATATAGCGCCACGCGGGGAAGCCCCGAGCGATCGACTTGCGCATGCGCAAGTGGCTCCTCCAAGCGACGTCGACCGGATGATAAGAGAGAGAGCACATGGTGCGGCAGGAAGTGTCGTTCATCGATCGACAACGAGGCTGGCTGTGAAACGGCGCTATAAAAATCCGCCTGCTTTCATCGCGTATTCAGAAGGAGGCTGCGGCGGTGTTCAATGGTTCCTGGCAGAGTTCAAGGAGTTGGCCGACGCTAGATGTCAGGACGGCTATCGGACTGATTGATTGTCGCTCGTCAATGTCTTCCTCCTCGAGGGTGACGAAGGCATTCTCACCCTCATCCGAACCTACCACCCCCCAACCCTGGCCGTCTGCCTAGCAAGAGCCTGAAGGGGTACCTGCGACTGCTCGCCCGGCAGAAAGCGCAGGATCTCATTAAAGCCGTCTCTTGTCAGTCTTAATAAATCGTTCATTACGTCTGTCTGGCTGTCTGTCTCCCTGTCTGTCTGCTTGCTTTTGCGCATATGTATGCGCTGTGGCTTGTCTGCCTACGCGTGGCAGCGTTTATTCGCTTTTTACTCTTCAGTGTTTCTATTTACCTTTCCTTCTATAACCCTATCCTTCCTTCCTTCCTTCCTTCCTTCCTTCCTTCCTTCCTTCCTTCCTTCCTTCCTTCCTTCCTTCCTTCCTTCCTTCCTTCCTTCCTTCCTTCCTTCCTTCCTTCCTTCCTTCCTTCCTTCCTTCCTTCCTTCCTTCCTTCCTTCCTTCCTTCCTTCCTTCCTTCCTTCCTTCCTTCCTTCCTTCCTTCCTTCCTTCCTTCCTTCCTTCCTTCCTTCCTTCCTTCCTTCCTTCCTTCCTTCCTTCCTTCCTTCCTTCCTTCCTTCCTTCCTTCCTTCCTTCCTTCCTTCCTTCCTTCCTTCCTTCCTTCCTTCCTTCCTTCCTTCCTTCCTTCCTTCCTTCCTTCCTTCCTTCCTTCCTTCCTTCCTTCCTTCCTTCCTTCCTTCCTTCCTTCCTTCTTGCTAACCTTACTATCTTCTTACTTATATCTGTTTTACAAACTTTCTGTCAATGCTGCCTGTTTGGTATTATGTGGTCTTGGATATATCATGATTTGATGATTGGCTAAATTTCTGTCTTATTCTCTTCACTTTAACCTATTATTCATTTGTAAATATTTGGAGATCACAAATTTGGACGAGCAAATTAAAGACCACGTCCACCTTAATTAAGTGTCTCAATTAAGAAAATCACAATAATCAACCATACAAACTGTCATTGCTCGTCACTAAGGCTGTCAAAAATGTTGAAATCACGACCCGGGTACCCGTCGATCCGCGCGGTCGGATACGCGGATACGCGAGTACCCGACCGCGCGAATATTTTGTTAGGAAATGTAGGGAATTGCGCATTTTTACGGAATGTCGGGCACCCAAGAATCGATTTCATTGCCCGGGCAGTCAGCCAATAATGACCAACGGAATATTTTTGGCATATGTTCGGGTAAAATCGCGCATTTTTGGCGGAATGTCGTTACCCGAGAACCAATATCGTTGCCCGGGCACTCAGCCAATATGCCCAAGGGAATATTTCTGGCATATGTTCAGATAAAATCGCAAATGGTGAAAAAAATTTCGGAATTTTGGGTACCTGAAAACCGATTTCATTACCCGGGGGTCAGCCTCGGGCGGTTACCCGGGTTGACAGCCTTACTAGTGACTTCATGAATTGTGCACCATTATAGCAACGATGCTTCTTGCACTTGACATAATATAATGACTAAATGCCGATTACCGCATTAACAGTGCATAGGATATGCGGCAAGACAACTCGACCATATATAGACTCATCATTAAACTGGACATCAAATCAGCCATTTAAAATACACATGCAACTGCCTGAACTACTCCTTTGGAAATCCCATAGATAGCCCTACTGTGACGACTAAGGCCGTCTCTTAAACTTTAAATCAATATTTAATTTATTATTAATGTTTATTAGTTTTATTATCGTACTATTGTTAACTCGGTACTGCTCAGGTTTGCTACTATACTATGAGGAATTTCGCGCAACTATTCCTTCCAGGGTGTTCAGAATTATACATTCGCAGGCAATAAAACAATCACGGATTGGTATCGCAACGGTCGGTTTCATAATTCATATCCAATTCGTGTCTATACGTTAAGAACTAGATTTAAACTGCTCAATTTAATTAATAAAATACAGGTTAATGCCTTGATGGAAATTGTTCCGAAATTGAACAGTCTCGGAATTTCCATCGATAAATCCCACGTTGACAGCTCGCCCAGCGCCATATCCCTCAGAGAAACCGTGACCTCGAGTAGTAATATCCAAATCGATAACATCTCATCATATTTCCATCACGAAGTCAAGGCCATATAAAAAAAATAGCAGAGAAACTTGTTGTAGATTTGCTTATAGCGTTGTCCTTGATCGGCTGACTCAATGCAAGCACCTTCGGTTGGCTGGAGCTTAGCCTGCTCCCGAATCCCTACTGTTGACACCCAAAGGTCGTTTCATGCCATTGACCAACAGCTCTTACCCGGACAAAGGTTTGAGATAATGGATTCAAAGAGACGGACATTCAGACAGACAGACAGGCAGGCAGACACGCAGATGAGAAGAACAAGAGAGACAGAGAGACAGAAAGACAGAGAAGCGGATAGATAGACAGACATACAGGCAGACCTGGAGACGTATACACGCATTCTGGCAGATATGCCGCTCCAGACTTCATATCTACGGTAGTGTTTATTAGTCCTGTCAACTGGAGGCCAGTGCATGGCAAGTCGAATCCTAGGCAATTGGAGTGGAGAGCGGAGAGGGTGAGACAGACGTAGGAGGTGGAGCGGCAGAGGGAATGCGGTGGAGAAGGGATGGCATTAAGCCGTCGGCTCCAAGTATATTCGGACTTCGTGGTGGACGGAATTGCCACCCGGACGTCGTACGGGCGATAGGCAATTTGGCGGGCGAAAATCATCATATACGGCGCTCATATTGTAGTTTCGTGATGAGACGAGATGAAATCGCCCTGAGGGTCGGACACCCGCATAAATGACCCTTCTATGCAAGGATCGAGAAACGGACGCAGCCGTCACTAGACGGACTGACAGAGGGACAGAAGGGTGGAAGGCTGCCCTTCACCCTCAAGATCAGCAGCGGCAGCAGCGGTTGTTCATTCAGCCTCCCCGAGGCATCTTGATTTCGGGATGGCCTGTGTATGGGGAAGGACGAGGAGGAGGAGAAGGAGAAGGAGGAGAAGGAAGAGGAGTGTATGGTGCATATACATCGAGTGAAAACACCGACGACGACGACGTTTCGCGCTTCACTGAATAAATCAAGACAACTCGATTCTCATCAGTACACGCGCTTTCCATCAGACACCAGTGAATCGCATCAAACCCCAGGCTTCCCATCATACACCTCGCTTCCCATCAGACAAAGATGATTAGAGTCGCCCGCCTCTTCATTCAGGCTTGAGACTGGCACTGCCAGAGAACGAGCAGTTCTCAACTTTGTTGGCTAAGATCAAAGTAACTGTCATGAAATGACAGCTCAAGGTTAAATATAGCTGTGAAAGCAACACGTTTGTCATTTTTAGCCATGACCTTTTGATTGCCTTGGATGTAAATAAAAGCAAATCCAATGCTCATGAACAAAATGTAATTATACACTTAATTATTTAATTAATTTAATAGGAAGCTTTATAATGCCCCTTCTATATATGATCTCGACACTGCTCATACATTTTTCAATGACTTGATAAGTTGAAATCCTTCATCACCTCTGTCAGTTTTGATTGACGCCATGATATTTGAAGTCACTGTGTACTATCCATTGTTTTAGCCGAAACTAGAGATGATTATAGTACATAATAAGTATAATTATCATTCAGCAGAGGAGAACTCGGTCACTGTGCTGGCTTAAAACAACAGTTTCCACAAAGGAAGAGTTTAAAGTATCTTACAACCGAAGCGCGCACAAGACAGCAGTCACACAGAACTAGACAACTCTTCCTTACTGGATAGGTCTACATGTCCATGACAATGTATTCTCATTTTCACATGATGCGCTGGGATTCAAAAAGCGAACATTTCCAGCGCTGACGCATTTTACCCGCTTCCTGAAGCGCTGAATAAGTAATTTCTCGATCTATATAGGTTTATATAAAGAACAAAAAAGTCTACGAAGAATCAAATCTGTAAAGTTTTTTAATTCTGATGGAAAGGAAATGCTAAGAAGGTAAATCGAAGAATGCGACAATGTCATAAGTTCTAATCAAAGTGGAAAGATACGTTAACTAAGAAATATGAGTCAGAGTGGAAGTATAATAAGCGATTTAGTTTTTACTTGACTCCAATTTCACTGGTCGTAATTATAACATTTTGTACCATGCAATGAACAAACATTTCAATTTCAGTGCCACGCTAAAATAAATTATTATTATTATGCACATCACTATTATTATCATCATTTTGTTTATGTTACTATTATAAATATCATTAATAAATATATTGTAAGAATTTTTTATTGGTACTATTTAAGTACTAACTAAACTGAATGATTTACTTATGAACATTAACTAAGAGAGAGTAGGACGCTGTTATTTTTACGCTGGTTCCTTGCAATATTAAGCAAATAATAAAAAAATTATATTCGTTAGTAGCTGAAAAATTATAAAAGATGCGCGATCAATGGAAATGAACATGATACGATTCGACCAGACAGAGAGAGAGACAGACAGACAGACAGACAGAAAACAGAGACAGAGACAGAGACAGAGACAGAGACAGAGACAGAGACAGAGGCAGAGACAGAGACAGACAGAGACAGACAGAGACAGACAGAGACAGACAGAGACAGACAGAGAGACAGAGAGAGACAGAGAGAGACAGAGAGAGACGGTCCGACACAAGCATACGGACAAACGGACATCAACAGATGGCCATCATGGTTCAAACGCATGAGATAAGCAGACGAACAGACAGCAGCAATTTATGTAGAGCCGTGATATGCATCCAGGCGTGAATGCGATTGCACTATCGATGCTATGTGTAGGAGGGAGAGAGAGTGGGAGGGAACGCGAATACAGGGTTAGGGAGATAGGGAAGATCCAATCATCAGAAGATATATCAAATGCTGGATGAATGGATGGAGGGGATAGATGGAATAGAGTGGATGGATGGATGGATGATGAATTGATGGATGGATGGATGATGAATTGATGGATGGATGGATGATGAATTGATGGATGGATGGATGATGAATTGATGGATGGATGGATGATGAATTGATGGATGGATGGATGATGTTTGGATCGATGGATTAAAAGTATCATTAACAATAATGATAGTAATGACAATAATATTAGTAATAATACTAAAGAGACTCATTTAAATAAAAATAATAATTATAATTAAAATAACACTAATACAACTACTACTACTTCCCCTACAACTATTACTACTACTTTCCATGCTACTCTTTCCACAACTTCCACTTCCACTGGCACTATAACTACTACTAACTTCTAATAAAATTGATGCTTTAAAATTTAACCATAACCGTCATTTACTCAGCGTCTGTTCAAATGAGAGCTGCCTAAACGAGAAAGCGAGTTTCCAATTGAAGGGCGACAGATAAGCGAAGTAACAGATGACAGATCTCACGCTGGTCACTAGCTGTTGCTGCACAAATCATGTCTACAGCGACGGAATGGCGAGAATGGCAGACAGCAGTCAGCATATTTGCATTCATTGTTATGAGCTGCTCTTCGCTCTGTGGCGCCTGCGTTTGCGATGTTAAATACTCATACAAAAGTACCAGGAACATTGGCATCACGCGCCAGACAACGACCTCTTGACCAAGGTATAATGGCGACTCCATTAGGCCTTTTACCGTCAGATCTGTAAAGGACATTTGGGCTCTTTCATGGCCGGTGTTTTTGGCTGTGGCGATGGCTCGCCAAATCACACCGTTAATCAGGCCATGCCATTGTTGCCACTCCTCTCTTTCAACGCAAGAGTGTCTCTGATGGCCATTCGGTTCTGCCACATTTATATGTCTGCTTTTCACATAACCCAGTACCAAGCCGGACGCCCGCTCCTATTAGTACTATTAATGCCTATTATTATTTACCCATAATAATTATAATAGTAATAATAAATATTGATAATAGCAGTGGAAGTCGTGAGGGAAGCATTAGTAGTAGTAGTAGTTAAGTACAGCAATAATAGCGACATTAATATAATAATAAAAATAATAATATTGATGATGATACTGATAGCGAGAATTAGTGCTTTGTTTCTGGCGGAACGCACTGGAACGGCGTTCCTGCCCCTTTTCAATTATTAAAAAATAAAAATAGTAATTGTGCAATAACTATGGAATGTTATACTTTATAATTTCAATTTTTGCATTCTAAAATTATTTTATAGGTAAAAGCTTGTGATAATTGTATCTTATATAATTTATTCTATTTCGTAGCTAATTTTAACGTCAATTCTTTCGACAATACAGATGCGTTTCGGCACATATTTTTGTAGAAAAAAAGCACTGGTGATAATGATAACGATAGTGATAACGATAATCGTAATGATAATGATAATGGTAGTGATAGTAATAGTGATGGTAATAATGATTATAATAATAATAATAATAATAATAATAATATTAATAATAATTACAATAATAATAATAACAACAACGGTGATTGTTAATGGTTCAATAATAACTTTGACAATAATAACAATAATGATAATGACGATAATGACGATGATTATAATAATAATAATAATATTAATAATAATAATAATAATAATAATAATAATAATAATAATAATAATAATAATAATAATAATAATAATAATAATAATAATAATAATAATAATAATAATAATAATAACAACAGCAACAGAAACAACAACATGAATACGAATTCATCCCCTTGACCTAGGAATCCCTTGACCCCATCAACCAAACAGGGCTAGAGTTCTTGCAGGAGTTGGTCCGTTTGTTGGCGGAAACAGCGGACGATCCCCGTGAGTACATCCATCTTTTCAAGCGTATGTCGATTTGCACATAGCGTTTAACGCTTGGCATTTAGGGACCTTTTCAGCACCACGTTGTGGATGAGAACCTTTAACTCACTTTTTGTTTTAGATTATTCGAGTCTGAGGGATCCTATCAACCTCGGGCAAAAAATAGTATTAATAATAATTCAAATAACAGCAAAACTAATTTTAAAAATGCTAATGATAATAATAAATATAAATAATTAATTGCAACAGTTAATTAGCAAGTCGCTGGAGGATCCAGTATATCTTGGGGCAAAACTAATAATAATAATGGGCAGATGGTCATAGGGATAGATGAGTGGGTGGAGAGATGACCCCCAATGACCTGGACCCAATTATTCCTATGCTATCACGCGATGTATTCAGACCGGCTGTCACGTGTCTTTCCCAAGCAAAGGCGCTACTTGAGTGGTTCATTCATTTGACCAACTGCGACCTACAGCAGTGTGATGGTAACAGATGATAATGACGGCAGAGTTGTCACTCGCTGACGTTGCAATGGACGATGAGGAGGAAGGAGATGGAAGAGAAATGTGGAAAGGAAACGGAAGAGGAAGAAGGAGAAGAGGAAGTGAAAGAGTAAAGTGATCCCAAAATATGATCTTCCCGCCGTCAATTGATCATTCAGTTCGTGAAAGTCAATTGCATCTGTTTGTCGATTTTCTCGTTGTCTCCTTTCCGCATTCGTCTGTATACAATACATAAGGTCAGTGCTTTTGAACTCACGTGCATAATAAGCACACAGTCACATACATGTATATGCAAGGTCTCTATAAAATACGCCTTACACGATTCAGTGTTGCATACATATTATGTGTATATTATCAAGGCATTTAATATAGCGCCTTTTAAATACCTCACATGAAGTTTTTAAGTGCTGTAGATATATAGGTATATGCATATATAATTATAGATACAGAGGGAGGGATTATGTATGAAAGGTTTATTTTCTATCTACGCAATGCGAAGTATTTTATGTCTTATATCTATATTTATTAGATATTGTTGCCAGCTACCTCTTATTCGTTCAAATGTATCATGTACAGTTTAAGATTGAAGAAACTATCGTGATTTAAGCGAGAAATTGAATTAATAGAATTATATCGCTTTTTTCTGCACAATTCATTATCGTTCTTCATGAGTTAATCAGCTCAATTAAAATAATGTAATTATTCGTCGTCTTGAATTTCAACTCTACCAGCAAGAAACTCCCACAACAAGAATTGCCAATACAGATCCCATATCAAGAATCTACACTACAAGAACTGACTGTCTGTCTCTGTCTGTCTGTCTGTCTCTCCAAGAGACAATTTCAAAACTTCTCTCATGTAATATATTAGTTTAGAGGCTGTCTTGCGAATCCTCCCTTTCCCGCCTGCACACAGGTGTCTTAACACATGCTAGAGGCATCTTCGTCTCACTCAACCACTCCAGACATCTGCCTCTAGCAACATATCAGCATAGACCCCTTAATGGTGAGAAAAGACAAAATAAACATCAAAACGAGCATAAGAAGATGACGAGGAGGAAGAAAGAGGAGAGGAGACGGAGGAAATGTGGAAGGTCATTGAATGATGGTTTTCTTGGCGGCGGTGAGTATATATGGCATGGTTTTTAATGGAAGAGATGCTGATTCATGGTAATCATATACCTCCACAGCCCCATCTCGTCTCCCACCCTCCCGCTCCCTCTTTTACCCTCCCCCGAGGGGATGCTATAGAGACGCACAGTATGGTCCACTCTACGCTGCTCATGTGCCATGACGCCCATAGATACGTGGCTTAGTTACCATAGATACGTGGCTTATTTACCATGGATACGTGGCTTAGTTTCCATAGATACGCTGCGGCAAAATTAAGCGACACCCACTCACATGCACGCCTGCATACACACAAGATATGCTTGCGTCTTGTGACATGTATTTCATATTAAATATCGGCTTTACTTCAACGATATATGTACGCCATAGCAGGCTTAGATATACATCATTATATCAAGACCACAAGGAATAAAGGAGAGAGAGATATATATATCCGTTCATTCCGCAAGGCTCTGCGATAAGAAACAGGTTTTGAAAAGCGGAAGAGAATGAGAGACTGCCAGATAGCATTTTGGAGCGAACATATGCAGAAAGCGCATTCCACAGAGAGGAACCAACAGGAGCAATGTATCGAGACTTAGCCATAGCTAACAGTTCTATAGTTCGTGTCTGGCGACTGGCTGACCAACGACTGGTTGGTTGGCTATCTTATTAACTAACTTGTTGATTGCGGCCAGATTGTCTGGCTTGAAAACTGAGTGATTATCAGAGTAACTGGCTGATTGACTGACTCACTGACCGAATTAATTTCTGACTGACTGTTTGAATGATATAGGCGTGCTTGTGAAAGCGAAATGGTGGTTTATCGTTTATACAAGTGAATCCATCCTGTGATGATTTTAGAATTCAGTGAATGTGCCATTTATAGATTAGATGGATGAAAAGAATGAAGAATTGGAGGAGATTTAACAAAGGTATGAAGAGGAAGAAGTAGACGACGAAGAGGTGATGAAATGGAGCAGAATGATTAAAGAATAAAGAAGAATAGAAGAGATGCTGAGGGGAAAATGGAGGAGGAGGAGGAAAAAGGAAGGAGCCTGAGGCTGAAGAAGAAGCATAGAAGGAGGAGGGGAAAGATGAGGAAATGAGAAAGAGGATGAAGAGGAAGAAAGGGAGGATGTGGGATAGAGGAGGATAATGAAGAGGAGGAGGATATATGGAAAGAGCAGAAGATGAAGAGGAGGAATTGAGGAGGAACATGGAAAATTGAAACTGGAGCAGCTATCGAAAAAAGATAAAGGGGGGAGAAAAGTACATCTGGGAGAAAATAAGGAAAGACAGGAAACGGGAAAAGAAGAAGAGGACACAGAGAAGAGCAGAAGGGAAACGATGTGGATAGAAAGTGGAAAAGAAAATCTAACGGAGGAGAATGGTGTAAATAGGAAGAGGAGAAAGAGAAAGGTGGAGAAAAAGAGGAAGAGGAGTTGTTACGAGCGTTCGTCCGACTAAGACCTGCTTCTCTCGCGCGGAGAAAGTCGCACTCATGCGCCACCGTCTCCGCCTCTCAGTGGGAATGCATGGATCGCCAGTGGAAACGATGCGGTGCATGCTGGGTATGGAAAGACTCGGCTCACGTGACCTTCTTTCTCCATTAGCAGAGGATTTGCGGACATTTCTCCGATTGCCTGGCGCACTTTGAAGAGGAGATCCCTCTCGACCAACGGCGGACAACACGTAACATCAATTAAACTTTACTACACAAATTGTACACACACACACACACACACACACACACACACACACACACACACACACACACACACATATATATATATATATATACAGTACATATATACACTATTATGCAGTATATATATATATACATTCATACCCATAACATACATATAAATAGATTTAAGTGCATACATACAGGGCTGCATATACATACATACATGTAAGTACACATATATGTAACCAATAACCCTAACCAATAACCCTAACCTATAACCCTAACCAATAACCCTAACCAATAACCCTAACCCATAACCCTAACCAATAACCCTAACCAATAACCCTAACCAATAATCCTAACCAATAACCCTAACCAATAACCCTAACCAATAACCCTAACCAATAACCCTAACCAATAACCCTAACCAATAACCCTAACCAATAACCCTAACCAATAACCCTAACCAATAATCCTAACCAATAACCCTAACCAATAACCCTAACCAATAACCCTAACCAATAACCCTAACCAATAACCCTAACCAATAACCCTAACCAATAACCCTAACCAATAACCCTAACCAATAACCCTAACCAATAACCCTAACCAATAACCCTAACCAATAACCCTAACCAATAATCCTAACCAATAACCCTAACCAATAACCCTAACCAATAACCCTAACCAATAACCCTAACCAATAACCCTAACCAATAACCCTAACCAATAATCCTAACCAATAACCCTAACCAATAACCCTAACCAATAACCCTAACCAATAACCCTAACCAATAACCCTAACCAATAACCCTAACCAATAACCCTAACCAATAATCCTAACCAATAACCCTAACCAATAACCCTAACCAATAACCCTAACCAATAATCCTAACCAATAACCCTAACCAATAATCCTAACCAATAACCCTAACCAATAACCCTAACCAATAACCCTAACCAATAATCCTAACCAATAACCCTAACCAATAACCCTAACCAATAACCCTAACCAATAACCCTAACCAATAATCCTAACCAATAACCCTAACCAATAACCCGAACCAATAACCCTAACCAATAATCCTAACCAATAACCCTAACCAATAATCCTAACCAATAACCCTAACCAATAACCCTAACCAATAACCCTAACCAATAACCCTAACCAATAACCCTAACCAATAACCCTAACCAATAACCCTAACCAATAACCCTAACCAATAACCCTAACCAATAACCCTAACCAATAACCCTAACCAATAACCCTAACCAATAACCCTAACCAATAACCCTAACCAATAACCCTAACCAATAACCCTAACCAATAACCCTAACCAATAACCCTAACCAATAACCCTAACCAATAACCCTAACCAATAATCCTAACCAATAACCCTAACCAATAACCCTAACCAATAACCCTAACCAATAACCCTAACCAATAACCCTAACCAATAATCCTAACCAATAACCCTAACCAATAACCCTAACCAATAACCCTAACCAATAACCCTAACCAATAACCCTAACCAATAACCCTAACCAATAACCCTAACCAATAACCCTAACCAATAACCCTAACCAATAATCCTAACCAATAACCCTAACCAATAACCCGAACCAATAACCCTAACCAATAATCCTAACCAATAACCCTAACCAATAATCCTAACCAATAACCCTAACCAATAACCCTAACCAATAACCCTAACCAATAATCCTAACCAATAACCCTAACCAATAACCCTAACCAATAACCCTAACCAATAACCCTAACCAATAATCCTAACCAATAACCCTAACCAATAACCATAACCAAGTGTTTTTATTCTCTCCAAATAACAAATAAAAATACAAAATGATGACAATAAGCTGGGAGCCAAAAGGGAGGGACCAACAGAAACCCTTAAAGGACGAAAAATCCTGTAATCAGGGTCACCCTTACAATAGACTGATAGTTGCAGCCGGTTTGGTATAAAAATACATTAGTATTTAGTACGAAACTTAACTAGTTAGCTATCATATACAATCATAATCAAAACTATACATACACACATTAAGACAATTTATTGATCCATCAAATACTTTCGCAATTTTATTTTAAATAAATTAAGATTATTTAGAGAGCGCATTCATCCGGAATGACGTTCCATGCTTTCGGGCCAGCATATTTAAGCGAGAACATTCTAGTGTTTGTTCTCGAAAAGATAGGCCTATAGTTTGAGAAGGATCGTAACTTGTAGAGATTGACCTCAGATAGAGGTGAGAAGTAATTGTCGAATACTAAAGGTAATTGATTGTAGGTATATTTGTACATGAATTAATTGGTTTGGAAAAGCAATAGCCGCACGCGTTTGTTTGTAGATGTGGTCAGTAGGAATAAGGAATGTGAACCATTGATTATGCGGAGGGCTCTTTTTTGGAGGACATTTAATTTCTTCAGTCTTGTTGGATAGTTTGAAGCCCAGATATATATATATATATATATATATATGCATGCATAATACATACATACAGAAATAATTTATTCATAAATATATATATATGCTTAATTTATGGATGTATACATTAAAGATTATATATACATAGGTCTATTATTATACATTAAGTGATATAATGTTTTCACCTGCATCTGTATGTAGGTCGTTTCTTTCCCTATGTCACGCTTTTGGACGGACTCTCTCCCTTACCAGCCTCACTATACTTGACTATTTTACTCGCGTGGGACTTTCACTCTCAACAGCTTACACTTCAAGAGGCTCTTTTCACATTTTCAAATGCAATACAATAATATACGGTTTGCGCATAAACATAGCAGATGATGTTGAGAAGAATTTAGGAAAATATTACATAATAAGTTTAAAAATAATTAAATTGTTGATTAGTCTACATAATATATCATGCGAATCGCTGTATGAGTGTGTGCCTGTGAGTGTGTGTGCCTGTGAGTGTGTGTGCCTGTGAGTGTGTGTGCCTGGGAGTGTGTGTGCCTGTGAGTGTGTGTGCTTGTGAGTGTGTGTGCCTGTGAGTGTGTGTGCCTGTGAGTGTGTGTGTCTGTGTGTCGATGCGTTTTGTTGGCATCACTGGGGATTTAAGATGCGGCTGCAAGAAAAAGGCAAACTAGTTACGAAGCGAGGTATTAATTAAGGGGAGAGAGAGACAGACAGACAGACAGACAGACAGACAGACAGACAGACAGACAAAGACAGAGAGAAGGCTATTCGATCTGCCTTAGGAGATATAGACGTCGCCTTGTATTGGCTAATTCTGGATTGCTTAATTAGTCCCGATAGGATCTTTTCTTCTCTTTGATCTTGTGTCTTAGGATTCTTGTGGCATAATTAGCTCCTATAAGTACGTGTTAGACATGTCTGGTAAATTTATTGACATCTTTACTTCATAGGTCTACTGCATAATAATGCAGTGGTGAGTGGTCCAACCTATATATCCTGAACGCTGCATATGCTGGGGCCCTTCCTAGCTGAACGCTGCATATGCTGGGGCCCTTCCTAGCTGAACGCTGCATATGCTGGGGCCCTTCCTAGCTGAACGCTGCATATGCTGGGGCCCTTCCTAGCTGAACGCTGCATATGCTGGGGCCCTTCCTAGCTGAACGCTGTATATGCTGGGGCCCTTCCTAGCTGAACGCTGCATATGCTGGGGCCCTTCCTAGCTGAACGCTGCATATGCTGGGGCCCTTCCTAACTGAGCGCTGCATATGCTGGGGCCCTTTCTATAGCGGGAATCTGCATAATATATTATGTTGGGCCTTCCCCTTTGTTTCCACAACTTCCATAGGGCCTATATGCTGCTCGCACAGTTTTCTGTTCTGAAATATAAATTGTACAATGTGACAATTAATTTTGGAAAATAAATAGGTTGAATTGAAACATTTGAATTGAACTGACAGTTAGACGAAATATCTTCCAGTTGGGAACAGTTTAGGTGACATTCCACTGAGGACGCATTTCTCATTGATCTACGTTTCTTTCTGTAAGTTAAGTCTTCTCCATACGTTGGCGATAACTGGTTGTTTGATGTTTCGAAAATCTAGAGCGCCTCCGAGTAGAAATCTCAAAAGGGCGCTATATAAATGTCTGATTAAACTACATTACATTGCATTACTAAGTAGTCGCAATCGTAATTGATGTAGCGCTACTTCAGAAGGATTGATCAGCACATTCTTTGAAACTAATCATCAGAGACGATTGTTGGTAGGCCTATACCAACTGTTGGCGACTGTACTTTCTTGGTCTTGGCATATATGATAGTTAGTGGCCAGTTATCTCAGCCAGCCCTGTCTAATGATCATTCCAGAGTCAATGCATTCATTCTTCAGTAAATCTACTTGCTGAAGACGGTACTTGTAGGACAGATATCTGGGAATATTTCCATCTTTACACAGATTTGAACTCACGACCTCTGGGCTGGCAGTCCTTAAGACTAACCCTCACACTATCACGACCACTCATCCCAAAGATTGCAGCAAAATTCACAGGAATTCGAATTTCACTTTGATTATGGGTTCATGGGTGAATTGGAGCATTGACCGTGGAGTGAATTGAGACAATGACTGTAGGGTGAATTGGGGCATTAAAACTGAAGGGTCAATTGGGGTATGGGTTACAATGTTAATTGAGCATTGTTTGCAAGCTAAATTGGCTGTAGGGTGAGTGTTTTACTATGATTTCGTTCTTACGTCGTATAGCCATTTCTTCGTTGGTAATTACTGTCGAATAGTCTGTTTGCAGCAAAGAAGAAGAAGAAGAGCAGACCCCTCAGCTACAATCCTTTAGTCAGCCATCGATATGAAACGCTAACGACTTCATTTTTCTTACTCTCAGAGTCTCAGCACATGAAGACTGTAGATAAGATTCACAGTAAATTTCTCTGATTATCATGTACAGACGGATATTCCTACAGCATGCACACGTAATATGAAAAGCTGATGAATAAACTACTCACCTTTTATTTCGACTGCAACACAGACAAAGAGCAGCACAAAGGAGACGCCGAGAACCCAAACGAGGCAGACGAACGAATCACAAACGTCTTTCTTGCGCTGTCTACACCGTTTCTGCTGCTTAGCCATTCATCAGAGTTAGATCCAAGCAATCCGAATAGAACAGGAATCGACGTGCCTAGATATTATAATATATCCACTTGCAAACTCTTCCAATTTGTGAGTTATTGAATCCTTTGGTAAGGGGTGAGAGGTGTAGTCCACGGTTGACCAAAAGTAGTTAAATACTGGTGCATCTTGTCCGTTTCTAGGACGGGAAGTCCGCGCATCACTCGATGCAGTGGTTCATGGGAAGGGTGGTAGACCGAGTGTGACACTGGGGTGCGAAGGAGGGGAGTCAGCCTGGAGGCACATCACGGAGAAAGTAGGGTTCGGGAATCAGGTTTTGGGAAATCAGGGTTTGTGGAAAATCAGGGTTTGGAGGAATCATGATTTGGGAAATCAAGGTGTGGAATTATATCAACGAAATCGAAACATAGACGTAGATTTTTAACACTGGGCTAAGGTTATTGACCTGGGAATTAGTGGAATGTGCTGATCTGGGATTGAGAACGTCTGGAAATAGTGAGTGAAAGTCACGTTGTTTAAATGCCGTCTCCAAACGAGGTCTTGGAACATCGAGATGACGGGTATTACTTTTAAATATCGGATTTGGCAAAGAGAACGAATAGAAAAGAGATACGCTCGACTGAGGAACCGTGCAATGGAATGGCTGGAGCCGTGGTTAGACTGTATGCCGCAGGTCCAGAGTCTGGTGACAATCGAAGATGAGCATAAGATGCTTTGGCGATACGTCGTTCGGTCGGTCGATGCTACGCGCCGGAGACAGGACTATCGTATGCTTAGCATCGATGGATGTATGGATGGGTGGATAGAGGAAAGGAGGGAGGGATGGAAGAAGGAAGGTAGGGATAGATGGATGGATGCCACCGAAGCCAACAGAATCAGCAGCTGTCGATGAAACGGCAATAAGGGAGATGGCCTTATGTACGGTTTTGCTATGGCTTGCACTGTAGTAAGCGATGAATGGATGGATGGATGGATGGATGGATGTATGGATGGATGGATAGATGGCTGGATGGATGTATGAATGGATAGATGGATAGATGTATGGATGAATGTATGGATGGATAGATGGATGGATGGATGGATGTATGGATGGATGTATGGATAGATAGATGGATGGATAGATGGATGAATGGATGGATAAATGGATGGAGTAATGAAGTGGCGAATGAATGAACGAATGAGTAATACCTTGATCCAGATGACTGCATGAATGAATTGATTCATGAATGTATGACTGAATTTCTGGATGGGTTAAAGGGTGGATGGATGGATGGATTAACGGACGAATAGGTGCATGTGGTGATCGATTAATCGCTCATTCAACCAATCAACCATTGGGTCGATCAATCAGTCAATCAATGACCCAGTCAAGCATGAATTAACGAATGAATGCTGTTACGATGCATTGAGGCCTTCTGGCCAGCTCCCCTCCGCAGGTGGTCACACGTGACCCACAGACACAGCGACGAACACCCATCGAAACAGACAATATCACACTAGGCGAGATTTCTATATGCCCAAGCCTTCCTTGCCTCCCTCCTTCCCACTCTTCCTGTCTTCCTTTTCCTCGTCTTCTCCCTGTCCTCCCCTTCCAGCTGAATCGCTAAATGTGTTCATTTCGGGCGGAAATTAGCGCTCGTCGAGGGCACATCGGTTCTAATCCTGCTCGGCTAACCGGAGGCAATTTCGAGGCCACTTGACATCACAAGACGCACGTCATTGACCGTCACCCGTGTATCCCAGACAAAGTCAACAGACGGGCACGACGTAAGAGAGGTCGCGAACCCGGTCGGACAAGGATCGAACCGCACTCGATGCCGTAAGATTCGGTTTCGCGTAGGACTATATATAATATGTCACAGGCAATGGGTGAAACTACACAAGCATTTTTTTAAATGCCTGCTTTTAGGCAATTTGTAAAATCCCGTATTTATGGTTAGAATTAGGCTATACGTGGTTATGGCTAGGACTAGGGTTAAAGTTAGGGTCTTAAAATAGCCTAGGCATTTTACAAAATCCATGGTTTCAGTCATTGCCTATAAGTTGTAACATAGGCCTATATATATATTTAAATTATATAGAGCAACTATTGAATCTGGAAGTGCCGGACAGATCCAAGGAAGAAGAATGAATGGACGATAAGAACCAGGCGAACTACGGCAGTTCTGAAGGAGCCATGGCACTTCGATTGGGCCGGGGATTTAGGATTGGCAGAAAACCATCAATAACCTCAGATACGCTAACGATATCGTTCCACTGGACACAAACCGGAAGAACGACGATACCTCGTGAAATATTCGTCGAAAATGCAGCAGGAGAATATGGAACATCGTTCAACCTCACGATGACAACAGTCATGACGATAACTGGTATGGGTGGTTTCAGCTTAACGACATTGCGTGGTAACAATTAAAGATCGTCAGCGTTGCCCTCCACCTTTATTTAGGCTTGTGACTGGCACTGCCTGAGGGCTGGCAATGTAAATCTTCGTAGTGAATAAATGAATGAATGAAATGAATGAATGTAGGCCTATAAAAATGTAGCCCATTCGATGTATATAATTGTACAATTATATCGAATGGCCTACATTTCAATTATCAAAGTTTTTCGTTTTACTGCTGCCATTTTGGAGTAAAAGGCTGAATCCACGTTATCCGTTTGCTCTTTATGTCAGTGTGTCGCCATTCATCCGATTTCCCTGCGACCCAGAAGGGGGAGTTACTCAAACGGCGATCGAATGGTCGGATTTGATAAAAACAGATGATGAGAATATCTGGGAATCTGACGACTATAATTATCCGCACTATATCAACGCCTCTTTAGCTGATGCTTGGGTCCAACACCCCAACCCCCCTCCGGAAAATCGTATATGATGCATGGAGCTCATGAGTGCATGAGCATTCACCAGTTGACAGCACTAGTTCGAAACGGACCGTCCGTCGCAAGGAAACAGCATGATAACAATTGCAATCAGTTTGAATGGCAACGAAACCAACGCACGAAATTACGCACTGAGAAATCTACTCTAACCATAGGGTGAGTTATGGAGAACACACTGGGGCGCAGAACTGAGGAACCAAGTTTTATACCCGTATCGCCCTTCAGTTTGACTGTAGCCTATAAATACGCCTTCGATATGCTGTGGTGTTTGTTAAAATGAGATGCATAACACGTACGCTGGGTGTCTTGCATGGCTGCTTGCAGTTAAATTCGACTCCTGTAATAACTTAATCATAGTGCAGTTTTAATCATAAAATATTATTGCGGTTTGTCAGTTTAAATTAAGCGAAAATTATTTTTTTTATTGTTTACCCGTGGTAAGTACTGATCCCTCGGGTTGATAAGACTAATATTCGGAGAGAGAAAGATGGTTTTCTGGAACGACTTATTATTATTATTATTGTTATGGGAAGCAGTAGTAGTGGTGGTGGTGGTGGTGGGAAGTGGTGGTGGTGGTAGAAGTAGTAGTAGTAGTAGTGGGTGGAGTAGGGGAAGTAGTAGTAGTAGCAGAAGTATCATCATCATCGTCATCGTCATCATCGTCATCATCATCGTCATCATCATCGTCATCATTATCGTCATCATCATCGTCCTCATCATCGTCCTCATCATCGTCATCATCATTACTGTCATTATTAATATTATTATTTTCCCTCTGTTCTGGAATGGTTATTATTATTATTATTATTATTAGTATGTCATAATTTAAATATTAATTTTGAGTCATGATATCCTTGGGGTAAAATAGTCACGCATCGTTTGGTAGGACCATACTATAATTAGGACACAAGCCTTATTAAGTTAAGACACATAGATATAAGCACATATGACGTTAGGCTGTAACAGGCCACGTACCATCATCGTAATCAATTATTGGGTCCAATTATGATGCAAATGAATTCATTATGTACCATCCAAACGTGAGCATACAGCCATACACACAGATTTATGAACATGGTTAGTTTTGACTGCTAGCTTAATTAGGCTAGGCCTATTATAAAAAGTTAACTCGGTGAAACAGTTTATAATATCGCATCTATTTACTTACACAGGCTTCTGTATCGCTGCTTTGTTCATTTTTTATGCGCGCGGGTTTGTCCCACGCTTATAAAGATTACTTACTTAGACATTTTTAAGAGCTGCAGTTCTCATGATTCGAATAAATTCAACAAGTGCTGCTTTGGTCAATATCAAGGTTCATAGGGCAGCTAGGCATGCAGGAAAGATCGCATACTTCCTCAGCGACCAATATTGCGCTCATCATGTGACCAATAAAATTATTATAATCGATCATCGTGACCTCGCGTGATGCGATTAAATTAGATATGCGCTAGATAAATAAGAGGGTTATGTGAGTGTGAACGCCGCTTGAGATTGATTCACGTGCTTGGAGATGTGACGGATAGTCATCTGACTTGGGAGGATATGGCTGTGTTGATGTCAGTTGGTTGTGCTTTCTTGTTGAAAGTGACAGAAACGGATCTGATAAAAGGCGTTTCAGATTTCAGAATCTAGTTCCAAGATCGGCGGTGTATATATATTGGAAGGTGTGTACTTTTTATTTTTTTTATTTTGGGGTAGCTTTAAGGGAACTGTTGATTCAATTCGGGAATTGTTTATACTAGGGTGTGGATTGACAACTGTTGTGTAGCTTTTGTAGCTTCGGTTTTATTGCTTAACAGTATCAGTATGCAGTTTATTAGCGACTATGTGGAATTGGTTAGATACCTATGTACGCCATTTGTAACAGTAATTCTAATAGTAACTTCTTCAGTCCCATTATCATCATGTACATAAAAGGCAGCAAGCGATGCTCGCATAATTTAAATGTGTGATGATCTCCGTTGATTAGGAATGAGCAAACCCGTCGACAGAAATCCCCGGGCCCTAGGCAGAGAAATTGCCGACCCATAGGTAGAGAAATGTCAGGCCTCTAGGCATATGAATTTCGGGCCTCTAGGAAGTGCAGTCACAGGCCTCTCAGACGGAAGTGGGCGTGCTCTATAGCCAAAGAAATGATAAGCACTGTAATATTCAGATCTCTGAAGTCTAAACTTATTGTGGTTAAGTGTATGTAATGTTATGTTTAAAAGGAGTAGATCAAACTTTTGTATTTGTATAATGATTATTATATGTTTTATAAGTAGATCGCGAACCCAGCCCAGGCCCCTAAAAATGGCTTTGCATTTGAATCTGCCCTCCATCTCAATGGGCCTGGGAGTGGGGTAGTTTTGAGGCAAGAGTTGATTTATTTTCAGGTATGTATCTGTGGAAAAAGTGTTCTCTTTTGTGCCCTTTGCCCATAACACAACTATGAGGAATGGAGCTCTTTGTGTGGTTGTCCCAGTCATATGGAGTAATCTTTCCTTATGGATGCATCTGCACCCTGGGATGATGCTGCCTCAAACTTTGCTTACTTAACTTAAAACTGTTCATTTTGGGTGCATTGTAGTTGGGAGCGCCTTTGAGTAGTTTCCTTGTAGGGTGCTATATATAAATTTATGATTGATTGATTGATTGAATGAATGAATGAGTTATGTAGTTGTGATTTAATTAGCTATGCCATTTGAGTATTCATTTATAGCTAAAGATTAGCATTAAGTATTATATGTGGAGCTGTGATTGGCTGCTGCATAAGAGTGGTGTAACCTGCTTAATAGTGAGTGATCAGGAGTAATGGTGTCCTGCTGGCCAGTAGAGGTTAAAACTAATAAGCTGAGGACACTGTCATTAAAGAGTGGAAAAGCTTAGATTCGAGTGGTCGGGAGTGTGGGTTTGATCCTTGTACAAGGGGTTACTGCACGGCCAAGTCCTTTGCACACAATTGCTCTGCATTATAACTGCAATTGTGTCATTGAGGTATGTGTACTCTTCGGAACTATTTGTAGGAAGGGCAATATTAAATTACAGTTGTATTGTATGGTATAATCTTTGATTAGCGATGATGCTCTGTTGATTAATAGCATATGATCTGCTTGTTGTGATTCAGTCTTTGAAGGTTTGGCGAATGTCTGAGGATTTTGTGCTGAGAGGTCCTGCTGGTGCAGTGGAGGCTCTCGTTGACCCGTCGGCTTCCATGAACGGCTCACAGCACAGCATCAACTCAGAGAATGGAAGCAATTGTCTGAGGCCGTCCCTGGACAATGAACGGACGCCGCTTATCAAGGCATATTCCAGTGAAAACGATGAGCCGAGAAGCGATGAAGAGAAGACTGACGCTCTGGTTGATTACGAACACAGGTCTCGTTGGTTTATATGGCTTTCTTGACTGGTTGCAATTGGCTGACTGGCTGTGCTTGGCTCAAGGTCAATTATGTTTTGCAGGCTGGTTGTGTTTAGATATGTTTTGCTCACTGGTTGTGTTTAGATATGCTGACTGGTTGTGTTTGGATATGTTTTGCTCACTGGTTGTTTTTAGATATGCTGACTGGTTGTGTTTGGATATGTTTGCTGATGGGTTGTGTTTAGATATATTTTGCTGACTAAAAGAAGTTTATGGTATTTTGAAGTTTTGCCGTATGCATTGTATATTATGGTCGTAAATTGAGCTCCAGTTTTCATCTGGCTACTCTGAGTTTGGTTGTGACCATAATTATCTCACTTCAAAGCCAATTAATTTGTTGGAGTCTTTCTTCAGAACAGTCTGTCAACCAACTGTATGACATACCAGTAGTGTATAACTGTATATTTATAGTAATTATAATATATATAATATATTTGGGTATGTGATGGTGTTATGGTGACAGTGAGTGGTAATGTGTTAACTGTCACCATCATTTCCATGATTCAGATCAGAGTGTACGAAGCCAATTAACCCATTGATGTTGTTAACATTTGTCTTTTTATTGAAAGGTTCTAAAATCCTCTTTCACTGCCTCTGATGCTTTTTTACCATAGTGAAAAACTGTGTATTTTGGGTGATTAATATGTGAGTTAATCTTGATTAACGATGATGTTCTGTTGATTAGTAGCGTGTATTGTTTGTACAAAAGTGAAACGCGATTAGCAATTGCCACACAGTCATTTAATCTTCTTGTTGTCATCCAGATGGAGCCTGAGCGTGAGTCGCCAGCAGTCCGTGGTTGAGACCAATGCAGCCACGGTCGAAGGAGTGGGTGTTCCAGTTACCAGACGCACCCTCGGGACTTTTGCCGGGGTCTTCTGCCCTGTGGCTCTGTCCATGTTTAGCACTTTGCTATTCCTTCGACTTGGTAAGAATCATCCCAATAATGAGACATTTATAATTATCTAATGGATATTGTTATACCAAACTTAATGAACCTAAGCAAAAGTTTTTGTTGAATTAATCTTAGTGAATAGCTAAGCTCTCTGTTTGAAACAAATCATTTGTTCAAGTAGGTCCAAAATTATGAATTAAAATTCAGGGTTGATTCAATAAATGTGTTTCAGATAATTGTTAGACAACAAGATACTTAAACTTAAACTTATTCATTTTGTAATTAACTAAGTAAGAAATAAATTGAGCAATTGAAGTGTAATATGGATGGAATGTAGAGACATTTATTTCTTAATATATTTGAAAAATGTTGGCTTTAAAAAATTGTTTTTTTTTTCAAAATTGGTTATTGTGAAAGTCTTTCTCCAATTGGCATGGTCAGAATGATCATTGCTCCTCAATAAGTAAGATATGCAGAGAAAGTCTGAATCATTAAATGATTGTCAGTATATTATTATTGTTATGTGAAGTTCAAATGAAAGATGTGTTTGTTTTATAATTAACTGAGTAAGAAAATGTTTCTTCATTTTTCTGAACTTTATGTTTTTATGTGACCTAATACGTTTGAAGAATTAAGTGCAGATTATATTTTACTTTCACTTTTTAATCTCTTTTTAGTCTCTTCTTTTCAAATAACGCATTAAAACTTTGTATTGCTGTTACTAATACCGCAAACAAGCACCATTGTGAGTCTAATCTTTGCTAAACCATTGTGAGTCTAATCTTTGCTAAACCATTGTGAGTCTAATGTTTCTTTTTGATGTCTGATGTGCAGATAATTAACTGCTGTGCTGAGTTTCTCATCTGGGTTTTGTTTCAGGGCTTGTGCTGGGTCAGGCAGGATTCATACAGATGCTTGTCATGTTCTTTCTTGCCTATTCCATCCTGTTCATGACGATCCTGTCAATCTGTGCCATATCAACCAATGGGGCGATAGAAGGAGGCGGAGCTTATTGTATCCTTGATGATGATATCATATTCAATCGACTCTAAATTAATATTCATATTCAATGGTTATCAACTGAACTCAGATTTTCAATTGATGTCATCGATGTTAAGTGACAAAGGGGCTGATTGACCAGTTGGCTCAGGGTTTAAGGTTTTAATTGTAAAGATGCATAATTGTTAGGCAAGTAAGGCCAGGGGCGTCGATCCCGGGGGGTCGACGGGGACAAACCCCCCACCTTTTACAGAGATGGGACAAGTTATACAGGTGTCTCCCCACATTTCCTACTCCTCTCATTGGGTGTCCCCCCCACCTATCAAACGAGATTGCCACCTCTGAGTAGGGTTATGAGGACCCTGGTTGCTGAAGATTGATTAATGATGATGGTGTTTTCATACTAAAAGTTTTGACCTCATGACAAGGCCTTTGAGGATTTCAGTCGATGGAGCATTTAGTTAAATTACCTCTTACCTTAGGTAATTGCAGATTGTTATGTTGTAGTTGACTGCCACTAACACCACCAAGTAAAACCAGTACAAACACCATAGTTTTACACTACCAACAGTCACCAATATAATGCAACTGTAACATGATGTTGCCTTCCTTACAATTAGTTCAGAAGTTCAAATACCCCTTGATGCAGGTATATTGCTGAGCAATTGTTCGCAAAGGACTTGCTCAAGGTCCTTACACAGTAACTCCTCGGACTAGGATCGAACCCGTACTCTCCGTGTTACATGCCGACCGCTCTAACCAATTGGCCATCGTATCACACAACATATGCTATGGCACTGCACACTATGACTACACTAAGGCTACCAACTGACACCGATATCATCTACTGACCCTGTCGATTGCAAACATAAGAAATGTGTTTAGAAGAGAGTGCTCTTGGCCTTGACCCCTGACCTTCAGTCATGATCAGCCGTGCGCTTGGACCAGAGTTCGGAGGCAGCATCGGACTGCTCTTCTTCCTTGCACAGGTCGTCAGCTGTGCCATGTACATATCCGGATTTGTTGAGGCTCTCGTCGACAACTTTGGAGCAGGCGGTGAGTCTCGCTTTTTTCTGGACTCAAAAACTGTTCTGGTTTTATGGACTTTAGACTTCCATCTGTCAAAGACTTTTGCATTCGATAGAATGTTGCTAGGATTCTATTTTTATGAGTGACTGAGTATGTTGGATAAGTTTCATTTGTATCCATTGCTGCCAAAATGGTTGGTGTCAATAACTGATGATGATGATGATGATGCTATAGTATACAATACCCTACTAAGTACAATATGGTATGATATTAATCAGTTGTTGCACACACTATGTGGACTACACTACGTACGTATGCCAAACCATGTTGTCCAATTGTTCTGTGTCCATGCTTGTATGTAGGTGACATTTTGTACAGTACCTCGTAAGGTAGGTACCTTACAGAACTTCTGTACTATGCAATGCTGTAATGTAATGTAAATCTTCAAGAATTTCATGGTGCTACATCATGGAGGCCAGCTTATCTACCATAATGACCAATAATTGCAGAACATAACCCAGTCTCCATTTTTAGAGGGTTGATTTTTGCTCTAATTCAATTTTAGCCGAATCTATAATCATTGCTTTACTGTAGGATGAAGATTTGATTTTATGATGTAAGCCAGAGACATAGATTATGATGATGTGTGATGTGACCTGTTTTGGTTGCTGGAAGGTGGTCTTCTTCATCCTGGAATGCCTGGCCTACCAAGTGACTCCCCGTGGTGGAAGTACCTCTATGCGACTGGTATACTGGCCTTCTGTCTCCTTGTCAGTCTCATCGGAGGTCACATGTACGGAAAAACCAACGTCTTCACGCTTCTGGTCAGTCGTGACAATGTGTTGCTCATGTGCTGCGATGACATGTTACTTATGTGCTGCGATGACATGTTACTTATGTGCTGCGATGACATGTTACTTATGTGCTGTGTTCTGCTGATGTCAGAAATTGCCTTTGTGCTATGGTATTTTTATTTCTTTATATTATATTATTATTATTCTGTTCTGATAAATAATATGTAATGTATATCTTATGCCTCATTTCTTTGTTAAATCATAGCATAAATTAACCTAATTATCTTCTTAATGTTTATTTTTATGCCCCATTTCTCTGTAAGATCATGGCATAAATTGACTTAATTATCTTCTTATTTGTTCGCAGATTGTTGTTGTCTGTACGTTGTTCGTCATGATAAGCACCTTTGTGAAGAAAAATGTCTGCGTATCTTATCCGAAAGACACGAATCATCTGCCGATGAACGATAGCATAGCAATCCAATACAACTGCAGTCGAAACGACAGCGCTCTTTATCCAGGGATGAACAGTCATTCGTTCATGGATAATGTTAACTGTATGTTTTTTTTTAAATAGAGATCAGCATCACAATTTATGCATAGGCATAATAATTTATCTAATGAGTTTTATGTTGATGTTTCGTCTTATAGTGGTTTGAGAAATTATTTATTTCATTGTAGTATGATAGTTTAACATTGAATTGCACTGTTTATAAATAACCTTTATGCAGAGCATAAGCATTTTAAATTTAGGCCTAGTCATAATTGCTGCAATTATTTCAATAATAATAATGATAACAGCCTGATATTTATAGCTACTAATGGTTTTTTGCAGGTGCATTTAAGCAATGGAAAAAAAATTGTGCTTGATTACCTTTTGCATTGGTCTGGAGAGCTGAGATCCTGGTTTTAAATATAACTTTTTAGTTTTGTCCATTATTGAGGCATGACTCCTCTTGTGACAGATATGTTATTTTACAAACTGACACACTGCAGTAATTTATATGATGCAAGACTTTGTTGCCTTTTTCATTGGGTCCGATTTTAATTCAATTATACTCTACAGATTGTAATCACTTTCATTGCAATTTTATCAGTATATTTAAAGTTATACAAAGGCACAACTAGCATTAAGGTTGTTGTTGAATTTCTTTGTTGGTTTGACTATTTCAGCAAACTACACGAAGGACTACATGTCGAACAATATTATGTCATTCCCGACTGTATTTGCCATTCTGTTCAGCAGCGTGACTGGCATAATGAATGGTGCAAATATGTCAGGTATGGATAACAGGCAACCAGTGGATTTGCCGTGTAAATAATGCATTAGCATGGATGATTTAAATAGCACCCCTTCGATTTGTCGGCTGAGAAGTGCTCCCAGTCGTGGCATAACTGGATCATCTTCAGCTTCAATAGTACGCTGTCATTAGACAATTGCTTGTGCGCCATTTCATAAAGTAATGTGATACAAGTCTGTAGTTTGGAATGTGATTGATGGTTGTGAAGATCTTGATGGATGGTTATGGAGATCTTGTAAACTGTCAAACAGTTTTCACACAATGTAATTTTCTTACAAAAGACTAAGTGGTTGTTCAACTATAATTTTCCAAGTACCAGGATCTATCCAATCACCCACCGACTGGAGTCCAGCGCTGGTGACTGTTTCTAATGGACGAGTTTTCTGAATGATTAACATTCTTCTGTAACATCTGATCAATGCCATAAGCGCCTGCAAACTGACATCTTTGTCAGTGATTTCGTTGGCCCGTGTCGGGAGCGCCGCTGACTTATGGTGGCGTTTATAAATACTTGATCATGATTGGATTACCTTAACTTGAACATTATCGTGATTAGTTCAGTTAAATTGAAAATATCTCCAATTAATTGCAAAATTGTTTTTTTTTTCTATTTATAAGGAGAGTTGAAAGACCCCACCAAGGCGATACCACGGGGAACATTGTCTGCCACTTGCTTCACGCTCTCAACATACCTCATTCTCACAATTCTCTTTGCCTGCTCAGCAGATCGGTGAGTAGGGGAGACATTGAGAGTTCACTTAGAGAGTGGGTTTTGTCAACGTAAATAAGCAATCCGGGGTTTAAAGTCGAGTGTGCTGTGTACATTTAACTCAAAACAGCGACTTCACCTCTAGAGAAATTATGTCCTGTTGCTATTTACAGATTATTAAATCTGTCACAGCCATTGTACTTACTTTCTGCTGTCTGACAAAACAAACTACCTGTGGTCAGTTAGTTGCTATTTAACAACAATGTGTGATTATAAAGATCATTAGCGTCGCCCACCTCCTTTATCCAGGCTTGAAACTGGCACTGCTCGAGTGCTAGCAATGGTGGAGTTATGCTACCCTGTCATATAATTAGTTCTATTTATAGTTTTATTTATATTAGCTAAAAAAAGTACTTCGGATTCTGATTAAAAAACTCAGGTGGGTCTTTCCAGTGGTTTCTCATAAAGTTAGGAATGAAAATTTAGCTTATATTTTGGGCATGCAGCCATTTAAAGTTTTTGAAAGGCTATTACTTCTGCCCAAAGCCTCCGATCTGCATTCTACTCATTACTGAAAACCGCCCTCTTTAGTCTTAGTCGGACCGGGAGTGCCTCTTGAGTAGATATCTTGAAGGGGTGCTATATTAAGTTTGATCGATTGATTGAATTGTTAACGTTAATTGTGTGTTATGGTTTCCAGTCACCTCTTAATCGGAAACTACACGTTTATGATTCCTATCAACATCTGGCCTCCGTTTGTCGTCATTGGGATATTTGCTGCCACTCTGTCTGCCGCACTTGGCAATCTCATCGGTGGATCGAGAATTTTGCTTGCTTTGGCAAAGGATGAGATATTCTGTAAGTCTGTATGATAATTTACAGGTTGTCAGTATTTCTATTGTCCCTCATTGTTCAGACCACCTCTTGACTCGACCTTGGGTTTGGTGGACTCGATTACATCACTGGCCGTTTCCTTAATGTTTTTTCTCTCATTTCTGTGGTTGCTGATTTAAGCACAATCACAATCATAAAGTAGAGGTGATGATGTTTCTAAAGTTATGACCTAAAAATTGTAAAGCTATTTTGCAAGGTTGTAAGATATTTTTGCCAATATTGACTGATTTTTATTTTATCCTAGGGGTCATCCTGAAGCCAGTGACCATAATGACAAGGGGTGGAAATCCTTTTGTCTCTGTTCTTACCACCTGGTTTCTTGTTCAGGTAAGTTTGACAAAGTGTGGACTTCTTCCCTAGTTCAGCAATGGAGCATCCTTGTCAGAGCTGCTGAAGTTATTGTTGATTCAAATTTTAACGTATGCGCCATAGCTGGAGACGGGGAGGTGGTGACTGTTGTTTCCTTATCTTGTACTCTGGTGTGCATATATTTATCCGTGGTCAACAAGTTCTTGTGTTTCTTCTCAGACTAGACCTCGGCCTTTGAATAAAAAGCTTCAACACTCTTCTTTCACCAAAATCTCGACAGGTTTTAAGTTTGCTCCAAGAAACGACACTGTTTTGCATGTGTGTCTCTGCTAAGCAATCTTCCATTGCTCTCAAACATATGTCCTTCTGAAGACTTCAGTCAGCAATTTCATCTATCATCAGCAGGTCCATCTGAAGACATGTTGGCGACCAACTGACCCATACTATTATACGAGCAATTAAAATGAAGTCGTGAGCTCTTTTTTATTGTGGGTTGTTTTTCTGCATTTTTCACTTTAGTATTAATATAATATATGAATTAACTATTACTGTCAGTCAACAAAGAAATAATTTATTAATAGTTTGATGATTTATTTATAAAGTTGTTAGATTAATCAGAATTAAAAAAATTAGCCAACGTTGTTTCATTTCAAATAGTGCATCCAAATACTCGGATTCGGTATTCTGTGGAAATTGTCTTCTCCTTGGTTATGCCCTGTGGTAGATCATCGTCTACTCGACTGCAAAAGCCATCTCATTCCTGATAATATTTCATACTATCACCACTAATCTACCTCCAGTTTTATCTGAATTCTAACTAATGCATCGTTTTAACATATCTTTTGCAGATTAATGTTTTCTTTTGTTTCAGGTGGTTCTATTGTCTGGCTCACTGAACGCAATTGCCCCAATGTGTTCGGAGCTTTTCCTTTTGTCGTATGCAACTACTAATCTAGCCTGTCTGGCTCTTGATATGTCATCAGCACCAAACTTTAGGTATCGGTCCTGACAGTATTATCAGCAACATTACAATTTTTTTAGTTAATTAGTGACTATTATTAGTTCATACAAACATTTGAATCTTAGGATAGGCCTAGGATAAGCCTGATTTGAAGCTAGATTTCACATTGGGCTTACTCTAGGCCTATTCTACAGAATTATTATTTGTAACTTTGTCATCATGGAAAAATTGAAATAGTAGTTAGTGGTTCGAAGAGGACGTGTTTGGTCCAAAGAACGGAGAGAGCGACCAGAGAGACAAAATACGACACAACAGGAAATGGGACAGATTTTCAGAGTTAAGTTCTACCCTAAAGTTAATTGAACATATGTTTGTGTACGGTCTTAACGGCCGTAACATTGAGCATCACAACTAGTATATCTATTCATTTTAACTTAATTTACTACCACCAATCAAAAATAACATACAAGTTTAATGGACAGATGTGTTAATTGTTTTGTTTTTGAAGGCCAAGCTTCCGATATTTCTCGTCTGTGACGGCTCTTCTGGGTTTGGTAGGATCATTGGCAATGTGTTTTGTAGTCAATGCAATCCAGGCATCAGTGGCAATTGCAGTCTTAGTCATTCTCTTGCTGGGTCTCCACCTGCGTGGCTTTGAGACCTCGTGGGGGTCGATCAGTCAGGCCCTCATCTTCCATCAGGTCCGAAAGTACCTGCTGCTCTTGGACAGTCGTAAGGACCACATCAAGTTCTGGCGACCACAGATGCTTCTCATGGTGTCGAATCCGCGCGGCTGCTGCCAGCTCATTGACTTTGTCAACGACCTCAAGAAGAGCGGTCTCTACATCCTTGGCCATGTCAAGGTTGGAAGTCTCGACTCGGAGGTCACCGATCCTATCGTGAATGACTACCCGAAGTGGCTCAGCCTCGTGGATCATCTCAAGGTGAAGGCCTTTGTGGAGCTGACCCTGGCTCGGAGCATCCGCGAGGGCATGCACCACCTGATCCGAGTGTCCGGACTTGGAGGGATGAAGCCGAACACCATCTGCTTCGGTTTCTACGACCAGAAACTGCCGGGGGATTCGTTGGCTGAGCGGCAACGCAAGGCGACTACTAGACGCCGTCTGCTTAAGTTCTACAACCCGGACCCGACCGAAAACACGGAGCTGGTGGACAACTTCACGCACCTGCGGGACGCGAACGCGGAGAGGTCGTTCGGAGGCGGAGAGTACATCCAGATGATCTATGACACTCTGAAGCTGAAGAAGAATGTCTGTCTGTGTCGCCACTTCCACCTCATGGACAAGGAAGCCATCTCTTCCAGCAAACGCAAGATGCACATCGACGTCTGGCCGATCAACTTCTTCCAGCCGGAGACGGCCAATCACTTTGACAACACGTGCCTCTTCGTGCTCCAGCTGGCCTGCATCCTCCACATGGTCCGCGGCTGGAAGAAGAAAACGAAGCTCCGGGTGTTCACCTGCATCGAGGAGCAGCGGGAGGAGCGCGCTCGCAAGGAGAAGAAGCTTGCCGAGTTCCTGAAGCTCCTTCGCATTCGTGGCGAGATTAAAGTTGTTGGCTGGGAGCACATACTCACCAGCCTGCAGCAGTCGCTCGGCGAGCCAAACATCGGTATGGCCGCGCTCGCAAGCGGCGTTCACGAGCCCGGTGAGCCCCTTCCGGACGAGTATATGACAAAGATAAATGGTCTGATTCGCGAGCAGTGCCAGGAGACGGCCGCTGTGTTCCTGTACTTGCCCAAAGCACCTTCTGGTGAGGGCAACAAGCAGGAGACGTATCTTCGCAAGCTGGAACTGCTTACTGACGACCTGCCACCAACAGTGTTGGTCCACGGTCTACAGCCAGTCACCTGCACATCATTGTAAGCGCGAGATAATTGGTCGCTGTAGCTAGGATTAATTGACGTATTTGATCACAGACAGCATTCCGCCTTTACTTATAGACTGGTTTTTAGCTGAGACGAGTCATGGCAGTTGTAGCTGTACTAAGTTGATCTCTGCTGGACTGGGGAACAACGAATCTAGCGTGTATTCAGATTTTAACTTCTCCTATTGACCTTGTATGGCTAACTGTGCTTTGGAGTACTTTGAAACTGCAATGGAGCATAACTAACTGTGCAGAGGTTGTTTTTAATGCATAGTGTGTATTGAATAACTGCAATGTGAAATTGTCAGTGTCGTCGGTCATACTGGGCCTTTCTCTAGTTTGTGTATTCCTGGAGACATCCTTGTCGTGTCGTACTATAAGGAATGCCTGGCTCAACGAATGACCCTGATCTGTTTCAATTGCTGACTCAAAGTTGGCCTTGAGATATCTCGGTTCCATTACAAATCTTGTTTGATCTAGAAACTTCAAGCATTTTCTCTTTTAGGTTGTTCTACCTGGCTTGCCTAATGTGAGACTCTTAAGTGTTTTCTGAAAGAGTGTCTCGATTAATCCTTGCTACTCATTAAAAGTTAGATGCTTTCTTAAAACCAATTAATGAGAACTTCTGTTTTGTCTAGCAGTATTTAATGTAGTAGATATGTTTTAAAATATGAACTGATATTAAAGTTTGTGTTAATATTTGCACTAGTAAATTTTGGTGAACTTTAAACTCTGCTGCTTGAAACTTTTTTATTTCTTCCTGAATGTTTAAAGTGAGAGCATGTTGGTGTACTAAAATGGGTGGCATGCTTTTCCTGAACCACTTATCCCTAGTCAGTGAACAAATAAAATTTATGATGCTCTCTCGCTTTCTAAGTCATAGGAACAAAATTATTGACAAGTGCACAATTTATGGGTGGTGATGGGAGTTTTAGTAAAGTGTCTATCAGGGCAGCCACATTACCAGTTGTGATAATTGCTCATGGTAAATTTAGATGGAGAGAGAGAAGAGTTTAGATTGTTGACTGGATTACACTAAGATCTAAATAATGATTTCCTGCTTTTCTCGTGATGTGCCTGGGTCAGTAAGCTGTCATACAGAAAATCTCCACACTCCTGAAAAAATATTCCACCGGAAAAATTCTGCAAGCAAACGGCCCGAGGAATGACACTGACCGTATTTGAATGGGGGAAGTCCAGGAAAACTCCCTAGGAAATGTCAAAAATATTCCTCAGTTTAGTCAAATCTTTCCAACAAACAATTTACATTTGGATAATTTTTCTGAAGTTTTTAGCTGTTGTAATTAAATATAAACAGTTATTCTGTTTGTTTGGTGTTGCACTGGATTTTAATCTGCACAATGAAACTTACCAGCACACACACACACACACACACACACATATATATATATATATATATATATATATAGCTGTTTGTGTTATTGTCGTATCTCATTAGCTAATGCAAGCTGCAACATATGTACTCGATTTAACCGTGTCTTTTCAATTTCACCAATGGTACAACTGTTTTCAACGATGTAGACAACAATTCAGTTTGCTACTTTCCATCTGTTACATCCTCCATTAGTTGTAATGTAATGTGATAATATTATATTGGAAGGCGTATTTATATCACATCTTATATATTGGTGCAAATTCATGATGCTTGGTTGGATTAGTATGTGCTCTTTGGAGCTGTTTACATTAGAGTCAACTAGCTGTCATGCAGTTCTGGCTGCTCTCCTGAAGTCTATATTAGGTATCTTGTTGACAAAAATGGTGGAAAATTGGGTGCTTTAAAAGAACTACAATCATTTTATACCAAGATGAAGGTCATCAGAGAAAATGTTTTGTACATGTTTCCATTTCTTTCAGGTCCTTTTATAATAAATAACATATTAAAATGTTTGAAAATTTGTCTGATCTGACTCTAAATGCTAAAAGCAATTTGGAAATCGATGCAACTAATCGTTACAGTGTTAATTACATTTACTAGGAACAACATCGTTGAGGTTTTGCTTATTACATCCTTTTCCACGTTAACGTTGGTGACTTCCTTTTCCATCTAGGGGTTGAAGGGGAAATGAAAATCAGCAAAGATCCACTGAAGAATAGAAATGCACTGAGCTTTGCTGTATGAGAGAAAGCTGCTGAAAATTAGGAATAAACCCTGGTCTTTGCTGAAATATAAATTTAAAACTATTGCTAAGGCAGTTTTGGCTTTACCATTAGCAGTGAGAGTGAAACATAATTATGTGAAGAAAATATCAGATATTGTAACATGAGATGGACAGGTTTATGTGCTTTGTTGGCAGTCACATAATTTTGTCGAGTAGGTTTTAATCATTGCCAGAAGATGTGCCAATAGGATAAACATAAAAGATATATTGGTCCTGGTGGCCATTTTGACAATAGTAAATTATTTAACTAGAGATAATGAAGATGTAGTCAGGTTGGGTGGGAAAGGTGGTTATATTCACGAATGAGTTATTGGCGTAGTGATTTTTTTATGGGAGAAGTTGCATTTCTGCAGATTTGAGAAAAATTTATATAGAGCTGAGAGAAGGGATGATCAATTCAAACTTTACTTCCATAGTTAATGCAAATGGGTTCATTTCAAAATTATTGGATGTTCTTTTATTCCCTCCTTTCAATTCTGATGTAGGCTTTGGTGAATGATGTTCTATAGAAAAAAGTTTTCATTTAGTTGCAAGCATAATTATTCTGTATAATTACTGCATTACATGTATATAATAAAATGTGCAAAAAGATTCATAGTAGTTTTTCATCACTTATTCCAATTCGAGAAACCCTTACCCTACAGCTTTGGCGTGGGTTGCAGATGAGTGCAGGGAGGGGCCAGAGGCCTTGTAGGGTAGGTTGTATGCAATGCTAACAATTTGACACTTGGTGCAACATTGTCAGCATTTGAATAACATATCTGCATTTTTACAGCCTTTTTGTGGCTCAATAATTTCCATGAAAGAGTTTCATTGCATATGCTTCAAGTTGGGTTAGGCTCAAAATTATAATCTCTCAGGTCAAAAGAGGGACGTAAAACACCTCTTGGCCTAAATTTCCGACCTTGGCCCCAGTGTTCACATCCTTGTCTTTACTAGTTAAATAGGAACTTCAGAAGCAGGTGGTAACCAATCTGAACTAGATATGGTTTGCAGACAATGTGAAATAAGCAGTGCACACCTGTAGTGACTTCTTGGTAGTCACTTTCTGTCTATTGACCTTTGAATTCATCAAAGTCCTTTTTCATGTTTTTCGCTAATGAAAGACCAAAACAGGTGACGATTCATCGCCCAAGGACAACAACACCTTTAAAACTTTAATGATGAACGTATACTTAAAGTGAATGAGACACCTAATGCAACTCAGAACTTATTCAACTGATATTAACAAGATTTCTTTTATTACATACTAGTAGACTACAACCACACAATTCCTTTAAATCGTAAAAGTGTTAGATGATTTTTTTAGGAGCTGATTCTATATGAAAGGAATTAAAATTTTCCAAAATGTGTGATACTTTCTATGAACTCATTCTAGTTCAGTTGCGATATTCGCCCCCAAAAAGGTGCTTGCTAAGGTTAGAGTTAAGTTGAACTGAAGGATGTAGCATGACCGAACGTTAAAAAATTGGCTTGGAGGTAGAGTAGTCTGAATTGAGTTGTGCCACAGAGGACACCTCGCAAATTGCACTTTAGAGCCGGCCATGAGCCTTTCCAACCGAAGCACGGGCGCATGGCATCGGCCTCATCCCCAACAGGTAGGGATGGGGCTTCTCCTGCCTTAGGCACCCGGCCAGGACTGTCTCTGGTAGACCCACCCACCCTCGAGGGCGGCACCCTGCTAGAGTGTGTAATGACCTTTGTCTCAGACCTTCCCAAGGGTTGACGGAGTAACTAAAGTACTCGAATGTAACCCCTATTGCAAGCCTTACCACCAAGCCAATGGTTACTCCAGGTCAGTTAATTATATAGTAAAGTCCCCGTAGTACCTTAAAAAGAGGTGTACATCGTCAACTATGGGTTAAGGCTAAACTCCGAACATTTCTCCAATATATATTTTACTCTATAAATTAAAAAATTCATTTCAATATGCAATTTGTATTGCTCAAGCTATATTTTGTATAAATTTCGAGGCAGAAAGAAAATATATTGCAATCGTTATTCAGGTCAGTGGCCACCTGGCGATTGGCAAAGTGAGCAATAATTATTATTTTCAAGTACCGTCTGCAGTCACCAGATAGTTGGGTTTGATACCACGGTGTGAGGTCAATTAATAATTATTGTTATTAAACTGTCATTTGTAATGCGCCTAAACACAATGAATCTTGCACAACACGCGTAACAGGAAAGTCTTGTCATAATAAATGTAAGAAAATCATAATCTTACGGTTAATTTTGATATTGAAGAGTGATAAAGTTGCGAATAAGGTCCAGCTGCTTAATCTATCATTATAAAATTCGCGTTACAATACGCGATTTTTTGTACTCCACGTACATTTTCTACCTGATGAGATCACAACCAGATTTTCGATCGGCCTGTTCAAACACTTTTCTTTGTTTTAGGAACTTCATCGAAATTATCGTCCGAATTCAGAAGCGGCTGAGGACAGCATGCGCATTGGATTACTTCGGCCATCTTGGTTCAGACAGTGATAGTCATTAGAGGGGCGTAAATAGTAGGTTTTTGTGGAATTTGTCCTTTTAACGAGTTTTATTAAGCAGCATTTACTGGGTGCAAGTGAGACTACGGATAATATTTGATTGCTTTGTTTTCTATGGATACGTGTGAATTTTAATTTAATGTGTAAATGGAGCTGATGATGAGTACGGTTCCATGACTTTCCGTTGCATAATGAGCAACTGTTACAAGGCAGAGATTGCTAGGTGCTTGGATTCGCGATACTGTGCAAAATCGAGCGATTCGATGGAGTATCGTTTCTAGTAGTGCCATACGAAAGTAATTTGCAGATTTCACAGTCATAAAACATCGGACTGACAAACGCTTCCGACTCCAAATTTATTAGTGATCATTGTTATCACTAATAACCAGGTCTTAGGATATGTTAGTTAACTGTGGTAAATGTATTGTATTTGTAGAGTGAATCAGTGATATCTCATGAATCTGTGACTGCAGACAGGACTAGGTCAGTTCACGCAAAATCTCTTTATTGTAACATTGGGTGGAATTTAAATACATCCATCTTATTGGTCTTATATTGACATTCGGATATTGGATGTTCAGTTTCTGGTTATTTTCTGATGGCCTTGGTCTGTTACTCGTGATAGGAAAAAATGCATAGACTTACCAACGGTAGTGCATAAATGTGTGAATATGTGTGAAAATGGCTTTCCCCATGTTACGACCCAAATCTGACCAACTTACCCACCTCTTTAAATCAGTTTCTGATTATTTTCTGATGGCATAGGTGGGTTACTCATAAATGATAGGAAGAAAAAATGCATAGACTCGCCACCAGCTGTAGTGCATAAATGGGTGAAAATGGTTATCAATGTGTTTCAACCCAAATCTGACCTTGGAAACTGTATTTGGGGTGGCCTTAATTTTCAACTCAGAGTTCATTATACAGTAATAAATGAATTAATTAATGGTCGGCCACTCCAACCAATCGGCCACCTTGCCATACTGACGAATATATGTACTACTGTGATATTACACCTGACTTTAAGACATGCACTACTTTTCATTTGCAGAATCTGGAGATTGAGAGTCTAATGAGTTGAGATCATGATTGGAGGTTTGTTCATCTACAACCACAAGGGTGAGGTACTCATCTCACGCGTCTACCGAGATGACATTGGGTGAGAGCAGTTACACGTTACCACCATCTGCTAATGTTAACCCTCTGCATGCCACAGGTTCAAAATTGTACTTTCTGTGCATGCAGGTACTACATTTTGAGTGTTGTAGATGTTTAAAGCAGGTTTACAGCTGTAAATAAGCAAAAATTGTCCTGTTGGTGGTTTTATATATATGTTACAGGCAATGTGTGAAGACAGGGGTTTTGTGAATACCTAGGCAATTTGTACAACCCTAACTCTACACTAGCCATAACTCTACCCAAACCCTTACTCTAACCTTATGTCTAACCCTCCCTATTTCTAAACCTAAATAGGGGATTTTAAAAATTTCATAAAAACATGCATTCACAAAATGCCTACTATCACAACATTGCATGTGACATATACACATATGGGTCGGTTGCATGTATTTGCCGTGAAATTCAACATCGATCGAGTAATTGTACAACCACTGCTCAGTGCTCAGTTGTATTTAAGCGTGAGCATGATGAACCAGCAGTTCGCCCATATATTTGCATCTCAAGAATCTGCAGCAAATAAATTTATGATGTTAGACTAAAGCCACAGAGTGCGTCCGAGGTCATCACATTCAAACTGCCCCAGGGCATTGGCACTAACTGGTAGCACAAGAGACCAAGAGGGGAAGATATAGCACTACTTGTGTCTAGATACACTCATCTAGATAAAGCGAGAAACGGTCTTGAAGAACTTATTCCTGTTATTGACTATGCTGACCTTGACCTGACCCAAAATTTTACTCTGACCTTAGATATCAAGGTGTCTTTAATGCTTAAAATACTGCAGGTCGTCAAGATCTGTATTCAACCATTGGACTTGTTTGTCTCCTTTGATATCTCTCTAGGCTGATGGCTATAATCGAACAGAGGTATATGGTACGTGTTTACGCGAGGCTATTAATCATGATTTTATTAAAGAAATATTAAAAATTGATTTTTTTATTTTTTCAATTTGTGTTTTACAGCCGAAATGCTGTTGATGCATTTCGTGTCAATGTCATTCATGCGCGTCAGCAAGTTCGCTCACCTGTGACGAACATTGCGCGGACAAGCTTCTTTCACATAAAGCGATCAAACGTATGGCTTGCAGCAGCATCGAAGCAGAACGTCAATGCAGCAATGGTGTTTGAGTTTCTTATAAAAATGGTGAACATCATGCAGTCGTATTTTGGAAAAATCTCAGAGGACAACGTTAAGAACAACTTTGTGCTTATTTACGAACTCCTCGATGGTAAGTAAGGAAGAGACTCTTGTAATGAACTGCTTATATTATTGAGGTTAGAATTGTTGGACTGACTGGATTTGATGCGCCATCGATTGATGCACTCAGCATTAGACACGGGCGCAATAAAAATGCTGATTAATAATAATGATTGTATGGAGTGTGGTAATTTTTCATATAATTAACTGAGCTCCCCTATTGTTATTATGTACTTGCTTAATGGAGAAATCGTGTTTTATTGGAAGCAATAAAGTAAATTTTTAATTGAATAAGTTACTGACACAGTTGCACAAATTGGCTTGTTTGAGTGGGTGGATGGATTGTTGAATGGGTGGATGGATGAAGATGTAGGGTTTGATGAGTGGATAGATGGGTGGGCCGATGGGGTGGTAGGTTAGCAAGTGGGTGTGTAATGTAATCAAGCATTTATATAGCGCCGCTCGAATAAGATTTTTACAGTGTGAAGTCAGTACCTGATTTCTTGTTTTGTGATAATTTTATTTCAATGCCTGCAGAGATCCTGGACTTTGGATATCCGCAGAACACAGACATGGGAGTCCTGAAGACCTTCATCACGCAAGCAGGGATCAAGTCCCAGGTTCTTATCACCCATTGCATTTGTAATATTAAGGTCTTTCATATATTTTGAAGAAACGTTTCTCTCAATCATATGTGACTAGAAGACAGATCCAGTTACAAGTGTCTCATCACATTGACCAGCATGTGAGCCATGTTCGAGGACTGTAAAACAGCTTTGAAGTATTTTGTCTGATAAGATATCTGCTGAGACAATTCAACTGTGGAATCTCTTTTGTGGGCTGCAATCTCTAATCAATCTCTAATTGCACTTAACATTCATCTAATAGAATCTTGGCTTCAACTTGCCTACGGAAACTGTATCGGATATAAATTGCTTGCATACAACTCTCTCAGGTACCAGACAAAATGGTTGCTTTTCCACCAATAGTATCTGGATGATGATGATGATGCTCAGTTTACAATAGTGCCAGTTTTCTGTCTTGTAGTATGCGATAGACTTCTTTAGAAAATGAGTCCACTAATATTTCTTCATTTCACTGTCTTCATGTGTAGCTCTTGACTTTTGAACCAACACCAGAATAGAGTTCCACTCCTAGGCTTGGGCATAAGCGATGCTTTAAATAAATTTTAGAAATTATTGACATACAATGTATATGCATGCATACATGTATTTTTCTATATATTGCAGTCAAGCCTTTGTTCTTGCTCTCCTCTTATTTGACCTGCCATATTCTATGAATCGGGAGGAATTAATTAATTAATTCTGGCCTGAAGGAGAGAAATTCTTTGCATTGAACTATGATTTCACTTTGAAGTCCTGTGCCGTTATTATTGTGGCAATATAGAAATTATTAGATTAGATGTTGTGTGAGTCTTTGCTTTCTCATTGTCTATTTGGACAAACTGTCTGCCTCTTTGACACTGTGCAGATGACTAGATGTCTGTCTGTTTTGTGTCTGAACTTAAGACAAAAGAGGAAACGAGTCAGATAACGTCACAGGTGACGGGTCAGATCGGATGGAGACGCGAGGGCATCAAGTATCGGAGAAACGAACTCTTTCTTGATGTTCTTGAAAGTGTCAACCTTCTCATGTCACCTCAAGGTCTGTCTAGTGTCTACTGTGTGACCTTGAACCTACAGTTGACCTCTATCTATTTGTACTGTTTTGTATCTGATCATTTATGAAGTGCTGCTTCTCACGGCATATGCCGACCTTCAGAAGCGCTCCCAGTGTGATCATGAATCTCTACGGAAAAGAATGGTTTAACCCTTTAACGACCAGCTACGTATGTTTTTCCATACATTTTAGTATAGGCTGGTCGTCAAAGGGTTAAGGTGAGATAAAAAATAAGCAAGAGATGAAACCAGAGAAGACGGTAGAGTAAAGGGAAGAGAGAAGTCAATTCCATAGAGGGGACAAATAAGGACAGAGGATTTGGATTTAGCCATTGTGGTCCTAACACGAGGAACTAAAGGTGAAGCGGGTCGGAGGATCTGAGAGGATTGTAGGGCTAAGAGGGGGATGTGTGTACTTCCTTCTTGAATAACCTTTTGTCATATTACTTCATACTTTGCTTAACCTGTTGCAACTAAGGCTTTGCTTATTCTTACTTTGGTTTTTCATTCTCTGATTTAAAGAAGTTGATTGTATGTTTAATTCATCGATTTATCGATTGATTGGTCGATTGCTCGAAGTGCTGAATTATGATTCGAGTCTTCGAAACATTCCTTTATACTGTGCTGCAAAGAATTGTTCAGGAAAGAGAAAACTTCGGCCTTATCTATGTTTTAGGTCAGGTGTTAGCCTTTGCCCTATTTATGTTTGTAGGTCAGATGTTAACCATTGCCCTATTTATGTTTTAGGTCAGGTGTTAACCTCTGCCTTATCTATGTTTTAGGTCAGGTGTAAACCTCTGCTCTATTTATGTTTGTAGGTCAGATGTTAACCATTGCCCTATTTATGTTTTAGGTCAGGTGTTAACCTCTGCCTTATCTATGTTTTAGGTCAGGTGTAAACCTCTGCTCTATTTATGTTTGTAGGTCAGATGTTAACCTCTGTCCTATTTATGTTTCTAGGTCAGGTGTTAACCTCTGCCCTAATTATGTTTCTAGGTCAGGTGTTGAGTGCACATGTCGCAAGCCGTATCGTGATGAAGAGCTATCTGAGTGGAATGCCAGAGTGCAAGTTTGGAATCAATGATAAAGTCGTAATGGACTCCAAGGGCAGAAACACAACGGATGAATTGACTAAGACGTGAGTATGTGGTCAACTGGTTCAATTAGCCAGAGGTTTGTTTGTCGGTTTGAATTGTATAAATGGTTTTGTCACCTTGGCTGAAATGAGAGTCTATTGCTGGTCTTTAGTAGGCTGTCAGTGAAGAGGTAGGTAGAGCAAATCTCAATATCTTATCTCAGTTACAGAGCTCTGCCACTTGGTATGGAGAGTGGATGCATGTGGTCTTGTGCCGCTAGGTATTAAGTTCATGTGCTCTAGAACTGTGAGTACCCTCTGCAGGGAATAAAGCCATATGAACCAGCAACTGTAGCCACATATTCTGGCATCTGTGTGCATTTGATGCACAGGAAGTTTCTGTAGCACATGTCAACACATTTCACACGTGAAATAGACTGTGTCATTGGAAGGGTATTTATGGTAATACTTGTTCAGGAGATTTGCACTTAAATGGATAATGTGTATGGAAATGAGTTTCCATTGTATAGCTGTTCATGGGTGATGTAACATGTTAATGGTTTATCGTATATACTCGACTATAAGTTGAGATATTTAATATATTTCAGGATGAGAAAATCGTATTCGACTTGTACTCATGACACAAAGTATTTGGGAGATTTTTTGGACCAAATATGCAACATTATGAAAATGGACTTAAAAATCAAATCCTCAGTTGTCTTTGTGTTACATAGGTTTTCAAGATATGCATTGAATATATACATGAAACGACCAGTACTTAAGCTGGTTTAGCCATCTGCTGCCAACTCCTTCTTTTCCTATTTGCTGAATGGTTATTGATTGATTAATTGTTTTTAGTGCTGGAAAGACTTCCATTGCGATTGATGATTGTCAGTTCCATCAGTGCGTGAAGCTGAGTAAATTTGAGACGGAACACAGCATCAGCTTCATCCCACCAGATGGAGAGTTTGAACTCATGAGGTCGGTTATTTCTCTGCTTTGGAATGATGCTGTGTAATTCAGCATTTCCCAAACTGTGTTCTGCGGAACCCTAGGGTTCCGTGAGGTGAAGACAAGAGTTCAGTGTGAACAACAAGCTTCAAACAACTTACGATAAATAATACTAATTTTTTCATAGGAGGGTATTTGCTTAACATCTGTGGATAACTTTATATGTGATTGTCATCGATATTTGTGTTGTTTTTAATGTGATCTAAGCCTAAACCCAAATTGTCAGCATTCTCTGTATTTTGCCACATCTGTCGGTAGCGTTGTAGCTGCTCGTTTTGTGTGTGACTAAGGTATCGTACTACAAAGGACATCAGTCTGCCATTCCGTGTCATTCCTCTCGTGCGTGAAATTGGTCGACAGAAGATGGAAGTTAAAGTTGTCGTCAAGTCCAACTTCAAGCCGTCTCTGTTGGCCCAGAAAGTCGAAGTAAGTAAGAATCTAATTGTTTCAGGATCGATTGATTAGGATGATCGCTTCTTAACCGCTCTCTGTGTCTACACAGTGTCGTCGCAAGACTGTGCCAAAAGTCTGGATGCACATCTCCACGTTAGTGATTAGGTTTTGCAGTTTTGTTTACCCTATCACCCTCTCTTGAGTTTACCCTCCCTTGAGTTTACCCTATCTTGAGTTCCTGCTGATACCTAAGGTCTGTCGTTTCCTGTCTGTGTCTGTCGCTGCTCCAGACAGTCTTTGCTTTTGCAATACAGAATATGTGCTTTTGACTATTACATGATGAATGTGAACTCATCTGCGTAATGTAATGTAAGAATACATTGGTGTGATTTTAGTCACAGATTTTATAGCACCTTTTCAAGAGAGGCACTTCATAGGTGCTTCCGATCTTATGGTGGAAAAGCAGATCGAACAGAATGGGTTTCAAGAGCTTAAAGACTAGAGACAGGACGAGACCAAGTGGCTTACGTCATATACCAGGAAGCTGGACCTCCTAAAGGGAAGCTTTGTGGAGAACAACAGGTAACCATAGGCATCAGAGTAGGTTACCCTAGCCAAGAAAGCTACTACTTGAAATGATTGAGGCCAAGACAAGTAGTAGTTCCCATTTATAGGAAGGGATCACATGAAAAGGCAAATGCGCATTTGTAAGGTTACTTGAAATCTTGGCCTGATTTGCATTGTTCTTCAACTGATGATTTCTTTTTGCTTAAGGTTCGCATACCAACTCCTCTGAACACGAGTGGAGTGCAGGTGATCTGCATGAAGGGGAAAGCAAAGTACAAAGCCAGCGAGAATGCTATTGTCTGGAAGTAAGAATTTACTTTCTTTCATTGTTCATATTCTGACTGTACACCTCCTTTATAACATACTTAACATATAACCATAACCAATTTATTAACCATAACCAATTTATTAACCATAGCCAGTTATTTTTATTGATAAATCGGCTGTCAACAGAAATTATAAGAATGTTAACAATAGGGAAGAATTATCCTAAAGAGACCAAAGTCGCTGTAGCAGGGACACCCTTATACCAAGTAGACTAAAATTAGATGGCATATAAAAGTAAGAGAGTAGATTGGATAGTTTAACTAGTTAATTAATAGATACTAAGTTATGTAAAAGACAGATAGGTTACATGGAATGCAGCAAATGTTAACTTAGTTTGATTTTAAATAAGTAATGTGTGTCAAGAGATGAAGAGATAAGTCACGATAAGAGATGCAACTTCAAAAAGAAATATATATATATATATATATATATATATATATATATATATATAAATGGTTCCTTAACTATGTCACAGTAAACACTGTTTATCATAGCAATCTTCTGTAGACTAGATTAACAGCATTGAATTGAAGTGAGATTTAGTTCAATCGATTATGTTTTGGTTAATGTTATCAATGGTGCATTTATAAGTGTAGTTTTGATATTTGATTTGAATAGGATAAAGAGAATGGGAGGCATGAAGGAATGTCAGCTGAGCGCTGAGATCGAGTTACTGAGCACAGGAGAGGGAAAGAAATGGACACGTCCCCCAATCTCCATGAATTTTGAGGTAGTTCTTCAACTGAATTTACTGCTTCTTTACTCGTCAAAATTAAATCAGATTGATTACAGTTGTATGCAATTGATGCATAGGTCAAAAAGTCAGTCAATAAGGATCCGATGTCAATACGTCTTTTTTTCATCCATCAGGTTTTTTGTCTCTTACATAGTGATTATGGGGGGGTGTCAACACTGTGTTTACATGTCTGTACATTTGATCAATTCTTCAGAACTGCATTTCGAATCGCCTCCTTGTGATGGTGCTGTCTTGTTGGGGCTGCGCCTGCTCACCTTCAAGAGTTATGCCGCCCTACTGCTATCAGCGCTCAGAGGGCGCTGTGCTCTGCTGTGCAGGCACTTCTCAATGTTCCATTCTCATTGCATTGCTATTCTGCAGCATCATGCCTCTGTTGTGGGCCCAACCACTTGGAATGGGCTTCCTCTGGACCTCTGGCTTTTACCTAGGATCGCCTCATCTCCTTTCTACTCCTCTCTTAAATCTGTCCTCTTTGGCTGTGGTTGGACTGGGTGTGCCTCTGAGTAGATTTCTTGAAGAGGCGCTATGCCAAGCTTCATTTATTGATTGGTTGATTACATGTGATTGAGTCAGAGTCATGTGCTTGTTTACAAGTAATTTGTACGTTTTGTCATTGGTTGATTCATTTATTGTCTTATGGATTGACAAGTGGATCAATGCATTTTTTAATTACTTTTGAATTTCAATTATCACCTGTTGTGATTGTTATTGATGGTGTGTTTAAAAATCAGTGACTGATGAAAAGGCTGATTTTTAAACACACCTGATTTGACTCCATTGCCACGAGGGACTCAAATGCAATACCAATTAGCTGCCGTGTTGAAACATAACGATGTATGATATGCAATTTTTTTTTAAATCTGTTTATCCCAGGTTCCATTTGCGCCATCTGGCTTCAAGGTTCGGTACCTGAAGGTCTTTGAGCCAAAGCTCAACTACAGCGATCATGACGTCATAAAGTGGGTTCGCTACATCGGCAAAAGTGGTCTGTACGAGACTCGATGCTAGTCCTTAAGCATCTCTGATTCATTGTTCATAGTATCATCATCTGCAGTTGCCTCTGTGCAGGCATCCTTAGCTCTGGTAGATCAAGTTTTAGGAATTTTTCTGTCTAGTCAGTGATGATGAATATGATTATTATTGCAAATACTACGAATATTTATTGGTGGGTCTTAAATTTTGTGAGTTTTACTAGACTTGTAGAGTACAAGGTTATTGCGTAAAATGCCTTTCGAATGAGTATGAATTTGAATCATGATTTTGTGAGCTGTAGTAGATAATAGTTGGTGGCATTTGTACATTTATTATGGGTCGTTACTTGAATCAAGGATGGATCACTTCATTGGAAAAGCTGTGCATTTTATTTTTTCTTTGATATATACGATATAGAAGGCGACATTTGTAACTGTTACGAGGGATTTTTGCAAAGTGAGTGTATGCTTTTGTCACATTGAAAGAGAAAATTTCCAGCAACACCGTATGAAGTCTTAGACTAGCGGATGAGATTGAAGAGAGGAAAGTATCCTGCTTTTGACCTGCATTCCAGCATTTGTTGCAACATCTATGATAAAGGATTTGTTGGTCTTGCATGAAGTATTCCTTGATGTTTTTAACTGTCATGGTTTAGTGTGTTGAACGAAAGCTGAGCATGGTGGTCAGTGTGCTTTTGTCTTTGGACGGTTGACCAATAAGCCCTTTGCCACTGCTTGTGGTAAGATTTTTTAGTTCTAGTTGGTGATTGTATCTTCTCACTTTAAAGCATTTAACAGAAAGCAGTCTGTTGAAGTTGCTACTGAACCAGATAGAGTGGATATTCTGATAGTTGTCAACTGATAGTTCTGATCACATTATATGTTGTCACAATGAATTGATGTAAGTTGTGTCTAGATGAATTTAGTCAGATATGTCTGTCTTTGTGCTGTAGTGCTCTAAGAATGTTCAATCATGTTTCTATTGTAGCTTTTTACCTGTTGTTCCTATTTTAATGATGAGCTGCATTGGTTTCTCAGCTGCTTTTAGTACACTTTTGTGGTTATACATTTGTAAATGTTCAATTACATTACATTGTCAACTAGAAATGGCATTGAAAATATAAATTTCAAATTTTCTTACTACTGATCAGTGCTTTTTTTATAGAATAAAATGTGCTGAAATGCATCAGTATTTTCGAAAATATAACGCTAAAATTATCTTCGAAATAAAATAACATGTATAGGACACATGATCACAAACAATACACTTACTTATACATCTAAGAATGTAAAAAATTAAATTCTAAAGTTTTATATCAAATTCCAGAGTTTGGGCACAACTGCTATTTGTATTTTTTAGTAATAGAAAACAAGATTCCCGCACATTCCACCAGAAAAGAAGCACTGCTACTAATCAAAAAATCCTGCTACCACTACTACTTTATTATGCTTTAATTATTCAAACTATGATTAGATTAATTAAAAATTTGATTAGAAGTCATAGTATGAGCGAATGATTGCAAGTTATTACAGGAGTCGAATTTAACTGTTTGGCAGCTATTCAGAGCGCTCCACATGTCCTATTGCTCATTTGACGATGCCATCTGGCAAATGAAAGGCTTAGTCGACCTTTGGGAGGGTTAGCGGGAATTGATCCTGGGTCCATGCTCTTCACGCCACAGTGTTCCCATTACTCCATCATCGTTCATGTAAAATGGAAGAAATCATCTGGAAAACTGAACATTCCTTTGAAAAAATGGTTGTTTCGTGAGACTGTGACTAGAACAAATGTTTAGACTGAAGACAAAATGTACGTGAAATCGTATTTGGTCAGATTAAAAAGAACCATTGAAGATGTCTCATCCTAAATGCTCATAAGCAGCTGTTATCTTTTAAACATTTAGAAGTTTACTTGTTGCTGTTGATTCGTCATCAACCTGCTGCTGCTATTGTTTTGCATAAGCTGTAAGTTAATCATGAAAAACTGCTTTCAATACTGAACAGAAAGACAGAAGTCGATACTGTTCTTGTTTTTTACCATTTGGAGCATGGCGGTCATATCTGTGTAGGCCTTCTCTGGTCCTGTGCTAGTCAATGGCGAGATTGTGCATTACTTAGTTTTACTTTTATTTTACGTTTGTTTGTACCTATCGTGTAGAGTTTACGCTTGGCATATCGCGATTTCCTGACAGATGAAAACATTCCGTCTGGTGTAGAACTGATGGTCCTTGTTTATTCTTATCCTGATGACTGAAGAATGATTTTATTAAACACGATGCTTGTGAGCAATAGGCACTGATGATGTGGCTCTGGATTATTGACTGCCTGGTGTCCATACGTGGTGCATCTGTTGGCTGTGTCACTGCGTATAGAGTCAAGAGTGACACAAAGGTTGCAAAAGATGTGAAGTTTGTGCTGGAATCATTTTGTAAGAGTGAATGTGGGCTGCAGTGTTGCTGGACAGTTGATACTCTTGAATATTGTGACTATAGTGGTGTTTTTACCAGACAATACGTTGCTTTAAATAAGACCAGTGGAATTTGAATTCTATGACATGTAGGCTCGCTGTGTTCGTTTGCGATGGCGTAAAAAGGTCATTGGTTGTGGATCAACCCTCACAAGCTAAAGTTTACAGATTATGAATTTTATTCTAAACTCTTGATGGGTGGGTTGGTTTATCGGTGGGCAGGGCTGTTTTAAGGTCGTCGTAGGCCCTAGGCACTCTTTCATATACCTCAACTACTGCTTTGCACAAAACATTAAACGTGTAAACTTAAACACACACATTCACATTATTTTTCAATTCATGAATCGTTTTTATGCAGAATGAATTTTCTTGTGGTTGATTAGTGTAGAACTTTATGAGAAGAACATTTTATTAAATTGACTACATAATGTTTTTCTCCAGTGTAAATTATTTAGTGTTGTCTTTCTTTCTCCGTGTGAATTTCTATAAATTCCGAACGCCACATTATATTTACAAAAGAACAATTAGAGAATAAATCATAAAGGAATACTACTACCACTAATATAGTCTGCTATTCAGGAACACATCCAGTTCTGATTTCGAATTTCTATTCATTTTGTTGCGATGTGTAATATCCACAAATATAATAATTGATTACATTTGGTGTTTTATACTTTTAGTCGTGGCTTTTTAAAGTTTAAAATTATAATCTAAACATGTAGGGCAAGTAGCACAGGCTAACTTTTAAGTTAGCAGCTCTAAATGTTTCAAAAGTTATTCACTTTCAACTTAGAATTTAACAAGTTTGCAATTTCTTCTTCGTTGCAGTTTAATGATTAAATTTTTCCAATTACTCAATATCCCTTTGAACATTTCTATATTTCTAAAAAAAATGTCTAAAAATTTAGATGGGCCTGTAGGTGGGTGAGTGAATCGGTGGGTTGGTTTATCGGACGATAAATCGGTTGGTGGGTTGATCGAATTAATATATCTGGGCAGATATGTGATGCTAAGTTGGGTTTATATAGCTGCTCTTTATCATAGTAAAGTACTTTAAAGTGATTCCCAATTGTTCAGTTCATTGATTACAACATAAAAATGAAAGTAAAACATCATGACAAGTGGATTAGATTCTGAACTAATTGTAAGAACGGCGATATCAAATTTGTCTACATTTCAAAATAACAATAACAGCAATGACAATTTAACTCAATAAAATTAGTTCATTTCGATCCACTCAAATATCCCGCGCAGTTTAATGCAGGGACGGACACGCTTCAATGATTCCAAGCAGATGGCTATTTATAGTAGACCGGAACCACGCGTAAGTACCTGTTCGAACAACCCATACAAGGCACAACCTGTGGACTCTTGAAGCTTTGAGTTGGGCCGCTGCCTCTGCGGAATCTAGCAAAGACAGTATTTAATAGTTTAAGTTGATTTTGTTAAAGACGTGAAAGATGACAGATGGATACGAAGCACAACGTGAATCGATTGGAAGACTGATCTATTCTCCGCACGAGGGCAGAAATCACGGAAACTTCGCGTGGTTCCGGTCGGCCATCATTATCCGGGAATTGTGAGTACCACGTGTTTGCATAGATCTATTAATCATAGCTGCATAGATTATAATCTTCATTCGATGAAATGTAAATCTTCGAAAATGTCCCACAATGCTTCAAAACAAAAGTTTCAATGATGGGAATCTCTGTAATTCAAATATTATAGCGACTAATTCGCCCTATTCACCCAATTTGGGTTCGTGTTTATCTCAAAATACAATCGAACTGAACTAATTTTATAGTTTATTTTTACCCTTTTTGATGCGAGCTCAGCTGTCGACTCACTTGACATCTCCAGCATCTCTCTTGTTTCATTTTTATAATGGATAAGTCACCAATTGTGTACATTTAGCTCCCCAATTCTGCGTGGGTTCATACCCTTCCTTGTATTCCTCAAGGATCAGTCCTTACTTCATATTATCTACATCGCAGGTGATATTGGTAATGAAAGTCAATCTGCGTGTTTAAAAGTTACGAGAGCGCTATACCAAAATTTAATGTATCGGTGGTTTATTTTATCTATGGCACGTCATGTCTTTGAAGAGACATGCGCCATATGGCAATAGATTGTTATAGCGCTATTTGCGGCTATTAAACACGCTGTGTGCCTTTGAACTTTTGTAACTTTAAGCCCATACTTCCGCAACTTATCCTTTCAACGCTTATTAATTAGCTGACCATTGCTTTTTACTATGAACTTCGCCAGCCGCATGCTCTTTCTCGTTCCCTATCTCATTACGCTTCTGCTAGACTGATACCTCAGTCCATGCCTGTGAGATTATGTCCCTTTGTCGACCCTTCTCTGTCCTGGTTGGCGCTGATAGTCCTTCTCAACCGGGTCCTTCGCTATGCTTCTCATCTCGATGGCGGCTCTTCAAAACACACTCCTGTTCGCACAACATCATCACATCCGACTTAGCGGTTACCTTGCATCAAACTTACTGATCAATCCTCACCAATCAGGCATCACGAAACACCTCTCTACAGAAACTCTGCTTCCCATATATACAAACAACACCGCCTCTTGCCATCAGCAGAGGCGGTGATCTCGTTTGACTGGTGGGGCGGACACCCAATGAGGGGGGGGGGTTACAAAAAAAGGGAAAACGTGTATCGTACCCTACGTAGGCTTCTCTTCCTTCGTTTGCTCTCTTCCTCCCTTTCCTCAAATTGCTCTCTTCCTCTGTTTCATATTAGTTCAGTTCGATCAGTGGCTCAAAATACACGGTGTTTATTGAAACTATAAAATTAGTTCAGTTCGATTAACTAGGTGGCGCAATATACACGGTGTCAAGCAAAATTAGTTCAGTTCGATTCGTTAGATGGCGCAATAAACACGGTGTTTTTTAAAAATAGTTCATTTCGATTCGCTAGATGGCGTAATATACACGGTGTCTCGCAAAATTAGTTCAGTTCGATTCGCTAGGTGGCGCAATTTATATACATGGCAAATGGAGGTAAGGGAGGGTGAGTTTATACCCTCGCCCTCCCTTTTCTCCATTAACTCTCTTCCTCCATTTCCTCCGTTTGCTCTCTTCCTCCATTTCCTCCATCTGCTCTCTTCCTCCATTTCCTCCGTTTGCTCTCTTCCTCCATTTCCTCCGTTTGCTCTCTTCCTCCATTTCCTCCGTTTGCTCTCTTCCTCCATTTGCTCTCTTCCTCCATTACCTCCGTTTGCTCTCTTTCTCCATTTCCTCCGTTTGCTCTCTTCCTCCATTTCCTCCGTTTGCTCTCTTCCTCCATTTCCTCCGTCTGCTCTCTTCCTCCATTTCCTCCGTTTGCTCTATTTCTCCATATCCTCCGTTTGCTCTCTTCCTCCATTTCCTCCGTTTGCTCTCTTCCTCCATTTCCTCCATTTGCCCTCTTCCTCCATTTATTCTCTTCCTCCCTTACCTCCATTAATTTTGCTCTCTTTCTCCCTTTCCTCTAATTTGCCTTCAACCATGCCAGGGAGGGCTGCCTTAGTAAGTTAGTATGCATGTATGTATATATGTACTGAACTCGACACAGGGTCATGTAATTTGAGAAGAACCAAGGCATTTGATACTGATCTGCATCTTGCATATATTCACATAATGCAGCATAACTGCATTAGAAATAAGTTTCAGCTAAGCTGTGTTACATTATTACACACACAACTGCAAAGTCAACATCAACACTGCTATGGTTAAATCCCAACCGTAAACATAACACAAGTCACATCTACAATTCTCAGTGTTCAACATCAGATGAAAGTGTCAAATAAGCGTATTTTGCCAGCATCGAGTGTCTAATAAGAGTTCGTCTTTGATTTCAGATGAAAGTCGTTTCCACGGAATTGGAATGTGGTGCCTGTCGAGAACGCTGGTTCCAGGCTCTTCTACGGTCGATCAAGACTCGGACGATGCTTCCAGGACCGGTCACTGCAAACGGCTACAAAAAAAAAGAATAATGCCTGCTATCAAACTGAATCACTTCTTAAATCATAATCAACAGTTTGCTCATCCTAGCCAAGCTGGCTATAATGAGTAAACTGTTGATTGTGATTTAGGAAGTGATTCAGTTTGATAGCAGGTAATATTATATATGAAAACACTTTAGGTCAAATATCATCATATATTCATTCATTCATTTCGAAAATTTATATAGCTCCCCTTGAAACCCACTCAGAGGCACAATATAGCGTCTCTTTATCATAATAAACTATTTTAAAACTCTATCTTACCACCCCCAGTTTGCTCATTATAGCCGAGCTGGCTAGGGGGCCCCTAGCCCGCTCGGTTATAATGAGCAAACTGTGGGTGGCAAGATCAAGAGCTTGTGCTCCATCTGTGCCCCTACTAGGGGCACAGATAGAAGCTCTATCTTGCCATCCCCAGTTTGCTCATTATAGCCGAGCTGGCTAATTTGCTCATTATAGCCGAGCTGGCTAGGTTGCTCATTATAGCCGAGCTGGCTAGGTTGCTCATTATAGCCGAGCTGGCTAGGTTGCTCATTATAGCCGAGCTGGCTAGGTTGCTCATTATAGCCGAGCAGGCTAGTTTGCTCATTATAGCCGAGCTGGCTAGGTTGCTCATTATAGCCGAGCTGGCTAGGTTGCTCATTATAGCCGAGCTGGCTAGGTTGCTCATTATAGCCGAGCTGGCTAGGTTGCTCATTATAGCCGAGCAGGCTAGTTTGCTCATTATAGCCGAGCTGGCTAGGTTGCTCATTATAGCCGAGCTGGCTAGGTTGCTCATTATAGCCGAGCTGGCTAATTTGCTCATTATAGCCGAGCTGGCTTGGGGCACAGATGGAGCATAAACTCCAACTGTATTTCTACCCTGTTGAGGATTTTAATGCCTAACGTAATAAAATACAAAGTTTAAATTAATGTTTTGCTTTGCTTTCAGTGTCTAAAGAAGCTGCATCATAGCCAGCTCCTCTGACAGCAGTGAAAGTTCGTGAGAGAAATCTTCATAACATCATGAACCGATTTATGAAGAAAATGCTCTTCATGAAACTATGAACATGGACTGATTTATGCTAACAAGAACAATTACTTTTCTCTAAAGAGATGTTTCTTGAGATTATATTCAAAGAATACTTTCAAATAATAAATGAATTTGGCTTTTCAAACTACCTGTCTTCTTCTGTGTTTGGGTTTCTCTGGTCGGTTTCCAAGTTGTAGGATTTTGTAGCAGTCTGTCAAAAGAAATGACATTAAAAGAAATGACATTAAGTGCCCAATATTAGTATGGCTTCAGTGGCTTTGTCATAATATACCATTTTAAAGCAATTCTAGCACACTTTAAAATTTATCTAGTTTTCAAGAAAACCACAATGTCTATATCTCTGTTATTCCTCATCGACTGAAGATATCTGAGCAGATCTGTGATGCCCATAGGTCCATACACAAGCTAGAAGAATATTATTCAGTTTGGAGAAGGTCGACTTTTGATAAAAGAATAACAGAGATATATATAGTCCTTCAAAAAAATCTTAAAATTAGGTAATTCTGTAGTAATTCGATTAAAATATTATGATATTTGACCAAGATTGTGTTCATATAGCCTCTCTTTATCATAATAAACTATTTTGAAGCGATTCCCAAACACTGTAGAATTTTTTGATTTTTCATGGAAACCCGTAATGTCTATATCTCGGTTATTCTTTCATCAAATGAATTTATGTGAGCAGATCTGTGATGCTTATACAACCTAGAAACATATTATTCGATTTGGAGAAGATCGATTTTTTCGTCAAAAAAAACCGATGGACTAACCATCATCGATTTTTTCGGACGAAAAAGTCGACCTTCTCCAAATTGAATAATTTTTTTACAGCTTGTGTATGGGCCTATGGGCAACAGCGGACTGCAGAAATATCTTCATTTCATGAAGAAACAACAGAGATATTGACATTTTAAGCCTTCACAAATAACAAAAAATTTTGAAAATATTATGATGTTTGACCCAAATTAGGTTCATGTAGCTTCCTTTTATCATAATAAACTGTTTTAAAGTGATTCTCAAAAACTTCAACATTTTGCGATTTTTGAAGAAAATCATAATATCTTCACAAATAAAATGAAAATTATTGAAATATGATGATTTTTGATCAAAATTGGATTCGTACAGCTTCCCTTTATCATAATAAACTATTTAAAGTGATTGCAAAACACAGAAAATTAATCATGACCTAAATCACACTCAAATCGAGTCAATTCACAAATTACACACAAACTGAATCAATTCCTAAATCACACTCGAATAACTTACTTACCGACTTACTCAAACTGAATCAATCTTTAAATCACACTCAAATTACTTACTTACTAACCACTCTCAAATTGAATCAATCTTTAATTCACACTCAAATTACTTACTTACTAACTACTCTCAAATTGCATCAATCATTAAATTATGCTCAAATTACATACTTACTAAATACTCTCAAATTGAATCAATCTTTAATTCATACTCAAATTACTTACTTACTAACCACTCTCAAACTGAATCAATCTTTAAATCATGCTCAAATTACTTACTTACCCACCACTCTCAAACTGAATCAATCATTAACATCACACTCAAATTACTTACTTACTAACTACTCTCAAATTGAATCAATCTTTAAATCACACTCAAATTAACTACTTACTAACTACTCTCAAATTGAATCAATCTTTAAATCACACTCAAATTACTTACTTACTAATTACTCTCAAATTGCATCAATCTTTAATTCATACTCAAATTACTTACTTACCCACCACTCTCAAACTGAATCAATCTTTAAATCACACTCAAATTACTTACTAACTACTCTCAAACTGAATCAATCATTAAAATCACCCTCAAATTACTTACTTACTAACTACTCTCAAATTGAATCAATCTTTAGATCACGCTCAAATTACTTACTTACTAACCACTCTCAAACTGAATCAATCTTTAAATCATGCTCAAATTACTTACTTACCCACCACTCTCAAACTGAATCAATCATTAAAATCACACTCAAATTACTTACTTACTAACTACTCTCAAATTGAATCAATCTTTAAATCACACTCAAATTAACTACTTACTAACTACTCTCAAATTGAATCAATCTTTAAATCACACTCAAATTACTTACTTATTAATTACTCTCAAATTGCATCAATCTTTAATTCATACTCAAATTACTTACTTACTAACTACTTTCAAATTGAATCAATCTTTAAATCACACTCAAATTACTTACTTACTAACTACTCTCAAACTGAATCAATCATTAAAATCACCCTCAAATTACTTACTTACTAACTACTCTCAAATTGAATCAATCTTTAGATCACGCTCAAATTACTTACTTACTAACCACTCTCAAACTGAATCAATCTTTAAATCATGCTCAAATTACTTACTTACTCACCACTCTCAAACTGAATCATTCTTTAAATCACACTCAAATTACTTACTTACTAACTACTCGCACACTCAAATTACTTACTTACCCACCACTCACAAACTGAGTCAATCTTTAAATCACATTCAAATTACCTACTCACTAACTACTCTCAAATTGAATCAATCTTTAAATCACACTCAAATTAATTACTTACCGACTTACTCAAACTGAATCAATCTTTAAATCACACTCGAATTACTTACTTACTAACTACTCTCAAATTGAATCAATCTTTAAATTACACTCAAATTACTTAATTACTCATTACTCTCAAATTGAATCAATCTTTAAATCACACTCAAATTACTTACTTACTAATTACCCTCAAATTGAATAAATCTTTAAATCACACTCAAATTATTTACTGACTAACTGCTCTTAAATTGAATCAATCATTAAATCAAACTTAAATTGAATCAATCTTTAAATCAAACTGAAATTGAATCAATCTTTAGATAACATAGCAGTCAAATTAAGTCCCAAATCACGCAGAAATCAAGCGTGAAATTGAAGCCCAAGTGAATATGATACGAAGTACTGACCAAAGTCAGTAGATTCAACAGCATTGGTTACTTTGAATTGTGGCCATCAAACATGGCTTCAACAATTCAAGCAAATAAATATGCAAAACCAAATTATTAGTAGTAATAATACTAATGATTACCTTTTCATGTCAAATGAGAAGTTGTATGCTGCTGTCCTCCGATGGACTCCCGATAGATGAACTTAATCAGAGAGTCCTGTCTCATCTGGTTGAAGCCTTTGAGGTCGGCCTCAATCTTGTTGGCCTTCAACGACATCAGAACCTTCAGCATGGACTGCAGAAAAAGGAAACAAATAGTTTACTTATTTGAACAGCAGAACTTAGCAGTGGCAGGTCATGAGTAGATGTCTTGAAAGGGTGCTATATAAATGTTCCATTACATTACATGGCTACACTTAATATTTAAACGACAAACTGCATTCTTTTCATTCATTCATTCATTTCGAAAATTTATATAGCAACCCTTCAAGAAACCTACTCAGAGGCTCAAGGTAACCTATAGTACTCTCTCATCGCAAAGATCAGAATTATGCATGTATTTACCACAATATGTGATGGGTAACTAATCGATTAGATAACACACTTAGATAGATAACACATTTAAATAGATAACACACTTAAATAGATAACACATTTAAATAGATAACACACTTGGATAGATAACACACTTAAATAGATAACACATTTAAATAGATAAAACACTTAAATAGATAACACACTTGGATAGATAACACACTTAAATGGATAACACACTTAAATAGATAACACACTTAAATAGATAACACATTTAAATAGATAAAACTTTTAAATAGATAACACACTTGGATAGATCACACTTAAATAGATAACACATTTAAATAGATAAAACACTTAAATAGATAACACACTTGGATAGATAACACACTTAAATGGATAACACACTTAAATATATAACACACCTAAATAGATAACACACGTAGATCAATAACACACTTAAATAGATAACACACCTAAATAGATAACACACTTAAATAGATTACACACTTAAATAGATAACACACTTAGATAACACACTTAAATAGACGACACACTTAAATAGATAACACAATTAAATAGATGACACATTTAAATAGATAACACACTTAAATAGATAACAGAAACTTAACTAAAAGCAGTCATATGCACCCATTTAGAAAATATTTTTAAACAATTGATGTGTGGCAGAGTAATTAAGTAATTTGCTTCAGAACATGTCATTACTGCTCTGTGGAGGGTCCTAAATTTGGCCACATAGGGGTCCATAATTACTCTTCCTAAGGACCTCAAATTTCACATCCTAGGGGGCCATGAATTTGACACCCTAGGAGCTTTGAACTTCTCTTCCTATGACCCTGGAATTCCTCTGCCTAGAGGCCTTGAATTTATCACCCTAGGGGCCTTGAATTTCTCTTCCTATAGCCCTGGAATTCCCCTACCTATGGGCCTTGAATTTAACACTAGGGCCTTGAATTTCTCTTCCTAGGACCCTGGAATTCATCTGCCGATGAGCCTTGAATTTCTCTTCCTATGGTCCTGGAATTCCTCTGCCTAGGGGCCTTGAATTTAACATCCTAGGGTGCCCTGAATTTCTCTTCACACCTAATCAATTCATCACAAGTACCAGTAAATTGACTGCAGGAACCAGGAACTTCTCCTGACTTAACGTGACTTCACAAATGGATATCGACTTGGACCTCATTTGAAGTGACCATCACGAAGTATTTAAAAGGCGCTATATTAAAAGTAAATTATGTTCACATAAATATATCAATGGATGCTACATGCATCATGATACCTGCGCTAAAGAAGTTTTAAGATCACAACAGATTACACCGGATAATATAACACTGTGTTATATTGCTAGTGTAATTATCACTATCAGAAGCCAACACAGCAACCACGAACCGTAAAACAGCGCCCGATAAATTCCCCAGGTCCTATACAAACGACAGCGTAATGTAACACTAAAGTCTAAAGAAAGAGCCTTCGCTTCCTGGCCTATCTAAATGCTCTTTGAATCAGATTATTAACCAAGGTAACGATGATGATGATGATAGTGATGATGATGATGAAGGCAAAATGCCCGAAAGTCAACATTCCCTCTGTTAATTTCTACCATTAAATCATTGTCACTGTATGCTTTTATACATGGAAAACGTCGATTTTAAAAAAGATACTTGACGAGAAGCGACTGTACGTCCGCATCCGAGTAGAGGGCCTGGTAGCGCTTAAGTCAGCCGTCTGATCCTCATGGTAGATCCCGTCCGAAAAAGTTCAACAACCACCTTCCTAAAAGAGGTGTTCTTCGACATCTCAAAAACTGCGTGCAATAATTCTACAGATTTGTAAAAATTTGAAGAAACTTATAAACAAAATTCATTCGGTCGGCAACCAAACAAGGCATATAAATGTAAACAACGCTGTTCGCCTGCCCTACGATGCGAATTCATAGACTACATATATCAATTAGAGCGATGTACTCTAAAGTGCTAGAGTTGCGCTATTTTAGCGGCTTAGCACGCTATGCAAACTGTAAATGTTTTTACGGCGACCGTATAAAAAAATTGTTATGGCCTCGACCTTGTTTATTTTTCAATGAGAGTCTGATCGGGTGAGATCCTCTTTTACCACCGCTCCTCCGTTTGAATGGACGCCACGCCATTTAAGGTCACCGTGCAATGACCGTAATAACCAGAGATTTCTCAGAAATAAGCCAGCACAATTTTTAAATCGATTTCCTTAGACATATTATATCTAAACAAATTGGTGTTGCCCGGGTTAAGAAATATCGAGAATGGAAGTGGACTTTTCGAGAATGGAAATGGGCTTCACTCCAGGATGTCCTTCGACAGGTGGGCCTGTCTTTCATCTTTGCGATGTCTGGTTGGTTTGCCAAGTGTAATACCTCTGAACCTGTGAGTACAGTAGTGTCATCGGAAAATCATCCTGTTGACTGACCTGAACGGACTCTGCAGCCCTGGAGGCCGCCTGTCTGGCAGCATTTGAAGCCTGGCTGGTTCTAGTCACCTGGGTGGGTGCGCTGCATTTGTAGCTGGTCTGGTCTGTGTCACGTGGGGCGACTCCGAAGCCGGATGACAGGATAAATGCACCCAAATTTCAGCATCAGCAGCCATTCTTGCCTCTGGTGCCTGTAATGCTCTGGAGTATGCATGCAAGTTTAGCTTGGTGAGCAGCAGGTGTTTCCTCGACATGCTCCTAGCGACTGAGAAGGAAACTTTTCTTTTATGTAAACTCCTTGGGGGTAGTTGTTGCTCTATTGAGACATGTTTTTGGCCTAGGAGACCAGGAAGACGACGGCCGCGGCGCTCACCAACCCATCTACAGGTTGTCCCAGGTGTTCCCCGAGCCAACGGCGAAGGTTTGGAGTCAGTAGCTCTAAAACTGTGCAAATGCATAGCTGGATCAGACAGACACACACATAATCTTCTCTTTATTTATATAAATAATAAATAATAATTACTATTATTGTTATTGAAAGGGACCCTCAGGTTCAATGAGAATACAGAAGTGCGTCAAAAGTTCTCCTCTCCATTGGGCTGAACAAAAGAGCCCATGAATGCCAGAGTCCTTGCCACTGCATTAAAACGTTGTGTAGAAATATATAAATTAAAATCCCAATCTGTCAAAATTTACGTTGTGATGGTTGATCAACAGTCACCTTTTAATGAATATTCACCTGTAACAGCAAGGACAGATGAATATTCATGAGTAACAGCAATGACACCTATCATTGCTGTTTCTAATGCTTATCTAATAAGGCCTAAGTCTACCCTTCACTCCTCGACATTTAGCGACCAGTAATACAATTGTGGTGGTAGCTGCTGTTAACAACACTCAGTGATAACAGGGATCTTAAAGTCGCCCGCCTCCTTTATCCAGGCTTGGGACTGGCACTGTCAGTGTGCAAACAGTGACAGAGTAAAAGTACATTGTTAAATTACGTTGTATATTGTACAATGAAATGAAATTTCAAAATATCGAGTCATGAAAATCGGACCCACTGCATATAATATGAAAGTGGCAAGTTTTCCAGTAGACAATCTCGACATCAGCACTCTAACCACTTTAAATAGTCGCTTTTTATACACTCTAGTTGTTCAAGTAGAGGCTTAAAACTTACTTCAAGTAAAGGAACCCTTCCTAAAAGCTGTTCAGCCAATCTATAAGATATAAGTCAATAGCACTTTCACCAAGTTATCTGCAGTTAGTTCTTAATTTAGGTACAAGGGATGTTCCAACTTTATATAATGCCTGTCTAATGCAACAAAAGCAAGTAGCTCATAAGAAAACAAGAAATTTAAGAACAACCAATTCATCAGTTTCAGATTGAATTGTTAGCGACATGAACTACAAAGTGTCAAAACCATTTGTTGTGGATGAACTGATAATTACCTAGAGGAGGAGTGAAAAACCTGTCAGTTGTTCATTTGTTGCATGTTTACATTCTACAGAAGTTCTGTCAAGTCTCAAGTACTTTGGTCTAAAGTAAAAGTATTTAAAAACTATACTCGAGTAAGACTGCATGTACCAAGTACAATGTTTCTGCAATTATAGCCATATACTTATAAGCTGCAAAGGAAGACTATTCCATAAGTTAGCACCCACAAATTTAAGAGAGGATTGATGAGGATTTGCAGGAACAGACTCTTGTCTGTTCCTGCAAAAGCCCCTCTTATTTTCGAAGCAGATCTCACTTCATAGTCATGAACTAAAGAGATTGGTTGGAAGCAGCCGTCAAAAGTAGGGGAGAGTACAACAACAACAACAAATTATTTTTTAATTGACCTCGGCATTTACATTATGACAAAGTTGATAATAAATTGATACGACATGTAAGGTTCAACAGGGAGGATAAGACCCGAGAAGGACCGAGGTCCTGTAGGGGGAAACAAAATACCATATTTTCATACTGTAAAATAGCGAATTTCTGTTAAGTTTCCGGTCGACAGCTATCAGACTCGATAAAGTGTCCACGGTACTGATGTTTAAATCCACAAAAGGAGTATTTACATCTAAAATTCGATTTTTAAACACCGCCGAACACAGGTCGACCTATCAGACCGAACACATCAGATCGTCCACAGTACGATTTATACATGAATTCACAAATGTGTATGTGTTTAATCTGTTCCAATCATGGTATCCCAAATTCTTGAAAGATGAGGTTGAAGGAGGCTTGGAGGAAAGATACTGAGATTACTATAAATGCCTTGTTGAGAGTGGAAATAAATTTTCTAAAGTCCGAGTAAATGTCTCAACAGGAAGCAGGAATATAACAAAATAGTCCAAGGTTCAATGAGGACAATCTGTAAGGCGGCAGCATAAAAAGTCAAATATTCTATTGCAAGAGATGAATGTATACATGAAATATTAACATTCATTGAAAACCATGAGTACAAAAAACAAATGAAGAGGAACCATTTGCCGACTTAATCGTTACTACTCCAACATACGAGAGTAACAGTCACCACATAAGTCACAGATGAATAGCTACAACTAAACACGGTAAATTCAAATCAGATGATGACTCCAGGAGAAAATTATAATCAAAATAAAAGAATTGATGTCAAATAAAGAATAAGCAGCAATCCACAGTCGATTCACAGTATGAAGTCAGTCTCCTTCACATAGGCAGAGGGAAATAAATCAACACAATACCTGGTAACTAATATGTGGCAAATGATCGAAAGAAAATCACAGAATAACTTAACTATGATGTTAACATTCTGTAACAAAGCAAGGTATAACAAGATAATGAGGGATGTGGGAATATATAATGTTCAATAGACAGATGCTCATTGGCCACAGAGAATCTGGCAAGTGAAATAATCAAACTTTATCCGTCAAGGTCACGCGATAGGCAGAGGCAATTGCATGTAGAGTAACAGGACGATTGTAATCATGTGAACAAAACACAACACAAAACCAATAATCAAAGATCATTAACATGTTGCAAGTAGAGTACTAGAGCTAATTATATACATAATCAATAACATAATTAGATAAGAATTATTTAGACTCAGCCATAATTTATTTTAATGCTACAACTAGCCTGGCCCAAACTTGAAGAAACTGGTACACATACCGGAAAACAGGTAATAGGTCAAGATTGAGGACACCCAGCCAATAAATTGCACACTTCAACATAAACAATAACATACTCCTCTATAAATGACTCAGACCCTTCCATAAACAAGCGCCTGGTAAGTATATTTGTTTTTTAACAAGACCTATACATATCATAAACACCTCTGTAAGTAGAAGAGCCAATGATAGAAGTGACTTATAGTCCAGTTGATCTAACACATATTTCTTTTGTTTCTGATGTTAACAATGATAGTCTTCAGAGCTGATTCATACACAGAGTTCCCAGTGAAATCGTAGACCACCGTCTGCTTCTTCCGAGTGATCACTTTGGGATTTTTTTCAGTTGTCTCTTCAATCTGCAAACTTCACCAGAGTGTTATTGGATCTTGTGCATTTGAACTTGCACAAGATTTTGAAGATGTGCCTGTGTCCCTTGTGATGGCCGAGATGTGACCGCTTCAACATCAGAAGCTGTGCCCAAGTTCAGGAAGGCAGCGTCTACTCCCTGTGCGACGATCTTATTCGTAAATGACGAATATGAGTCGCGGCTTTCAGCTGTGCAGATAACATTGAGGCAAATTCTGCTGCAACAAGAAATCAAAAAGTTCATTTAAATTGTGGGTTTGTAATCTTTAAAAAAAGTGCCAATTGCTGCATAATTATAATGCTAAATAGCTAAAACTCATTAATTGTGCACTTCTTCAGACGAAGAAGAGTCTTAAGGTAAAGAAATGAAATGTATTAGGAACATGAATTCAGTGCATTTATGTATTGCCAATCAGTGTTGGACCTCCAACATGATTGGATATATGCTAGCAACATCTGTCAGCAGTATCCTTTTATGCCATCAGATGTTGATCAAAGTCACGTGTTAAACATTTCAAGGCGTTCGCTCAAACGAATCAGCTAAACCACAGAACAGGAAAGTTTCAATATTGAGCATACAACCAACAAGGTTGATTTAACAGGCCTTTTGGAATTAACAATTGAGAATCAGACCCGTGAATAATATTTAGTTGACAAAATAGTTACTTATAAAAAGTCAACAAAACCCTAAATATGTGAAGAATTTGAATTAACTGAATATGACAACATAAAATGCAAAGGTATACTTGCTCCATATGTACTTGTTAACTGATTTTTTAAAATTTAAAAACCACAATAGAATGACTGTGTTGGTTCTAAACACTTTTGTACTAGAAAGATTTAAAAATAAACCACTTTTAGAAGTTTTAACACGTAAACATCACTTTTACAAATGAGAAATCTCCAGCTTCTTGATGTATAGTTCCTTAAACTAGCCTTGAGACAACCATTGGTATGAAATGTTAGTGATCTAAATTTTTTAGCCTCAGCATATTCATTCATTTTGACAATTTATATAGCGCCTCTTCAAGGGAAACTACTCAGAGGTGCTCCCAGCCCAGCCACGAACAAAAAGAAATGACTTAAGCAGCTTACAAAACATAGGTAGGTCATTGTCATTGTAAGGGGGAAGACGAAGGGCAACTGGAAGCCCATTCCAGGTGGACGGACCAACCACTGAGAAAGCTCGATGCAGCATTAGCGATTAACAGGCTCTGGACACCAGAAGTTTGCCTTTAGCAGAAGAGCGCAGAGCTCTACGCGAAAGGAGTTCAGACACCGGACGACACAGTTCAGTCAAGTAGGATGGCGCACAACAAGAGAGACACCGCCAAATTAATGTCCAATAAGCCTGGCCGCAGAGCAAAGAACGCGATCTAAACGCACAACTACGGCACAGAGAAGACCAGCCAGAACAGCGCTGCAGTGATCAATTCTGCTGGTTACAAAAGCATGAATGAGGACTACTGAAGCCTCGAAGGTAAGAGATCGAATAACTGCATGAAGCTGACGTAGCTGATAGTAGCAGTTGCGAGTGACCTGGTTTACATGTTGCGAGAGACTAAGCTTCTGATCAAGCAATACACCCAGATCACGCACAACAGAAGAAAAAGTAACGTGAGGATTGGTCTCAGCCAATATCTGCATATCCAGCTCAGCCAGGTGCCTGCATATGAGAGTGGATGGCATGTCCCTTCTCATGTCATCTTGTTATGTCATTTACAGTGTAACGTCAGTGTACTCAACTAGGGATTAATAGAGTTTCAATTTCTTACTGAGTCTGAGTACCGAGTATTGCAAGTTCAATTTTGCAGAGTCAGAGTCCAAGTTTCAAATACATAAATAAAGTCTAATTCTCTTGATTTATAGTTTGGCAGTTCGTACAACTTTATGACTTTTCTGCCTTAGTTTACACCAGGAAGTTGTAAATAGTAAGCACTAATAACAATGGTATTTGGGTTTTTAATTTTGTCAACTTGTAGATCAAAATAGCAGTGTGTGTTTTTAGCCAAGTTGATTGTCATTTCGTACATTAATAAATCCTATTTTCGTTTCAAAACAGAAAATCGGAAAGATTAGTACTCGGGCCCATTCTTTGTCCAAGTCTGCCGGTTACTAATAAACTTGAGCTGATCCGAGAAGCGAGTTTCGGTTCATCGCTTTACTCAACATATGTGAGTTGGCTAGATGGAGCAGAAGTCTTGGACTAAATTTCTGCCCTCATGGTGAATAAAACTCCATTTGACCTTTCGATTGCCTTTCGAAGCAACCTTGCCGTTGCTTCATAATAATAGTGTTTAATAATGGTGAAAATACCTGAATTTCCTTCTTCAAGAAAAAATTTCGCATAGCTGTGTTCTTTTTAAGCATTCATGGAGGCATCATCACCGCCATCATCTGTGAATTGACGCTTCAAAACTCTTCGCTTTGATAGTAGTAGAGTTGGGGATTTGGAGCGGAAAATAATGTGGGCAGGGCATTTTACTTGAGCCTTCTCCAGCCATCCACACGCTTCTTCTCAAACTGGCTAGAGTCAAAATGTTCTTCCAAAAGACGACTTTTTGAAGCTGTCTGCAGTTTACCAACCATCGTTTTCTACGATCTTTATCGGCTGGAAAGGCAAAATGCTGTATTCCTTTTTCAGATCTGTTGTGGCAATTTGGTGCACTACAACCAACGATTGTTTTCACCTGTGTACAATACAACAAAATTAAACATTCAGTTCAGTTTACTGTTCCCAAAAATGTACAAATCTGTACATTGTACAGATATGAACATCAACATTTACTATTCTCAAACACATTCAAGCAAAGTACATTGAGGAACAAAAGGAACTTAAAATGGATGTAGTTTCATTGAGAAGGGGGGTCTCATTTAACAAGATTACTATAAAGAGATGACAGCTAGAGCTAGAGAATTCAGACCCTGGGAACCTTCACATTTGCCTGAAATATTTACATAAATCATAGAATGAATACTGGGTAAGACTTAACCATTCACATAACAAACTTGTACATACAGTATTCAAAAATATGAAAACAAATATCATGATATGGCTCCAAAACACATTCAAAATTTAGTGGACATAAAAGATGTTAAAATCACACAAGGATAATTGGCACTCTGGTGTTTTTGGAAATGATAATTCTTCTGCGGCCGAAAGTTCGACCCCAATACAAACAAAACTGTTACCAGTTACACATGTGCAAGCTTTGGCGCATGCGCACTGTTAAAAGCACCTAGAGTCTTGGCCGCAGAAACTTCATGCCTTTAGGAAAGCTATTCCATAACTCAGGACCTGGTTTCTAATAAAAAAAATTTCATGTGTCCGGCCGTAGAAGTAAAATTTTCGTTTATATAAGGCCCAACTTTTGGTCCAAGCAAAGATCATCATCGTAATTACTTCTAGCATGCAAAGTACAAAACGGAGGTGAAAAAATGATTCAATCCATAAAAACCAATCTACACTAGACATGATACCAGACATTTGTAAAATTATTTTGGGTCCTTTTGGCATTTCATCAGTTTTTGAGAATGCTTTATAATTTAATGGGAATTCAGATAGACAATCTGCTTTGATACTTATAGTAACATCACTGGTAATTGCCCAGTTTAGCATCCCCAATTATATTAACAATTTCACAATGGATAGTGGCATATCATGACTACAAAAGTATGTCATAATCAAAATCTATGTAAGTCATAATCAATGTATGTCATAATCAAATGTCATATGTCATAGCATGTTAAATGTTATAATCTATGTATGTCACGTCATGTATGAATGTCATGTATGCAAGTCATGTCATATGTCATAATCTATGTATGTCATAATCAAAACCAAAAAAACAATGGAAAGAAATTGTAAAAATAATTGGGGACGCTAAACTAGGCAATTACCAACATCCCTTACTATATTTACTCCTGCGAAAGATAACGCTAATTTACGATTTTACGAGAAATTTTATTTACCGTAATTAAGCTAAAGGCTCTCACGTTAGGTGTATTGATCAGCGATTACTTCTGGAACAACAATGAAGTCCATGAATTTACAACAAACACAACGTGAGCAGCGCTATATCACTGAACGTTGAACTATCAATGGACGTGCTCTGACCATAGACATCATATATTATCTATGGCTCTGACGCAGTCTGCTTTCCTCCGTTTTATGCATATATGGCGCTAGCTAACGAATCGAAAAGAACTAATTTTACCGCATTCAGAATGAACACCGTGTATATGGTGTTACCTAGCGAATCGGTATTAAAGTAATTTTATGTTATGTCAGCCCTGTTAATGTCCACCATGCTACTGTCAACGCTGTTGCTGTCAACGTTGTTACTGTCACTGCTGTAATGTCTAATTTATATAATATATGCAATTTCTAAATAGATTTTATGTAATATATTTAATTTTAAATCGGTTTGCTTAGACATATTATGTCCTAGCAAATCGATTTAAGAAATGCTCAAAACAGAAACAGTTTCTTTTAATTGTGCGTGACAGATTTTTCATACCCTCGACATAACCATATGTGAAATAAAATAAAGGGGATTATAGAGCCTAATAATGTTCCTGCTAATTACTTGAATGAAATTTCTAATCTCTAAAAATTTACCTTGTGAGGGTTGATCCACGGCCACCTTAATAAATATCCATTAAGGTGGGCGTGGTTAATATCCGATTACACAAAATGACATGACGCTGGCGTGGTAGAGTTGACATTCTGATAATCCTAAAACGCTATAGAAACTTCGAATTTCTTAAATTAATTAAAAGTGGGGATTGGAGTATTTGATTGTCTTCCCTTCCTACAACATACTTTATTCAAACTTTATTTCTCACTTCCTGTTTGTCAAGCCCTTGGTGAAGCCTTTTTATGTGCATTTAATAGCATCATATTCTAATATCGTGTATTTATAATAAACGAAATTATGACATATATAAGCGCGTCGTTGTGCATGAGCATAATAAACTGCCGATTTTTAACTAGAACGAGGCGCACAGTTCCACGAGCATCTGCCAAGTGCCCGTCAATCTACTGTCGCCTAGGTTACCTCTTGGCGTTTGGTAGAGTTAAACAGTAAAAACAGCAAGAAAAAGGAATCGGATTTCTAGTAAATCTGTGATTTTGAGCGTTCGATGGTTTTCTGTCTGAACTTTTAAAATGATGATCACTACGAGACATCAGCAGACGAGAGAAGTGCGAGGACCACAGCCTAACTCTGTGGCGTTGGTTGGTATAATTTAGGCTACATGGGTTGTTCAATATTTCTATAGATCGACTGCGTCCAAGTTCCTTCCCTTATTTACTTTTTTAATCAGTCTCGTGACTTTCCTTTTGTTGCGGGCATAGATCCATATTTCATCTGCAGGTATGCATGTCCAACTCTTTATGACCTTAGTTTAAGAAGCTGATCTTAGTTTTCTACTCAGTCTTATATATGATATGTTTATTTTTCTATTGAGATTGCTCGACCTGTGAGCAAGAACCCTCTGGACAAGCGATTGGCTGAGCGTAGATTGAAGGAAGATCAGTTGGTGGCTGCGGCAGGTATCGAGAAGTACAATCGATGGATGGAAGTTCGAAATGACTGGGAGGAATGCACAGATAAGAGATTGATGAAAAATGAAGTTCGACGAAGAGTACAGGGTCTTCTGCAACAGAACGAATATGCAGTTGAAGTCAGGAGACAAAGGTCAGCAACCCCTAATTGATTACTTCATTTCATTATTGACCTCATAATCGTAGACTCAAAATTTTAAATTGCTACTCTGAACCTAACTATAGAGCACCAATTCATCCAGGAGTGCTGTGTCAAGTCACAGGGGTGGGTGGGTGATAGCCCATCTACAGATGGTTTCAGGATGCCAATAGGGGACTCTGTGAAATAGATGGTGCGAGTATCAAATGTGGGTAAGCTACCCAAGGTAAAATTGTGTGATGTATGTTCCTTCACAAAAAAGTAATCTAAAAGTTAGCCAAATTATAAAACGCCTACGTATTGCTGAGTGCCATAATTCAAAGGAAAAGCAGGCGGCAACCTATTAGATCAGAAGGTTTTAACCTTCATCCAATATTTAAAATTTTATTGTTCCCGCAGCGGTAAATGGAAAATCCGCTGTGATTGGACGTAAAAAATGAGACATAGATTGCCTTCTCTTCTCTCAATTTCTAGCATTCAAATTTATGTATTTATCCATCAGGGAATTACATTTTAATTCTTACGCCAGCCATCGATCGGAACAACATAAATAAACAACACATGGCCAATATAAAAAAAATTTCTTAGACCTATGTGCATACTGGCGCCACCTGTTTCTACTTAAGGAACTGCCCACAGAGTCCCATATTATAAGGTTGTTCAGAAGTGACAGGTTAATAATGCAACATATAAACTGTAGCATTTTTTTATATGACGACACTGTGTTCTGTACTAGATTGAGAGAGCTGTTGGAGGTTGAAGATGAGCAGTACACGAGGGAGACAGCCGCAAGGGTCATGACCCCAATTGAGCGACAGGCAAAGCTGCGCGAAAGAGCCAAGGAGCTTAAAGCAAAAAGAGAAAACGAGCGACAAGCCTTTGTTCAGGAGAAACTAGAGCAACAGTTCAGGTAGGCAGCTTCAATTGCTTCAGAGCTCTAGCACTGTTGAACATAAGCATATGATTTAAAATGACTTTTAAAATGATATCGAAGCTATGTGTGATGCCGTGTTGAAAAGGCTGCCTGAACTGTTTCTGTGAGATGGAAATCCAGACTGGATCAGGACTTTTAACCCTTTTGTGTTGCTCTTTTGAGGCCGGCAATTAAAATGCTTTAGGTGGACTTTCGTTGTTTGGTTTTTCCATTTTATGGTGAATCAACAAGCAGGAACAATAAGACGTCAAAGAATGAAATATAATTGTTTAGCAGGATCATTAAGACATTTCCAATTAAAGAATGTTAAATACTTTTCTCATTTCTAGGTTGCACACACATCATTAACATTGTACATATTTAACATACTTATTTGCATGATGACAAACACATGCACGCACGCACGCACGCACATACACACACAAAACATATATTCATGCATGCAGGCATACATGCAATGTGCAATTATGTATACATGTATACATGCAGTTATGCATCAATGTATTGATGCATCGATTTTGAATAGATGCCATTACAAGTACCAGGGTATTGGTGGAATAAAATGCATTATTTTAGATTGTTAATATTATCAATTACTTTATAAAGCATAGGTGATTTGCTTTTGAAGGGAGCAGTGTGAGGAACTGCGTTCCACTCTGTCGATGCAGGAACTTCAGGAAGTGGCGGCAGAAAGACAGGAACAGATAAAAAGGAAGGAGGAACTCGATCGGAAGAAGAAAGACGAGGAAGACGTCTTCGCCAGACTCTGGCAAGCGGACATCGAGGCGAAGGGAAAGCGTGAGGAAGAGGAAGCAAAGCATCAGTTGGGAAAGAACAAGGAGACAGCAGAGTTCCTTAAGAGGCAGATGGCAGAACTGGAGGCAAAGAAGCAACAGGAGAGATTGCTGGTGGAAGAGGAGGCTAAACTGCTGGTGAGTAATTAGAAGCAGCACTTCTTCATGTTGACATGATAATATACCAGTCCATAGAATTAATTAATATCAAGCCAGGTTATATTTTATTAAAGAATGTGTAATGATGCAGCCTGCATGAGAGGTGGCCCAAGTGGATGCAGACATGACAGTTGTGCATTATGTGCATTCTTTTCTATTGAACTAGGAATAAAATTCCTTGGAGGACCTTAGAGCATAATGGAATACAACTAAGTGGTGGCTTAGGTGAAATCACATGTATAGAGTGATAGTGCCTTGCATGGCTGCCAACAGTTAAATTTGTCTCTGTAAGAACTTATTGTCCTCAATTCATATTGTACTTGTGGTCATGCTGTGGTTTGGAATTAAAGAAAAATAATTTTTATTGTTATTGCTTAGAAGTCAATTGGATTTCTTTTTGGCTCTAAGCTTAAATTTCAGATGTTTGTAGTTAAAAAGGCAGTCTTCAAAGTTAATGAATCTCTTGAACACTCTCTGCTTAAATGTGTGACAGACTTTTTCCATCCTTTGACTTTGTTTTGATGACCTTGAATGCGGTTCTTCTTTTGATGCAGAAAGAGGAGGCAGAGCTTCGGAAGCTGGAGAAGCAGCAGGAGCTGGAAGAGAAGCGACGAAAGCAGGAGGAACTGCGCAGCGTCTATGCTCAATCCATTCAGATGAAGAGAGCCAATGAGGCAAGGGAATTGCAGGAACAGCTGGCTTTCGACAGAAAGATACTCGAGCAGCTGCTCGAAGAATCAAAGATCGAAGCTATCGAAGAAGCACAGAAAAAGGTGAGGCAGTCCACGAAAGACTGATGACTTAATTAATAACTTAATTAATGACTTAATTAATGACTTAATTAGTGACTTAATTAATGACTTAATTTATGACTTAATTTATGATTTAATTTATGACTTAATTTATGACTTAATTTATGACTTGACCTAGTTAAGACTTATTTTGTACAATTGCCTTTTCTGCATCTAAACAGCCTCTTTGATTATTGTTTCTAAGTCTCTATTTATGCTTTATTTGCCTTGATGTTACAAATTACTTAATTAATTAAATTATTTAAGTTGCCCTACTTAGCTGCGCTATTGTCTTTCTGGGTCCCCTGCTGTTGCTGACTGATGGTAAATAATTGTTATTTCATTCTGATTTCAATAGCTGCAATAATATGAATTTAATTTAAATGAATTTATGACAAAAATGCTGCTGATCTTTCACATATAATTTATAGCTGTCTGGGATTTTCCTGCTGCTTAGCCATTTAATCACATTTAACATTTAATGCCACAATGATCATTGCAAAAATTACCCCTCGCTTCTGAATATTCATTAAGACAGTCGTAAATATTCATGAGGCAACGTATACGTCTACAGATAAATATTTTTAAAATGTTAATAGAAAGACATTCGAGAAGAGGACAAACGCTACCGTGAATATCTGAAGAAACTGAAAGAGGAGGAGTATTTGCGGGAGAAGGAACTGGAGCGACTCTGTGATGCTGAGGTGGAGAAGATGTGGGAGAAGCGAATCAACCAATGGAAGGTGGAGAAGCTGGCTCGGCAGAAGCTGCTGGAAGAAGTCCTGGAATCACGGAAGAAACAGCTGGAATATAAACGTGAGTCCTTTAACAAAAGCGAATATCTAGTGCTAATATTTAGTGTTAACAAATGTGCATAGCAACCCTAAGGAATATTTAGTGTTGACGAAACAGCCAAGGACAAATGACGAAACAGCCAAGGACAAATGACGAAACAGCCAAGGACAAATGACGAAACAGCCAAGGACAAATTTGCACAGAACTGGAAAGTCTCTATGTTCCTTTGTGTCACTAGTTCTCAGTGATAATCGGGAGTAAGAAATTTTCGCATCTTGTGTATTTAGCAAGCTGGTTCATTAGCTTTTAGTATGAAGGAAAGTTGATGAATAACTTTGTCAACAAAATAAAAATATAGATTTTGGAGGTTTAGCACATTATATTTTCAAATAGAAGGAACATGTAGATTGGGGCGACATCTATGTTTAAGAGTGAAACGTTTACACAGATATTTGATGAGTAACCATTCCTCGAATACAGATTCCTTGCAGAGGAGCATAACAACCTCAATGAAATATTTAGCAAGAACAAAGTGCATAAATGAATGAATTATTAGCCGATGGTCATGTATCTCTCACAGTTCATCAGAATCTTCTTCGTCGGGAACGAGCGAAGCAGGAGCGCGAGGAGCTGCTTCAAACAATTGCCAACAACAAACGCATCGAGAAGGAGCTTCGAGAGGACATTCGCAGACAGAACGTCTTGCACCAGCAGGACCTCTTGGACCAGATGGCCTACAACGCACGCCAACACCGCGAAGACATGGACGAGGAACAGAGGATGATCCAGAGGCAGAAGGATGCCGAGTTGGAGTATCGGATGAAGGTCGAAGATCTACGAGGTCGGCCGGTCCTCGCTAAGCTTCACCCGATGAGAAGGAATCAGTACTTTGCCTCGCAACAGCACATAGGACCTGCCACACACTTTCGAAGCGGAATGTTGAATTAGGAAAGGAGAGAAGACTGGTCTCTGTGATCTGTTTAATCGTAGCTGAATGTATTGGACTTGTATTGAAAGTGCATCATCCGTTTTTCTGCCAACTCAAACAAGTAAGATATGAAGGCATTTGGGTTTGGTGCTGAAGGTTATTGTATTCGTGATCATAATCTGAAATTTTCTAAAGCAAGAGGGCTAGGCACAGGGCACCAGCTTATTCACAGGCGCTGAGTCCTATCACAGGGTGTAGTCCGGAGATGCAGTCATATGAATGATGTTGTTCATGAAAATTAGTAAGTTTTACTTCTAATTAGGAATTCTGTGTTATGGTGATTTCTATATAAGAACTTGCGTCTATGCTGAGAAGACTGCATTATAATAAGGAAATTAGCATTTTGTTCTGTTTTGGAAAAAAACTAACTACTCAGTATTTTGATTGTACATTCTGAAGAACTGCTTTTTGCATAAAAGAGCCCGGAATGTGAAGCATATAATGTGATATACAGACTACAAAGTGAAATTGTAATTGTCCTTTCTGATATGGCTTTCCTATTCAATATTAGTTCAACTAATGTGATTTAGTAATTTTGCTATGAAACATACTTTTGTGCATTTAAAGTACTACATGTGGCATTGTAAATGTATCGTCATTTTGATTGAAATGTCATTGTAAAGTGGGATTTTGTGATCTTAAATAGTAGGTTTACTAAGCGGGGTGGAGTGTTTTTTTCCATAAATGAAAAAACATGATCGAAATTCATAGGATGGAGTTTTGCATAAAGCCTAACTTGCTATAAGCTTCTTGTAGGTCTACCCTCAAGATTTTATTTTGCTTTGGACAAAAGTGTTGCACACATAGATATGGACATCTGACACGCAACAATTGCACAGAAACCTTGAGGATTATTGGGATAACCTGGAATAACATTATCCTTCTGCAACTCAACAGTCGTCGATTGATGGTAATGCGACATTTACTCAACAGATAGCTACGTATTAGATATTAGAGATAAATCCACGAATCGCCTTCATTATAGATAAACCATTACCTGCCTCGAAGGTCTATAGACCAAGTAAGTGGATTGTCTGTTTCCTCTTCTCTTCCAACACCAGCAACTGGATAAGTGATGTCATCGGGCCGTTATGCACGGATAGAAAGCAGCGTGTTGAGGATTGATGTGGACCAGAGTCAAGGTGTTTCAATCGAAGAAGCTTATGGGATCATGTAGGCCTACTGTCTATACGTATGGGTCAATGAATGCGGTAGGCCTACTGCAGGGGGGTAAAGAGTTAAAGTGGAAAAAAGCGCTGACGTATTAGCTACGGTGTGTGTGTGTGTGTGTCGCTGGGACACTTGGGCCTATTTTTCGATTTACATTACATTACGGGAGGAAACGTTTTAATGTTATAAATAGTTCTACCATTGGCCTACTTCAGATTCATATGCGTCCATAGGGTGGGGGCAAGGGGAGCACTTAAATTGTAGTATTTTTTAAACCAGTAATATGCGATTGACCATCACATTTCCCTTTTCCCCATTATATCACTGGCACACCCTAGTTGAACTTTTCAGGCTGCCTTCTTCGAGGATAGGGTCGGGGGGGGGGTATAATGTAGGGTGGTGGCTGCGCTGGCTCTGTGCCATTTGGATGCGGATGAGGCAGCAATTAAGTGTGGCTGCTTGCTGCCTGGCGGATGGCGGATATAATTATGTTGGCCACAGACTAATGACAGTAAGATTTAATCAGCAGTGTTTAGTTCTTTGTTTAGATTAAAACACAGTTAATGCAGTCAATTTGAAGACGGATAAGTTTATTCAAAACTTTGGGAGAAATGAAAACTTGACGACTGTGTTCCTCCTATGCAGCCAGAGTCTTCAGAAGAAGCTTGCAATAAGCTTCCAGCTGGTCGTTCTTTTGGAAAGGTCTTGAGCAGTCACTGGACCTCAGCAATACACCGTCGACCTCGTCTAATATACGGTCAAGCCAATTAACGAGCGCGAGGGTTGCTATCAAAACTCGGTCAGTCATCAAAATCCTGAGGAAGTAAGCAATTTCCTTAAATCCACAGAGAACAGTCATCCATTTACAGGAAGAAGCACGAACGAAAAGGAGAGGGTAGAATGCCTAACTGTGAAGTGAAATAAATGGGTATAATCGGGGATAAAGCCCTGGCTATAGACCTACAATATACATAGACCTACATTTTAAGTTAGCGCATGCCTACCATTTTGCCTTTTGGTGGCGCTGTGTACATTCTAAGAAGACAAGGGATTAAAGCGGTTCCGAAGACGTTTTGTCTGTGTTATAACCACTGCGAATGTTTTATTGACCTGGAGTATGATAAGCAATGACCAAAGACTTGCAACGAAGAGTTCTAACTTCGACGCTATATCTATATTAGTGTTACAGCTCCTTCCTCCTAATCAACTGCAGACTTTATTCGAGGTCATAGATATGATGCTCTGTCCGATAGAACTAAGTATCTACGCCGATGCCCTACCTGCTGTTGATGTTACAGTGCCCTAATTGCACTTTCGAGCCGTTGGTGTACCTGCTTGCTCTCTGTCTGTCTCTGTCTCTCTTTTTGTCTGTCTGTCTGTCTGTCTGTCTGTCTATCTGTCTGTCTCTCTGTCTCTGTTTCTGTCTCTCCCTCTCTCTCTCTGGGTGTCTCTCTCGCTCTCTCTGCCTCTCTCTCTGCCTCTCTCCAACTTGATCTTTAATGCAACCACTGCTGCTTCAGCCGCCAATCATCCCTTGGTACCTCTCGGCGGCAACTGCCATCGCCTTCGCCTCCGGAAAGAGCAGTAGCTGAAGAGGCCTTGGCACCTCGGTGGTGCCTCGCATCCGCTGCAGCCACCGTAACTCCTCCGTCTTATCCTCATTCTGCTCTAACTCAGTGGGTTCTTAGACAGTGGCTGTGGCGGCCACTGATCTATAAATAAAATGAGAGTGCCGATCTCACCTGCGCCTTCCCTTCAACCTCTTCGTATCTTACTAGTTCGTTGGTTGAGACGCTTGCCTAAGCAGCGAAGAGAGCCTTAAAGCGGCCTTCTTTCTAGCAGCATTTGAACGAAAGTCTCGACAGACTGCTACCTAGTGTTCGAAAGCAACAGCCAACAAAACCAGTGAAGTGATTTGAGTGATGTGATGACGCTTGGGTGTTCTTCTGGTGACGGCTTTGGCTGATGAGTTTAGGATTAGTTGCAAACGTTTGATATGCGTGGCTTCAAGGTTGAGGAAAAGGGAGTTTCAGTAATCGAGCTTGGAGTGCACGATGGAGGTGGCAATGGTGGAAGCTGTTTTGAAGTCGAGCATGGGTCAGATGCGGCGGAGGCCACGAAGGTGCAGGAAACAGGAGCGAGAGAGGTTTGAGATGTGATTGGAGAAAGAGAGATGAGGATCAAAGGTGACGCCAAGATTTCGGACTGGGGCATCTGAGGAGAAGGGAAGGGATGAAGAGTTAGTGGGTAGTGAATTGCAGGATCGGGTATTTCCTTGATTTGGCCAGGGAGGCCTATGAGGATCACTCACTGTTTGATTTTAACTCGGAATGCTTCTGTTTCTGCCCGCATTCTTAAGACGTCTTTTCCGCACGGGGCTTTAGCACCGATAGTGCCTCTGATTAGTTTGTAATGGGAGATGCGCTAAAAATTGTGAATACAATACAATGGATGACTCTCAGCACACGATCTCGAATGTTTTCGTGATATCGTACTAGCAGGAAGTCCATGCATCGTTGCGGTCTGTGGTTCGGTCGAACCGCGGCACTGGCCTGTTTTAGTTCTACGCAGCTCCGGCTCTTGTAGACTATACTGCAGCAGCGGGTCTGAGACTCTGTTGCTGCCCATAGGCGGCGCTAGGTGGATGATAGGTAGGGCTTGATGGTCGGCCTCACCATCTCAGCAAAGCCTATAGCCGCTTCAATAAGGCTGACGCTCGCGCCGCTGATACTGACGCCAGCAACCACCACATCTCGCATCAGAACCGAAAGTGTGAATACTAATTTAGCGTTACGAAAAAAACTGTACGATAAGAGCAGACTGACTGTTTCGCATTAGCTATTGTTGGTAAGAGAAATTCCCAATGTCCTCATATATTCCGTGTGCCGTGGTGTGCTTTCATTTCTTTGTTATGAATTCTCTAAGCTCCCGTGTTCCGTTCTAATATTCTGGAATCCGCTTGGAAAAGGTTGTGTGTGCGTGTGCCTAAACCTCTTGTTCCGTTTGTTAAAGTCGACTTTGTGTGTTGCTTGTTTTTTTGGCGTGAGAGAACAGGGTTCTGTGCTGTTGGCCTGTTTTCGTCAGCTCCGATATGACTAATAGCAGTTCCTTCACTTCAGGCAAAACTGCGTTTTAATTACTGATCCCAAAGATCTAATCCCTATGACTAGCGAGGTTTCGACCGTTATTCCACCGTTGCCATGATAAAATTGATAGAGTAAGCGTATGCATGTAATACAGCCCTGCGATTCTCTTGAGCGAAACTCACAGGCTAACTCAAAGGTAATACGACGCAATTTAAACTCACAAGTTGAAGCTGGTGTAGGCAACCATTTTTCCGCGCTTAAAATGCAAAAACTTAAAAACTTTTGGGCAAATCAATCATGATGCAACTTGAACTCTTGGGCAATTCAGTCATGATGCTCCTTAAACTCGTGGGCAATTCGGCCATATGCAATCGTACAACTGCATGAAAACAAATCTCGACACAGGTTGCTGGATTCAGATGTCCCTTCATATGAAGACCGTTTTTCTCAGTGATGGTAGTGACGCTAACGTGCAACGAGTTCAATCGACCGGAATGCAGCATGGTGTGTTTTCTCTATACGCCTATTATGGACTTATAAACGCTGATGTATACATTAACACGGACCAATGAGATGGGCTGCTATATGATGCAGGCAGATGTAAGCACTGATAATTGAGTAGGGGCCCATAAAACAATCGCAGAACCTCTGGGCATTTACCCTCTTACCCCCTCCCTCTCAACGGCGGTTGTCATGTGGACGGGTAGCCGATCTGTTTCATCGTGACGTTATCATGGTCTGAAGATTCGTACAGCGTTCAGAAAGCGAAGTCACGGGAACCAGCTTATTCAGAGGCGCTTAGTCAAAACGTAAACGATATGCGAGGAATCGCTTCAGTGAGTAGCAGATAATACACTAAGTAGAGCAAGCTATAGTTCGATTCCCGCTACCTCTAAGGTGGACTTGTCCTTCCTTTGGCTAGGCGGCGCCGCAGTTGGTTGAATCAGATGTGCAACGTAATGGACGCCTTGCATGTTTGCGCTTGTAATCATACAGCGGCTTGTCAGTTTGAATTTAAACGAAGATATTATACGCATATGAAAAATATGTCTGCTGTGTTGGAAAGAAGATCATTCGAGTTGTCACTATGGCTCCATCCGCAACCGAACTTACAGCTCCATCAAAAGTTGCTGTTGTTTGGTCGAGTCTAGCAGATCTGTGAAGGCTCTAAGTGCCGTGACGATATAATGCCAATGTGTAAATAAATACAGAGAAATGAACACAAACGTAGGCCTACATGTTGGATGTAGCCTAGACTAACAAGCTATTCTATCTTCTAACGGTTAGGAAGCCACCAGTATATAACCTATGCTTATGCCTGTCAATACCCTACACACATTCAATGTCGCGTTCAGTATCGCCCTTGATTCAACTGAATTAACACTTTACATATAGTCTATTGACATAGATTTAGGAACCATTAGCGCATCGACAATCTTAGCCGCGGCAGAGTTAAGAGACCTAGGCTAAACATACCCACCCAGGACAACCCAGGAGAGCCCTCGCAGACACGTTTGTACATGATTCAAGGGTTCGAGTTGACTGCTGTAATTGCACGTCCTGCACCGTAAGTAGCCCGATAAAATTAACCAAATCAATATGATTAATAAATCAGTCAGTGTTACTATAAAAATCTCACTGATTAGTTCACATTTCTCAGCTGTAGCTATACAAAGATTGTCTTGAATATAAACCTATAATAATTATATATAAGTGTCCTAATCTATCTAGAAACTGGAGAACTCTCAATTGTTCTTTGAAAAATATTCTGTAACAGAACGACCAAATGTTTAGATAGGTTTATCACCGAGGATGTCCAAGTTCCTCTTTCTTCGCAATGGTCTGTAATTCTGCTTTTTTTCAGGACAGGTGCCATGGCAAATGAGCGTTGGTCCAAGTTATCCACTGTCAGCCGTCACCTCATTTCATTTGGTTATACTGTGTTAAAACCGTCAAAACACCTGTCCACATGGCATATGGGGCCTGTATATAAGATCCACAGTCCCATCTGATATCCATATGGGGCCGTGTATGGGCCATGTGATATGTAAATTGGCATCCAAGCTGAGAAAGTAGTCAAAATTCGACTCCATTTTATGCTTAGTGTTAGAAATGGCATTGACCTCAGAGACTCACGCCCTAGGAGCTAAGAGCGCTATATCAGTATTACACAGCTGTATTGTATTGGACCCATGCGTATCTATGCCTAACATATCTGTCATGTTATAGCAAATGCCATCATCTTTTCCCATTCTTTCCGTATCTTCTTTTATCTTTCATATGCGAAATTGTCTACTCTTGATACCTCTTGATACCTCTTGATACCTCTTGATACCTCTTGATACCTCTTGATACCTCTTGATACCTCTTGATACCTCTTGATACCTCTTGATACCTCTTGATACCTCTTGATACCTCTTGATACCTCTTGATACCTCTTGATACCTCTTGATACCTCTTGATACCTCTTGATACCTCTTGATACCTCTTGATACCTCTTGATACCTCTTGATACCTCTTGATACCTCTTGATACCTCTTGATACCTCTTGATACCTCTTGATACCTCTTGATACCTCTTGATACCTCTTGATACCTCTTGATACCTCTTGATACCTCTTGATACCTCTTGATACCTCTTGATACCTCTTGATACCTCTTGATACCTCTTGATACCTCTTGATACCTCTTGATACCTCTTGATACCTCTTGATACCTCTTGATACCTCTTGATACCTCTTGATACCTCTTGATACCTCTTGATACCTCTTGATACCTCTTGATACCTCTTGATACCTCTTGATACCTCTTGATACCTCTTGATACCTCTTGATACCTCTTGATACCTCTTGATACCTCTTGATACCTCTTGATACCTCTTGATACCTCTTGATACCTCTTGATACCTCTTGATACCTCTTGATACCTCTTGATACCTCTTGATACCTCTTGATACCTCTTGATACCTCTTGATACCTCTTGATACCTCTTGATACCTCTTGATACCTCTTGATACCTCTTGATACCTCTTGATACCTCTTGATACCTCTTGATACCTCTTGATACCTCTTGATACCTCTTGATACCTCTTGATACCTCTTGATACCTCTTGATACCTCTTGATACCTCTTGATACCTCTTGATACCTCTTGATACCTCTTGATACCTCTTGATACCTCTTGATACCTCTTGATACCTCTTGATACCTCTTGATACCTCTTGATACCTCTTGATACCTCTTGATACCTCTTGATACCTCTTGATACCTCTTGATACCTCTTGATACCTCTTGATACCTCTTGATACCTCTCGATACCTCTCGATACCTCTCGATACCTCTCGATACCTCTTGATACCTCTTGATACCTCTTGATACCTCTTGATACCTCTTGATACCTCTTGATACCTCTTGATACCTCTTGATACCTCTTGATACCTCTTGATGCCTCTTCACGCCTCTTGATGCCTCTTGATGCCTCTTGATGCCTCTTCACGCCTCTTCACGCCTCTTCACGCCTCTTCACGCCTCTTCACGCCTCTTCACGCCTCTTCACGCCTCTTCACGCCTCTTCACGCCTCTTCACGCCTCTTCACGCCTCTTCACGCCTCTTCACACCTCTTCACACCTCTTCATATCTCTTCTCTTTCCTGTTCTTTACCGTGTTAATCCCTTGTGTGTATTTCTCATCTACGCACTTCGTAATCGTAATCGTAAACTGAACATTTCCACAGCGTCCACAAAAGCTTAGTCGTGGGAACCAGCTTATTCACAGGCACGACTTCAAATATCAGTGTATACACGACTGTAAGGCGGTTCAACGCAGATCCTGTGTATAGGGGCCTTTAGGAAGTCCTCCAATCACATCAGACATCCTCTGCGTAATCGAAGTTAATTTTTTTAAATTTTACCATTAAAAATCTTTCATTATTTGAATCGAGCCATTCTGTGTCATACCACAGTCTCAATGTGTACACAAAAACCTTGATTCAAATCTATCATTCATTCTTGAATCATATTGTCCATCTGTCAGTCATAATAGGGGAAACTGCTCCAATGACTTAGGGGGGAGATTAAATTGCTCCAATGACTTAGGGGGGAGATTAAATTGCTCCAATGACTTAGGGGGGGGAGATTAAATTGCTCCAATGACTTAGGGGGGAGATTAAATTGCTCCAATGACTTAGGGGGGAGATTAAATTGCTCCAATGACTTAGGGAGGAGATTAAATTGCTCCAATGACTTAGGGGGCGGAGATTAAATTGCTCCAATGACTTGGGGGGGGAGATTAAATTGCTCCAATGACTTAGGGGGAGATTAAATTGCTCCAATGACTTAGGGGGGAGATTAAATTGCTCCAATGACTTAGGGGGGAGATTAAATTGCTCCAATGACTTAGGGGGGAGATTAAATTGCTCCAATGACTTAGGGGGGAGATTAAATTGCTCCAATGACTTAGGGGGGAGATTAAATTGCTCCAATGACTTAGGGGGAAGATAAAATTGCTCCAATGACTTAGGGGGGAGATTAAATTGCTCCAATGACTTAGGGGGGAGATTAAATTGCTCCAATGACTTAGGGGGGAGATTAAATTGCTCCAATGACTTAGGGGGAAGATAAAATTGCTCCAATGACTTAGGGTGGGAATAGACGCCCCTCGTTGTGTGACGGGAACAATGGAACATTTGCATTCTGTGAATTAAGGCTCTTCGGTTTTGTCAGTTTTCAGCTTTGGGATGTTAAAGTTTTGTAGGTGGGTGGAATATATGTTGTGGGTACAAGTGCAATGAGACAATGTCTGGAAAACCTTGCAAAATGTCTCATTACATTGATCAGGCTTAGATCACACAAATTGACAATTATCCCAGCCACATTTCAATTTTTTTTCAGTCACTTGATTGCTTTCATAATGTGACTTGTTGCACCGAATGTTCTTTTTGTTATCTTACAAAAGTGCATACGATTATTTCCAGGCGACTAAGTGTCTGACCACCGAAGGCTTACTGCGGACACTATAGTTACATTTGTTACCGTACTATTACGAGGCCCTGTATACGATAGTATGGCGTTGGCCAGTGACTTTATTCTCTATCTTATTGTTCTCGGTGACTCTGCATGGCTTGGCTTTATCAAAGATTTCTGAGTGTATGTAAATACGTGATTAACTTACTTAGCAGGAGTCAGCTATAGACGTCACACAGCGGCAATTTCTCACAGACGAACCCTAGAACTTTTCTGTAATGTGTTGTCGTCTAGCGCGCGACCCGCAAATGTAGTGACTACAGTCTGTTTGTTGCGACTATAACTGTTTCACATGCCAACGTTCTCCTAGGTAGAGCTATACCGATTAGTCTACTCATAATCTTGCATATTATTAGGACAATCGACTGTAATAGGTTCTAATTGGTATCGGTAGCAATGATCGGAACCGGTGTCAAAAAATAGTTTTCCTCGTCTTGGCGGCCTGCTACTAACCAGATAACAGAGACATTTGTCAATACCAGCTTTTAAATCGTCAGTCTATCACTTAACCAAGTAGCATTCAGCTATGACCGGCGAAAATCTGAAATAAATTTGTTTGCATTTGCACAATAATTGTTAGGAAAAAAAACGAAAAATAACTTTTTTAAATAATCGACTTCCTAACGGTTCTCGGCAGTTTCAATAGTCGTCCATTGTCGGCATCGGCCTAATCTGCAAAAAGTGATATCAGTAGTGACAGTACAGCTTTAGTCCAAGATGTTATTACTATCATCAATTGAGAAATTAAGAACCGCGCTTGATATTGACCCTTGTATATAACTGGTACAATCGTTTATTTATGCTTCATGACATTATACAACAAAATTGAAACTATTCAGAACATGAGTTGCGCCAATTTGTATTAGTAGGATTAGTAGTCGTCGTGATACTATGCTGCTGTTGTTACTGTCGTACAACGAACGGCAATATACATGTAGCCACGTTGCGTATTAACACTTTCCTCTCTGTCTGGCAAAGACGTTGCATGACCTGCATGCTGCCGAATAGCCGAGCCATAGCCATAAAAACTATCAGCTGTCTAGTCTCTCATATATACATGTATATATATTGCACAGACGACCCTGGTCCACATTGATAAAAGAGAACTGTTCGGCTTGATTAGAGTTCATGAACTCGTGTCCTATGTTGCTCTATAATGGAAGGTAAACTTTCAGAATTGAAGTGGTTCAAGTACTTGCAGATTTCTGGTTAAAAGAGTCACCTGCTGACCCACAGCCAGACTGTTTGAAGCATAGTCTGCGATAAACACCACGACAATTGTGTGTTGCTGGGTCACATTAGTGCGCCTTATAATCGCAATTGTGTCTTATAAATATCTGCTTTTGATAGACATTTGCCTCAACGATTTTGGCCCAGTTGCCGGATGACCTGGATGTTAACCTCCATATTTATATAGGGAACGGGGCACATGGAGTACAAATGGCAAATAAAGGCATTCTTGCATCATCCCATATATGATAACTGGAGTATATAAGAGTGAGAGTAACGTAATAGAGTAATGTGTATATGCCCTAGCTATCTTTCATAAATGATAGGGTACGTATTTGTTCCTAGTCTGAAAATGTTGGTGATAGCTTCAACTGAAGTCTGGCGTGACTTTGCATCTTTTCTGTGGCAACCCTCTAAAAAGGTATGATAGTCTAACATTGAAACTGCACGCACGTCTCTTCCTGCGTAAATAAAATGACCAAATAACTAATTTTTCACATGCTTTAGGGCCTATCACTATATAGTTCTCCAACCGAACCATAACAAGGCTATGCTGGTCCTCTCTCGTCTCTGGATTAATCTCCCACTTGAAATCTTCAGCTCTCTGTACCTCTAAACTGACATCATATCTATTTCCCACCATCATCTTTCCAAAATGACTGGACACGTCCAGTTACGTAACATTGTTAGCTGTCAACATTTTGTAGTGTTCACGTTCTTCCTATTACTCACACTTAGGCCTACTGTGTATAAAGTAGCTGATCTTCTGTATTGCTTGCATGATGCTCTCGTTTGAAATTTTGCACTTCTATTTTAACGCTTAGGTATCATTCATTTTCATTACGAAGAAGTATATAGCGCCCCTTCTAGGTTACTGCTCACGAGCCTAGTAGCCTACAGCTGAAAAGAACAGTTTTAAGGCGAGTATAAAAAGAGTCTGAGTGGACCCTGATGGACAAGCGCAACGCCAAAGGGAGATTGTTCCAGAGCGAGGGATCATCCACTGAGATGACAAAATTTTGTGTAGTAGTTGTGGAGGCAAATTAGACGATGAGTAGACCTCGCTCAGCAGAGCGGGGAGAGCGACGACCAGATGCATTAAAAGCAGAGCGGCAAAGGTCGCAAAGATAGGCAAAGGCGAGACACAGTGAGGACGCCAGACCAAAGGGTTGATACGGTACGAGATTCGCTGCTGGAGGGGGAGCCAGTGGAGAGCATCATAGCGTTTAGGCTCCTTCTGTTATTAAATATAGTAGATTTAGCTACTGCACACACAGTAGGCCTAAACGTGACCGTCGGTTGTGTGCATGTTGTTAGAGAAGTCCTCAAGTTCAACAAAAAAGTATAATATAAATTAGCTTTAGTTACAAGTAGTTAAACATGAGTATACCTTTTCCAGAAACCAAATGAAACAAAGTTGATCTTCAGGCAGAGCAGAGTAATAAAACAATAACTTTCAACACAATTTTGTTGGTAATTTGACAGGAAACAGTCAGTAGGTTTAAGAATAATAATTTGTCACCAAAAGAGTAATAGCTAACGTTTAACCTCAACAGATCTGGCAAGATCGACCGCGTCCGACCAAAAACACCAGTCTGTTCCTACACTCCTTTATAGATGGCTTATATAGCTATCACCACACCTCTTTCTAGTCTAGCCACTAAACTACCGAAGGTAAATACACATTACCATCCCTCATCAGGATTCATGCTCATACCAGCGACATAAATATCAGCAAGATTATGCAACAATGTGTTCAAAGCAGATCTCCGGCTAAGTAGGTCTTCTATATGCGCACAAGCGTTGTGGTTGTATTTGAGTTTGCAGGACATGATTTTCTGAGCACTGCAGCGGTTGAATGTTGTAAGATGTAACCCCTCATTAATTTTCACCAGAGTTTTGAGCCAAGTACCTACAAAGAGTGTGCCAACCCAGCGCGACAAAGGTGTATCCGTTCTTCTGACCCTCACCCGTTGTCAAAACTAAACGAGCCAATGACGACACAACGGGGCTAATCCGTATCCTACCCTGCCCTGCCCTACCCTTTCCTACGCGCTACACGTTTGTATGCACAGTAAGGGTTCTAATGCCGCTAATGGTATTATTAACAGAATTATTCACCCGTCTCTCAGTCGCCTCTGACTGACTGGATTGGTCCGTAAGTCCAGGAAGTGACTTTCACCTTATTAGATTTTACAATTTGAACGGCTTTGAGATTATGTGCATGTCTAATGAAACAAGTTGATTTAGCGCTGTCGTCGCTGGGCGTCTCAGCGCTGAGCCCATACGACTGTTCAGCTTGGCCTGTATTAGTGGTGCGGGAAGCCATAATGAGCAGCTGAACAGAAGACAGTAATCGGGTAAATCCCAGTAGAACTGACAAGGACCGCATATGCAGCGGGAACAATAGCGCTATATGAAACAACAGACAAGATCATCCTGACTGTTCTCCTCTGCAGGCCTTGTATTTGATTTGATAATTACCACGCGTCTATACCAGGTATGCAGTGACCATTTGTCAGGGAGGGAGGGAGGGAGGGAGGGAGAGAGGGGTGCTGGTCACTGCTGGACCCCAGGTTCTGCTACACGGGCGTTGGTATATATATGGGGGTGGTGGTAGTTACTTATTGACGCGAAATTAACATAAATTAACATAAATTAACATTGCGTGATAACATAGATCATTCACGTCTCCCTCCTCCTTTTTCCAGGCTTGTGACTAGCACTGTCAGATTGCAAACAGTGGCTGAGTTTCGAAATAGTGCAGAATTCTATATACTCCCAAAAATTCTCACCAGCTTCTTTTTGACAAATCGAATAATTTCTGCCCAAGTGCTGAATGCGGCCCATGAATTAATTTTTAACGCTTGTCTGCAGAAAAGGAAGCATGCTGATTGTAAAGGTATAAATTAACTTATTATCGACAGTATGGTTCATTTAGGTACATGTATATGTTTCCCTAAGGCCGATTAGTCTTCGGTCACATACTTTGAACATACATTGCATATGCTACAACATGACAAGAGCAAGAATCATCTACTCGACTCATCTTGTCTTCGATGCATTAACCTTGCTTGGCTTGTCAGTCTAACGTTTGTTAGCACCTAGCAGCCATTAGTCTCAGCCGGGAGTGAAGAAGCGAAGGTCCCCACATATCCAGACTACAACTGCGTGGGATCATACTGGACATGTATAATTTCCGACGAGGTTCTTTGGAAGTGGCGCCATATAAATGGTTAATTACAGATACAAGGCATGCACTGTATATGATGGTCTAGTCAGAGACTCGTCATCATCATTAAACCTGGGCACAACGCCCGTAGATGTCCGATGCCCACTTCATCGTGACTTTCCACTGTTGTTTGTCCTGTGCAATATGTTCCAGTTCTTGAATCCGCTTATTTCCCCATTCCCCTATTTCGTCTATCCATTCTTTGTGAGGATTTCCCCTTTTATTCTTTCCATTCTTCCGAACAACAATGTTTTGATTTTTCTATCATCGCTCATTCTGCATATATGGTCAAACAAACCTAACTTTCTTTTAATTACATTTTGCATTAGATTTTCTTTGGGTTGTATTCTTTTGTACAGTTCTACATTGCTGACCTTTTGTTTCCAGCCTATTCTTATTATTTTCCTGTAACATTTTCTCTCAAATGTCAAAATTCTCCTTTCTATGTATTTTGTTACTACCCATGTTTTGCAACCATATAGCATGCTACTAAACACTCATGTTTGCAGAACGCTTTATTTTATCTCTAACTTTATGACGTTGCTTTTCTAGATTTTGTCCATAGCCTTTAATCAACATGCGCCTTTTTAGAGACTGCAATATATCTTCTGTTCTGTGTGGTTTTTACGAGTCTCAACATAAGAATTGATGTTCTGTTAGACCTGATTATGATGAGTTTGCTTTATTTTATTTGATTTATTACCGAAATTTAATACCGCCCTTCTTCCAACATTGTTTGCTCAGAAGTGCACACACACACACGTCTCGACGGCGCAATTACAGCTGTACTGCAGAGCAATTATTGTGCGCGAAGGACTTGCTCAAGGTCCCTACGCAGTGACTCCCCGGACGAGGGTCATAGCTTCATAGCTTCCTGCATGTCTTAAGTTCTTCCACGTTTGACCTGATCTCAGCGAGAATCTGCCTTGTGACTCATCTTTTGCACTTTACGTCTTTTTTATAGAGGAAGACATCACATCATGTTAACTAAACATTAATAATTCGGCTTCATGGTAAATTTAATGTCGAAAGAGGTCACTTAGATTTAAAACTACAAAACTACAGAATTTACATTACATAGTTGTCTGTGAATTTGTAACTTGAAAAGTTAGCGAAATTATTATCAAACATAAATGTAATAATTGGAATAATGGCAGCAGTGATGATGATGCTTATGATGATAATTATAATATTGATGTAAACACTGCAGCTGTCGTGCTTTTCTACTTCTGGTGAATCATATGAAGTGAGATAAAATCTCTGGCAGAAAATAATCGAGACAAAATTATGATGATGATGATGATGAGGAGGAGGAGGAGGAGGAGGAGGAGGAGGAGGAGGAGGAGGAGGAGGAGGAGGAGGAGGAGGAGGAGGAGGAGGAGGAGGAGGAGGAAGATGCTGCTGCTGCTGCTGCTGCTAATGATGATGATGCAAATGAAAACAACAGCAATGGCATTAACTGCTCCATTCATTAGGAATGGCTGAGAGCCTGAGACGACGCCATGACAACGCATAATGTGCAATGTTACAACCTAGATAACCAACACTACTACACGGACATGTGAAGTTGCTGTAGGCTTCCAATCACGCACAAGTAGCAGCATTTGGTAGGCGTAGAGCTGCTCCGTCGCAATCGGTCTCGTGTTTATTTTGAATTGGGCGAAGGCGGCGACGGAGCACGAATTAAATGAAGTGTAAAGAAGAGTAATAAGGACCTCAGTGTTATTCGATCGACGGGGCATCATCCCTTGCATCAAGCGCCTATGCTCTCTCTCTCTCTCTCTCTCTCTCTCTCTCTCTCTCTCTCTCTCTCTCTCTCTCTCTCTCTCTCTCACACACACACACACACTCCCAAGGTTGTGCTTTTCAGTCGTTCATCTAAAGGTTTCTGGTGGAGATTTCTCCTAAATAGAAACGGAGCTGCCACTGGCAATGTGAATCGATGTTCCCTGCGAGCCTTATAAATCTGCGCTCTTATCATCGAAAGAGACACGACGTAGGTCTGTTGCAGTCGGCAGATAACGCCTTCTCGGTGCCCCGAAGGCTCGTAATGAAATCGTTGGGCATCGCTTAAACAGATCGATGTAACTCTTACACCGTCCGTCGGTCGCGCATCGCGGGCTATCGGCGTTGAACCGTGCCTCCCATCTGCGTACCGTGGCGAGCGCACGAGGGTCATCGGAGCGCAGCGGGCAAGACGCCTTCGCGGCACGGCGGCTTAATTGTGCGTTTTCCCTCGGCTGTTAATTTCGACGCCTTTTGGACCGGGCAAGGGTACGAGGTGATGACGCCTCCTGATACGTCTTCATCGACAGCCGAAAGTCGATCATCTTCGCCTTAATCGATCCACTGGGGCCTCAGACGATAGACAGTGAACGGCGGATGGAGAGAGTAATTTGTTGTTTCGGTGATGGCGAGAGAGCGCTACTAAGGCCTTGCTCGATAGAATGCAACTACAATTTGATAATGCCTCCTTACAGAAAGTTCAGCTGTGCACCTTGAAGCCGGGCAACTATTAAAGTTGTAAGGGCCATAGGCAGAACGGTGTACGCTTATATTTGAAACCGACGTATACGCGTGTTATAAACAAAAGTTGGAAAACTCATTGTCAGATGATGTCTATAGTACGGTGGCTCAGTAGTTGGAGTTTGTAGTTATTCTGCTGGGCGGAATTGCGGCATCAAGAAAGTTGATTGATAGAAGTCTTAGAAGTTGAGAACAATGCTTTTCAGACTGTGTTTGTTCAGTGTCGAATAATGGATTTAGACAAACTAATGGATCGAACCTGCAATCTGGATTTGTAAACTATAAACCGGATGCTGTGTTGAAAATGAATTTAAATAAACCAATAAACGATGGTGTTTCATATTGAACTATGGAAAAATCACTGAGCTGTGCAAAATCATTGAGCTGTTGTAAAATATTTCATGCATGGTTAAGAGAATAGTTGCGACCAAATTTTGGATTAATAATCCATTAATTTCAAATCGATTAGTTGATCTAACGGACAAACAATTAATTTGGATTCTGATCAACTAGGCCTAGTTGTCGCCTGATCCTAATTCAACTTCATTAACTAATTGTAGGCCTATCAAATTACAATGATGAAAATACGATTAAATTCTCTTCTCGCAATGACTGCCCAGGCGACTGGTTATTAAGATTTTCCTGAATTTGTGGAAAGATTGAATAACAGTATTGAGATGAAAGTCGTATCAGAGGGAGGAGCTAAATTATTGAGAATTGTATATTATTGAGCAAAATGATTATCAACACTAACTTGAAGCAGCTTAAGTATCGTCAAACTTCGTCAGTCATGTTAAGATCAATCGAAATTGATAAATAATTTATTGACCTCATACACACACGCATTGCGATTCGTCTAATTCTAATTGCTAATTAATTGGTTGCTGCTAAATCTAATTCTAAATTCTAATTGATTAACAATATGATTTTGTTAATCGGACTTAATCCTTATTCTAATCGCATGCTTAAATCATAGTTAGAGGCTGACAACTGGCTTCATGTTCGTGCTATTCATTGTGTTCATCTCGCTATGTCGCGTAGTTGTCCATTTCTTTGAATGCTCTTCTTGCATACTCAGATCCTGAGTTAAAAGTTTCCATTACAATGATGTGAGCAAATTAATGTGTAACATGTTACTATATCGGTCAAACTATGATTGATTACATCGACTGCTATTCATTTTTCAACATAAAATTATAGCATGATTCTTGCACCAGTTCTTGCCTTATCCTTCTGCTAAGTATTTCACGATAGGCCTAGTGAATTCTAGCAAGATCAATATTCTTCTTTGACTGAGTAATCCTGCAACTACAGACTTCTGTCGCTCTCTATTGTCTTCGTGCGTCCGTTAGACCGGACTGTTGATTGGCTGGTGATGACTGGTGCCAACTCAACCAATCAGCAGCCAGGAAACCATGGCTTCTGTGCCCTCTGGTCAGGACTCCTCCCAATCCAGATGAATAATTGTCATTTGTCGAGGTTGATTGGATGATCTGTCCGTATTGTATGAGTAGTCCTCCCTTTTCGTCCATTTATTAAAACGAAAAATTCTGATTTTAGGACATTGTGCACCGTTTCAAAATCGTGTTGGCTACCGAAGTTTTCAATCCGATTGATGAACAGTTAAACCATGATTAGGTTAGGTGTTAAAGTGAATAGATTTATTTTAAACGAACACTTCGCTGCAGGAAATTAACTGATTTTGTCCCACACAATGCATCATTTCATTGAACAGTTTGTTCTCTTTGTAGCTAAAAGATATCAGTTTTCTGCAATTAAATTTCTTTTTTTTATATTTGTAGTCAACGTGGATCTGGAGAGGCACTTACTGATTAGAACCAACCTGAGTTACGCAGATTTCTGGCGGTTGAGAGAGACTTTGGTGAGTTATTGAAAAGTTGTGGCCATGTCAGAGAGATAGATATCTCCAAGGAAGACAAACACAATATCTGGCGAATAACGCCATACATCACCTCGCGATTCCAGACTACTGAGCAATAACGATGGGCAGGAAAAAAATACAAATCTCTCGAATCGGAGATGAAAGAAACAGACAGGTGGGTTTCTGATGCACCACCAGGTATTCTTTTCTACATTATGCCTGGTAATTTATTTGGCTGTTGTGCTCTTCCGTGTTGGCCTATCTATGTCAATTCGCAGACTCTGGAACATGTTGGTTGGCATGCGTTTCCTCAGAATTTGTGTTGATGTGGGAACGTCTGAGCCTGCTCAATATCCTTCCACAGATCGCAATTATGAGCTATGTCGAGCAGAAAACAGTTACCAGATTATTATAAGGTAGCATGGTAAATGAAATAAGTCACGGTTGTAGTACGGTAAAGCCTGTAGATACAAGGTTTTGTAGGTTAAATGAAGAATAGTTTTAGGCAAATTAAGGAGAACAGTGAGAAGACTCCTTGGAATAACTACAGATGTTCCAAGTCGTTATTTGGACAGGTGGGGAGAATGTCATGGTTGACAATCCCAGGCAATGCTAAGATCGTATTAAAGAGAAAGAGAGTAATTACCTGGATAAGCAATATAATTGAGAAAATGAAGGGACTACGGCCAACAACAATGAAATCAACATCGGACCAATTACTAATGACCAAAGACAATGAAGATTATTTATTTGCACTAATTACCCGGGAACTGGCGTCAGGAATTGCTCTGCTTATTATTATTATTATTATTATTATTATTATTATTATTATTATTATTATTATTATTATTATAAAACCTATTAAAAGACGATAGAAAGCCAAGCCCAGAACTGAAAAGAATAGAGAACAATCGGTCAAATGTGCAAAATGGACACCTAGAATTATTGTTATTGGATTATTATTATTATTATTATTATTATTATTATTATTATTATTATTATTATCATTATTATTATTAATATTGTTATTATTATTAATATTGTTATTATTATTAATATTGTTATTATTATATTTAAATGTGCTATTCATGTATAGGCCTATGGTTGACACAAAATGAAATCAATTGAAATCCAGTGCACAAAGTTTGCCTTCTGCTGATGCCTATACCTTGCCTGCTTCTAGTATCGATTCCTCTTAAAGGCCCATCTCAAACCCTGTAATAATTCAGAGCACATGTCTATTGTCTTAATATAATTACCGTCTGGACTCGTGTGTGTTTTTGTTGACCAGGTGACTTTCACAAAGCGTAAGTTTGGTTTGATGAAGAAAGCCTACGAGCTGAGTGTACTATGCGACTGTGAAATCGCCCTCATCATGTTCAGCAGTACCAACAAGCTCTTCCAGTATGCAAGCACGGATATGGATAAGGTGCTGCTTAAGTACACCGAGTACAGTGACCCCCACGAGAGCCGTACAAACAAGGACATTGTTGAGGTGAGTACAAAATTTACTTCTCCTGACTGTGACGAGTCTAGTAACTTTAGAAGTGAACTCAGTGTGTAACTTTCAATGCGTGTTATTGTTTTTAAGTGTTTATAGAGACCCTCTAGTGGGGTAAGACGTTCAGAATCGCTGCCAGTGCGCAAGGCCCCGCGAGATGAAGAAGGTTTTGAGAAAAGCAAAAGAGTAGGCTATAAGAGACTGCCAAATAGAATTTTAGAGCGAACAGATGGAGAAATCGCGTTCCACGGACCAATTGAAGCAAAAGATCGAGACTGAGCCATAGCTGTTCTAGTTCGAGGAACCAAGAGGTCAAGTCTATTGAACGAACGAAGTGGACGGAGGGAAGAAGCTGAATGAATCGTAGTATATCAACCATTATTTATTAGCAACTACTGTTTCTTGCTGTTATTGCTATGGCATTATATATATGCAACTGGTTTTAAAGCATTGTCAGTCTTAGTCAGATATGTACCGATAGTGGATTCACCCTAAAGGAAAAATAAATGGGTAGAGTTTCATTCTCTGAAATGTAGTCTGTTTCAGAGAGCTACACAAGCCAATAAAATCATACACTAATCTTGAGGATCTGTAGCAAACATTGCGAGAATGTGTTCTGATAGGAGGATGCAATATTATTTTGCCTATACTTGGTTTGACTTGTGGTTGGGCTTTTGAATCGCATTTGGTCAAGTCCAAGCTAAGAATTAATTCCTGAGAAATTCATTGGTTAGCCTAATTCCAAGCTGAGTAGAAGACCCTTGAACTAGCCCAAAGAAGCAACCCTTTTATCAAACATTTGCGACTTCCCTTTTCTTAGCCTTTGCTTAAGAGGCTGTGTTATAAGCCAGAGCACATCCTCGCAGTCTGGTCTTATAATTACCATTGACAAACTTGACAGTGTACAATCGGTTTGTTTAATAACAATACCAGTCAGCGTACTACTCAGCTGAATTCACTATATAGGCCTATAGGGACAGGTATAACCGACATCTTAAACTAAATTTCTGACTTTGCATGTATTAAAACTCCCAGCCTATAGGCCTATTCATATTTACCATCCGGCATTCTAAGCACATGTATATTCATTGCACTCTTTCTCCAACGCTCATGAATGCTCTGGTTCGGGCTCTTGGCTTTCAAGTGACGCTCTGAAAGTTTTGAGATTAAGATTACGATTACGATTGACGTATATTCCAGGAATAACAAATACCAAACAAATCTGCTATACTTAGATGATGAAGTAATTGTATTTTATAACAATTCCTTTTGATTTAGATGCTGAAGAAGAAGGAGATGAAGCGTGATAGTCCAGATGGTTTCTCACCGGTAAGTTCTCTTGACAATTATTTATTTCGATTATACATGTGTCTTGCTGTGTGCTGTTTCACTAACTTCCTCTTCCTTGATGGTGTTACACTACTTGGATCTACTTATTGAATGCGTGTCTTCTTGGTGTGCCTTCAGAATGCTGTAAAATGTTGTTAACCATTTATGTTATGCAATATCACATTTCGACCTTACTAACTTACTGACATAAGTAGGCCTACAACTAGTGACGTAATGAATTACGAAAGAGAGATATTCACAATAATATTGGTTCATATGTTACTCTTTTACTTGAAGATTATACTGTTGATTGATTGCAGTCTATATGTGTGTTGCAAATACGCAAATGTCTTCCTTATCTCTTCACTTCAACTAAGCTTAGGGAAGGGTGGGGCAAAACGCCCATGGAAGGAATGACGCCCATGAGCATTATTTTCCTTATAATGGGCGTTTTGCCCCACCTTCGCTTACTTATATAACATGCACCTTAAACTATTGTTGAATAGTGAAATAATTGTCACCGGTGAAATATTTTGACAGTTATTTCTGTGTGAGTATTGATCATATGCTTCGGTGTGTTTTGAATTGAATTGAGAATGAGTTGAATTACCTAACTTTACCTTCATTCTTTACCTAACTTCACCCTTCCCGAATTCCCTTATTGACAATTCGTTTCTTGCACTTCTCTGAAGACCCTTACCTAATTGAAAATTGTCAACCATGAGTTACCCTGACATATGTTTTGTTGGTTTGGACAGTTGAGTGTGTGTTCGTGTGTGTTTAATTGTTGCATCATCTTATGGCTTGCCTAACAATTTTGTCTGCTGTCAGCATCCTCCTTACTAATCTTTTCCAGATGGCAAAGACGAGCGACTGTAGGGATAGCGAAAGTGCCGAATCGGAGGCAGAGTCGACCTACAGTTGCTATCCGTGCATGGAGCAAAAGTATTCCAAATACCCAAACAATTTCAACCTGATGCGACACCGAAGCGGCTTGTACAGCCGAGTAAGTTACTGCATGCATGCGACTGTGTACTCGTGGAAGTTCACGATATTTGGTGTCTTTTGTGTAGACCGTTATTAACTGGTAAATTGCGTGTGGTAGCCGGTAGGGTAGAGTTGATGGGATTGGATGAAATATGTGCCTTGTATACACCCGATGTTCCCTCTAATTTTTGGTGATAGTGTGCACAAGACATTTTGTTTGTGCAGATCCGAGCTGAATGCGATTATAGTTAAAGACCATATCTGAAAGTCCAGGGTGATAAATTCTGACAACCTAAGAAAAGTTCCTTGTCTAAAGGTTAATAAGAGCTTTAAGAGGACGTATCAGTTAAGGAACAAAAATTTGAGTTAGGTAGACGGCAGTCGGCTATAGGAGCTGGGCTTGAAGTGGAACACTTCTCCTGGCGTACTGCAGACATACCGGGATTCGTTTCTTGTATCCATACCGGAGCCTCTTTTTTCCCACTTCACGCCCTGGCTAGGAGAGAACAATGTATGTGAGCACACTTAATTCTTCCGTGCGCCATCTCCAATGGAAATGGATAGCATATGTACATTGAATCCGTTGGGTGTCTTGCGTATTCGGCTATCGGCTGAATATTAGATAGGAGGCAATTATTGTCGGTCGGGTCGAATGGATGGAATATCTCACCTGTGTCTGTATAATGTATATCTTTAAAACCCTTTTCTTCTAAGTCATTCCGTGACTGGTTAACCGACAACTTCATTAAAATCTATGACGTCATTTGGTGTCTCTCTCTATTGGTTTATCTATCAGCAGGAGGAATTTTGTATCGCTGTCTCCGTTTCTCGCCTCTTCATTTGTATGGCTCTCTGCCTCTCTTTCTGACACTCAATACGTCTCTTCTTCTCTTTCTTTCGTTTCATTTTTTTCATCCTTGCTTATTTCGTGCTTTTTGTTTCATTCTTTTCTCTAATTAATCATTCCTGCTTTCTTCCCATATTATTTGATTCTCTCTTTGCGTGTCTCTTCCTTGTATCAGTTCTACAATTAATTATTCTCTCTCTCTCTCTCTTTCTCTCTCTTTCTCTTTCTCTCTCTCTTTCTCTATCTGTCTGTCTCTATCTCTGTCTCTGTCTCTCTCTCTGTCTGTCTCTCTCTCTCGCGCTCTCTCTGTTTTTTGTCTGTCTTTCTCTAATAGCATGTAAATCACTTCTGCGGCAATCAAACCATTAGCAGGTGGTTTGGATCTGCTACTAATTCATGAAGTCTCCTGATAAAATGCACCCGGGATTAACAAGAAGGGTATCTTATCGCGTTCAATGCTAATCTTGACAGACTGAATTTACAGGTATAACTCAAGAAAGTCACCCGTTAGGGGTCATACGAAGGTTGTTAAGACAAAAGGGTTTATAATTTTATTCACTTGTCGCTAGATACTAGTACTATCAACATGATGTTAACAGACGGAAATAACTTTAAAGGAAGTATTTAACGTAATGAGCAGAAACGCTTAAATCCCTTGTGACCTAGTTTTACAGCAGGTAATAAATGCAGATCACCTGAAGGCGCAATCTCCATTGTTTTGTTTTTTGTTTGTAGGCGTTGTACCCCAATTCACCAATGTCTGTTCCGCTGCATCATCCAGGAAACGCCCCAATGATGCGTCAGTTGTCTCACCAGGGCTCTGGAGGGGGGTTGCAACCCCTGCACCCTAATGCTCCACAGAACCTGGCTCCCTCCAACTGCCTCATGATGCCCCCACAGACGATGATGACACAGGCCATGCCATCGCATACCCTCACGCAACCACCTCACGCCCTTGCACAACCATCCATGCCCTCGCATGCCCTCACCCAGTGTTCCATGCCTCTCTCTCTGCCACCACACCCCCACGACACCCCCAGCTCCAGACCAAGTTCCGCGGGTGCGCTGATAGACCTGAGCGCCAGTTCAACTACCTACCATCACAACGGTTCCTACGTGGCTGCAGCAGCAGCAGCCTCTAACAAGTCGTTCTCGCAGATCTTCACCAATAACGTCCTCACTCAAAATGGTATCAACGGTGCGCGGTCAACAAATCCAAGAACGGCGGTTCCAAATTCTGTTGGTGCGGAAGCGGCCATCGGTGATGTAAGTTACCGTGACGATAATTATTGTACCTGTATAGCACCATCACGATCATTGAGTGTCTCCGAACATTTCAACAAGCACCGATTGTTTTGACGATTCGCTACTAGCATCGACCCCGCCAGGGCACGCCTGCACTTATGTTCGACTTTCAGATACTATCTAAACACTTTTGGTAACAAACCCTTGTAAATCTCGTTTCCATGAAATCAGGGCAATGCGTCACATCAGGTGGACTCTGATTAAGAAATTGTCGCACTAGCTGTTCAACTGTCTCCTCTCGCATTGACTATGCTAATTCGCTTTTGTGAGTTCATGAGAGATTATTTGAGGAGGATGGGACGTAGCCAGTAGATGAAACTTATGTTGATTTTTGCTAATGATGAGAATAGAGGTCGAATTCAAGAGGGATCTTTGTTATAATTATCTCTGGTCAAAGAGCTTTGACGCATTTTTAATTCAGGCAGATCTTTCTTAACCCTTACCACTTCTGAGGCCTCAATTTTAATGCGTTTGATATAATAATTGGAGGGTTAAGGGTTAATGACGCCAGATATAGGGTATATTAATTAGGGTATAGCCATGTGCACTGATGCAAGATGGTTTGAGGCAAAGTGAGGTACACGTATACTGCTGTTCATTAGTATCTGTTTGCTTACACAAATAAATAGCAAAGTCATAATTTATTATAATCGTATGAATTATTGAAGCTGTTGATCATGCATGATCAATGCGGACTATATTTCTTCTAGATGAGAAATCAACAGTGTTCCATGTCAAGAGGTGGCATGTCCTACCAAATGCTCCTATCAGCACAGAGCGCATCAGGTGTGTGCAGTGAGATCCGCTTACCTTCTTATGTGATAATATTCGTAGCCTCGCTGAAAGGGAGACTTAGCAGTTTCAATGTAAGAGAGAAATGCGAGCCATCGTGACTCAACAAAACTTATAGTCTCGCAACGATTGTTTGACGTTTTGACATACTATAGTTGCTTTTTATTATCACAAAGACGTCTGTCTCTACTCTGAACATAATAATTCTTTGGATAAGCAAGTACCAATTGCTGGAGGAACAGTTGCCAATCCTTCCACCTGCTTTAGAACCATGGTTGTCAGACAGGCATACCTGCCTCTACATCGTGCACACATTCACTTGTCAATACATCACCTACCAGTCATAAAGTGGTAGTTTTTCTTTCCAACAGCTGGACATTCCTGTCATCTTTTCAAGTGGATCTTCCTTTCCCAAAGACCTTCTATTACACCGACCTGTCTTCCTGAAAGTACTTCTGAATAACCTTATGTGATAGACACTTTACAGTTGTCCATATAAGATTGGATAAAAACTGTTACTGGCTCATTTAAACATAACGTATAATTAGCAAATCGCCGTTCTTAGCTGTAACATTAAGTTGCAATGTATAGTATTTCTATATATTTTCATTGGTTTATAACATCAATCTTTTTCTCATCATTTGCTTAGTTTCCTTCGTTATTGGTTAAATTGATCTGTGGGGAGGGTGGGGCGCTTAATTTACGCAGCGCAAAGGGCGCAATCATAGCTTGCTACATCGGTGATGAATTGCAAGTACGCTGATAGCCTGCATGCTTCGTCTATCTCAACTAGCTGCTGTCTCCTCAGCCGAATGTTTGGCTCTTTGGGGCAATGACAGGCAATGTTCCGTATGTGGTATCGTATGTTGGAAGTGGAATAGCTAACATTTCTTTGCACACATATAGTATACATAGAATGGTCAAATGTAAGATTTCTTAAATTCTGGATCTGTTGCTATATGTCTTTCAGACTTATCCGAAGCGTTTCATGTCACCTGTTCTGATTATCATGGCAACTCGACAAGAGGTCTTCAGACTGTGACGGGATTCAATTCACCCCTCAGTGAGGGTCTCGTTTCCCCTTGGCATACCCAGGGTGGACCCTCTACTGCCACTATCTCGCATCCCTTAAGGTAAAGATTGACATTTGACATCATGTAGGCTAGCGCAGAGTAGCGTTTTTGAAGAGGTCCAATATCAAGCTTCATTGATTCATTTATGGTATGGCCAGATGTTTGTAAAACCAACTTTGTTGTGTAAAACAAATCTTCATTGATCGTTGCATTCAAATTGGGTATCTAGTACTTCTAAAGTGTTTCCTCAACCTACAGGTTTGCCTATAGGCTTTTATCGGTCAAATTGCTTATAATGGTGAATGTGAAACGACGTTATGTGTGTAGTGCTGTGTATTTATGTCGCCATTTATATAGCTCCTTACATCAGCCTCACATTCCGGAATTAGAACCCTCTTATAGGGTTCTCAATGTGTTCTGCTTTGGCGAAGAAAGCATTCAATGCCACCCAACTGTCAGACCGTTGTTGTTGATAGAGACTTGTAATAAGCAGATAGCTTTGCCATAAATCCTCAGCAGATTGAAGGGAGTTTAGCGAGCCTTGTTCTACCAGCGGGAACGACAACTGCTGATAGCATCAACCCTTCTGTACTTCGCTTTTACGCATCGACTAGAGCATATTATATTTTCAGTCTACATGTATCTTCTTGCAGGATGAGTCTTATTCAGTACACGTGTACAATTCTCTGTAAGGTCACGTTAACAGTTTTTTCGGGTTAACTAAAACTCAGCTATAATAGAAAATTGGCAGTTCAAAATGCTGTATATAAGTTCTTTAAAATGACCATCATTTATAATCCATGGCTTTCGGCAGGGCCATGGCGAGGGGGACCAGCGGGGCCTAGCCCAGGGCGCAAATGTGGGAAGGGCGCAAATTTCAGGATAGAATAACGTATTATTCAAAAAAATGCACTATTTTCAAAATGTAGGGGCTCCAAATTGATGCTACGCACAGGGCGCAATTATAGCTCGGTACGACTCTGGGCGTATCTTGTTCCTCGCGCCGTATGTCGAGGAGACGAGGACAGCCGTATACGGACTCTTCTACTTGACCCGCGCTTCTGAATAAACTGGTGCCCATAGCTTAGCTGTTAGGTTAGCCAAAGACAGTCATTTTATCATTGTCAGTAGTAGTTTCAGTGTAAGCGCCTCTGATATCGAGTGGAACTATTATAAGTATTTAATTACAATTATAATTAAAAATTTACAACTGATGCCACTGTGTGCTAATGAGTGATGGAGGCAGGTAATTCCTCTAGCTTGCACTTTGGCCTAACTATAATTTACTGTAAACTCGTGTTTGCCATCTAGTTGTCATGGTGTTTTACTTTCATTTTCATGTTGGAATCAATAAATTGGATTAAATCAAATTTGCGACATTAGTCGCATTATGAATTTCCAGACTCGCTAATCATTTTTAAAATTTTTATTTCAGTTCTACGTCATCGTTTGTGACGTCATCTCTGACGACATCTGAATTGTCGAGCGGTCTGTCGACTCCTCCGATGTACAACAACAACATGAGCATAAAGACAGAGCCGATGTCTCCATCACGTGGTGAACCGCTCTGCTTTGCCCCGGGGGCTCAACAGAGAGCGTCGTGCCGTACGCCGGCCGCCATTGCCCATCACCACCACCACCACCACCACCAGCAGACAGGGCAGGACTCGAGCGGCTCTGCAGAGGGCGGCGTTGGCGGAAGGGCGTCTCTGATGACCGCCGCAGGGTTCTCTCCGAGTATGATGTCTCATGACGATTCGCCTAGTCCCGGCTACAGTGACTTCGAGGGACCGCTAATGAAGCAGCCACGGCTTTTGAACAGCGGATGGGAGAGTTAGGTGTAGACTACGGGCTCACTAACAGAGACAGAGGCACACTGAGGAAGCTGGAGGACTAGGAGGAGGTTTGTGGTGTCAAAGAACTAGGACAGGGAGAGTGAAAGAGAGAGAGAGAAAGAGAGTGAGAGAGAGAGAGAGAGGGGGGAGAGAGAGGCAAAGATACAGAGGAAGATTGAAGGGTGAGTGAGACAATGAGAGTTGTGGAGGCAGGGCAAAAGAGAGTGGGATGAGTAATTTTTGGGTATGGAGCGATGAGACTTTTGGAGCAGAGGAACGGATGACAGTAACAAAGATGGAGACAAAGAGGATGCGACGGGGGAAGAGCTGGAACAGATGGGGGACAGAGAGAGAGAGAGAGAGAGAGAGAGAGAGAGAGAGAGAGAGAGAGAGAGAGAGAGAGAGAGAGAGAGAGAGAGAGAGAGAGAGAGAGAGAGAGAGAGAGAGAGAGAGAGAGAGAGAGAGAGAGAGAGAGAGAGAGAGAGAGAGAGAGAGAGAGAGAGAGAGAGAGAGAGAGAGAGAGAGATAGAGAGAGAATGGGAACAGAGTAAAATGAGCTGATACATGGAAAAAGAAGCAACTGAGTGAGGTGATGACTAGAGCGAAAAGTTTTATGTCGTTGCTTTTTGAAGATTGTTTTGAGTGCTTGCCACTGTGTTTTATTGATCTCCCATTGAACCTGATGATTGATATTTGCTTGCAAAAATGTGGACCACTTTAAACATAAATTTATCAATGAATGTAGAAATTGAGAGACTAATGAGCGGCTAACTAAACGCAAGACGTAGCTAGTCTATGCCATATTCAAAGAAGCTATAAGCGCGCCTTTGCTTGGAAGCTGTTTCAAAATTTATTACTAAAAGCGGAATGTCTAAACTCAAAGCATTACATATTCCTATTTTAGAGCATGCATGATAACCCCTCTGCTGTGATCTCTACCTATTTTTTAAGTCCATGCACCCAACTCTCACCCATTTCCAAGTTTTGGTTACATATTATATAAATAGTAAGAGCTGATGAATTCGCGTGATGTGAGTTATGATTTTGCCTCAACTAAGCCAGCTGTACATTGTGTGGTCTGTATTTATTTATCTTGCGTTTTCCTTGTCACATTCCCAGGTAATTTCCTTAACTCCTGTGTGTCGTTTTGCGTCGTTTCCGACTTGCATCATTGTCTAGAGAAGAGTGACATATGTGATAAATTATAATTATGAAACTCTGGTGATAGCAAATGAAATTGTCGATCCTTAGCTTTTGACGTTTAATTTCTGGAACTTGCTTTGTACCGCAAGCTACCTACGTTGGAACGTAGGCTGCTTTCCACGCACCTCTCGTGACCTCTGTGAGAAAGTGTGTGTGGATTTCCTCCCGATTGTGGCGCATTTCGGAGATTTAAATCTCGTCCATCATGGTTCGTACACGTTACCATAATTGACGAACCTACTGGTGCCAATTTGGACCTTGCAGAGAGAGAGAGAGTTTAAGAGAACCGAGTGAACTCCAGAGGTTAAAGCTCATTGGCCTTTCTTATGCTAAATTTTGGAGCTTTATCGAATGCTAAATAATCTTCTAAGGCGCATAGAAATTTTGTGGCCTTACTGAAAATTTTAATGGGAACTTTGAAACATGTGGTCTTCTGCGACAATTCTGCTTGTTAAGGTTTGGTGTCACTTGGGCGCCTCTTGTTGTATGTAATCGAGTGCTATACAATTTTAAAATTGTTTTAATGGATTTGCGCTGCAATGGTTTCATGTGAGAATGAACTTATTGTCTGCCAGCTTAATTGTTACAAGTTCAAAATTTACTTTGTGTTGGGTTTGATGAGTTTGAATTTTGCATATTTTGAAAGTCACTTTATCTAATCAAAGATTCAACTCGTGGATGTTAAGAATAAGATTGTCTGTAGAGTTGCACAAAGCTAAGCCAGCTGTTGGTCAGTGGTTTGACTTTCGGATACTCACTAGAGGGCTTCCGATTCTATCCATTTAAACGTCATTACTGGCAGAACATTTTGCTAAATTACCAACAGTTGTGCACATACTTAACCTGAGCAACAAATAATATATATACATACTCTGTTTGGTATGCTTGGCATGCCCATAAATTCAGCGATAAGATTAACGAAGGTCCTCCTAAACGTGGGTCTTCACAAGCTTGTCTGAAGTTATATATTCACAAGGTACATAGAATCGCTTGACAATGCATATAGGCCCTACATCCACGGTTGAAAAGCAAAATTGCTGCTTCAGTCTGATGAGGGTGCTAAGCACATTGGTCCTATGACAATTGCCATCTAACTAATATGCAGTATTAATATTTTTATACTGATATATATATGTATAGGCCTAAGGCCTATGTATATTTCCACACATATTCATTGCAGGCGGTATACTGAATAACGGTTTAATACCTTGCAGTGAAGTGATGTGCTTACCAGGTACGAAGGCAGCTGGGTGCCTGTTGGACAAATTCCAGCTGAACTGCTGCCAATTGGGTCCATGTAGAGATGGTAAGAAGCCCAGGGCATTTCAGGTGTTTTACAACCTGTTATGATATCATACTCGCTAATGAAATCACACCAGCCAATGGGATTTGATACAGGTCAGATGGGCACGAATAAGTTGGTATCATACTGTCAGCACTTAGTCGTGAGATATCTTGAGTGAATAGCATCACCGTGACTTGAAGGCATTAGAATTTTTGATAACTGCCATTTTACACCTTAATAATCTCATAATAGTTATAAATGTGTTGCAGGTTTATTGTAATATTGTGGTCATCTATTTTCATTTACCGGTTTTGTTTATTTTTTAATACCTTCTGAAATTGTGCAAAGGACGTGTTTATCTTGTTGCATTATGTGAGTCAGTACCAGATCTCTATTTCTCGTGCATTCAGTTGCAGAATTATATGTATACAAATGCAAGAAGTCTATCTAATGTGCGGTCGGAATAAACCCTGCGCGTGGTTTGTGTTCGTTTGTTTATTTTGTAAAAGCATTTTATTTATTTGAAGTTGCGTTTATCCAAAAGATGTCTATTTTTGCAGTTGTTTGCTTCATTTAAAACATAAATAATTCAATATATATATATCTGAAGCTGAAATGTTGACGCAGGAACGGTATCGTGCACGTGAATTAAACGTACAGCTATTCACCTCCATGTACAGATTTCAGCTATTCACTTTCATGGTAGATTTCGGTCAATATCCAGACAAAAGCAAGCACAGCTGAATTCGTGCATGGCATATGTAACTGAAGTGTACAGCCCATCAATGGCTAATTGTACAGGCTGTTAATTGATTGTACAGAGCATTAAGATGTTATATTGTTTTTGGCTTGAGTGCATTTGACGTGTTGTGGAACGAGTTCTGTGAGTGCGTGTGCGTTTATTATTCCGAATTCTGAATGTGTTTTTGAAGGATTTTTTGCCAAATAAATCTGTTGTTCTTACAAGTCGGCCTTTATCTAAACTGATTTAAATATTCATGCTTACGGTTTTCAGAACCTACACCTTTCTTGTGACGGACTGAAACGTGAGTGCTTGCGTATACGGCGGTTTCCTAGTGCTATGTTCTGATCAGTTGTACGGTGACTGTGCAATTTCAATCCAGAAATCTGTTTTCTTGTAGCTGTCAGAATTAACTAGACTTGTCCGTCATATATTGGAATTTAATGCTGAAAAGATCACAAGTTGGGAGTCTTAGAATAGCGAATATCAATAGTTATCCATTACATCATCTGTAAGGCTGTAACCCCTCAAACGATTCACCTATTTTAAAAGTGTCTAGGCCTATTGATGACCAATCATATTGCAAAATACGTTGCAATTAAGCGACTATAACTACTATATATATATATATATATACATGTGCTATATACCCTATAATCACTTCTTCTTATCCAATACAGAAAGTGCATGGCTTCTGCGTGCAACTGTACCACCGTATGGGTAGTTTTGGATACAGTAACCTCTACAGACAACTTTGAACAACTCTCCTCTCTAAAACCCCACTCTAAATTAGCTTGTTTATAGGCAATCCTATTTTTATTAAGTAATTGATGAATATATCAATAATTTCAATAAATTTATATATTCGCTACCGTCATGCACATTAGTTTCAATCTACATAAAGCCTGTTTTTAGAAAATGACAACTGGCACTGTGCTATGTAAATATCGCATTATGATACCTGGCGTACTATAGCCCGATAGTCGGTTTTATCACAACTAAAGTTGAATATGCAGTCGAAACCCGTATCGTATACAAGCGGACACTGACTCTACAAATGGCGGCAGGTTCATATCTATCGTCCATAGTTTGTATGTCCGGTATTTCTCTTGTAATTGTCGGTCTGAAGCGGCTCTCGTAGCCACCGAAGCGCGTAACCGCAGCTGATGGCTAAATCAGACGCCGCTAATAAATATATTGATTTTTCACAAGCCATTGAATGCAATCGGAAAATCGCATCAATATGAGACCGACATGAGCCGAAAACCGGCGCCCAGCGAATCGTTAAAAGAGAAATCCCGAAGCGACATCTAGGCTACTTGCGTTCGTCATGACGAAGCTCCAGCAAAGAGATTCGATTCCTGGCAGCGATTCATTATGTTTCTAGTTCCGGTTTGACGATGACGTAGCACGAACGTCAGCAAAAGTGACGCAAAGGTAGCGTTACAAATAGGATCCCGATACTTTTTATTAACCAGTCATCGATACGCGATACCAATACTTTTTCCCACTGTAGAAATAAAATTATATTGTGCATTCCTCTCCGCTTGAATAAATTCGCGATCAAGCAATGCTGAGCAATTAATCGTTACGCTACAATGAAATAATGGATTTTCAACGTATAGCGAAATAGTAGAACGTGGCATGGCTCCTTGGGTGATAATACATGCAGGTATATGAAAAAGTAGCCATACGTTTTTCTTTAGCAAGTGTTTTGTGTGAATAAAAAACAAACTCGCTCGTCCAAAAGTATCGTTACAAGTATTGATAGGCCTATTGCAATACTTTTAAGAAAAAGGATTGGTATTTGCATTGCAATACTTTTTATGATAAAGTATTGGTATTAGTATCGTTATACTTTTTTTCGTTATTGTTAACAGCCCTGTGTAGCTGGGAGACTAGTGGTATAATACTAGTAAAACTTAATAGGGAAAAAACTAAATCATTCCAATTGACCACACCACCCAATCCCTTACCGCTCACCCATATTCCTATGGTCGGTACAAAAATTTCAATTCACCCGAATTAATTTAAGATTTATTTGGTATAAGCGTGGAGCTTCCGTTGGCGAAATATCGGCCTAAGACACAGAAAAATAACTGCTGTGGCCGAAAGTTCTTCTCATGTGTCTAAACACGACACTAACCCTGCCCCTAAACGACCCTCACGCAGCCTAACCTGACCCTAACCGACCCTGGTGACGCATATTACAAATTTAGGTGATTTAAGGGTGCGCATTTGCATGCGCCAATGGCAAAACACATACACAAAAACTTGTTCCTACGGCGAAACAGGGTAAAAGTCCGACAATGAAACGCTTTTGAAACAATGTTACAGACCATGACTGTTTTTTGGCCACCTAAATAAATCCGAAATTAATTCGGTGGAATTAGACAGACACCACATATTGTGGTAGGCCCTAATTGTAAAAAATAATCTGAGAGCGACATTTTTATATCTCCGCATCGGGGGCACTTTCTTTCTCTTCATAGGCCTATACGTCACTGATATGAGAGGTATACCTAGAATAGATCCCGTGTTTATGCTGCTCTCGTACTCATCCATCGTTTATCTATATATTTCAATATAACTGCTTAGGCTTATTTGATACTGTTTGTCCTGCGATTATTCCAGTTACAGACTGGGTCGCAACGGCTAATATTGAGCAAGCATTTTCCGCTCTCACTCTGAAGCGCATCTGACAGGATGATGGCGCTAGAAGAAAAAACGCCTGTCTTGCGATGTTGAGTGCACAATATTTGCTGTCTTTGGCTATACGTCAACCACGCATGCTCTCTTGTTCTTGTTTTCTGCTTCCGGTTGTATGTCGACGCGTGGGTGTTGTGAGACTCATGTCTAATATGAGATTTATAAATATTATTTGCTCTTCATGGAGCAGCAGAAGAAACGCCTCCGTTATTATCGTTCAAGCTCATCGAGTCCATAATTATTTGGTTGTCTTGCGGGCGCCGTGATGGAAGCGAGTGCGTTTTCGAGGGTAGATTCCTAACCCCGCGAAATGCACCACCACCAAACCACGTCTCTTACGTTTATGTGAACCTATTTTCAATATCTCGGTTTTCAGTCACAGGCTCTCTGAAATTCTGCAACCGCTTTTTGGTCTATGCCGCACCAAATCTGTGGAACGGACTCCCAAGTTCCGTCTTCAGATGTAGTCTCTTCTAGGCCTATGTTTATACTCTTCTGTGTGTTTGTACTCTCCTCCGCTACTTTCCACTACAGTGGAAAATATGGCAACAGAATTTGCTGCACAGAAAGCAAAGAAAGTTCTCGTCCTGTTGAGGAGTATATATACCATTCTGTAACAGTCACCTTTGTGTAACTAAATTTACTTTTTGTAGCCTACTTATTCACAAGCGCCATTGTAGCGGCATGGCCTGTGTTACGGCGCTCTAGAAATTGTCCATTTAATAATAAAAATAATAATTCTACTGAATAAAAATGAAATATAACCAATTTAATATCAATTAAACACAATTGGACTTGTATCCTGACGTCTCGAGATATTCTATCGGTCAAAAATATAATTCAGTCGTTTCAATCGCGTGTACTCCAGCGCATTCAGTTTATTCTGTAACTAAGAGTCGAACAATGTGAAAATGTCTTTCGCTGAAGCCCTTAAAATGTCTGATTGTAGGACAGAGCGCTGTGACCCAATTGGACCATCAGAAGAAATAACAGCCTAGGCCTACCACTAGCACAGTGCTGTCTGTTGTTACGAGTCATTGTTTATGATGAGACAGTTATGCTAAGTTATGGCGATGCTATGAAACTGGCAAAATGTCGCAGAGCCATAATCACCAACCAGAGGCACTTGTAGCGAGTGCTGCCATCTACGTACGACCAATTATCGTTGCCCAAACCAAACGTTCGACCTACTCTAACATTCATTAAGACTGCCCGAGGTCGAGAAAGAAGGGGATGCTGGAACTGTCGTTTGATGCGTTCTATAGGAGTAAGATTGGCCGTAATCTCCGAGTTCGAGCGTCGATAAGAACGATTTATGAAGACAACGATGCGACAAGAAAAGACTGGAACGATCAAATACGACTCTGGATATTAGGCGAACGACAAACGGCAAACGCCAAGCGGCGCCAGTTTGTCTATGTTCACAGACAGCCATTAGTTACACCTCTTCCTCGATGTATTCTCCTTATATGCTCCAACGAATATGTGTGTATATACATACAATATATATATATATATAATATATGTATATATATACGTATATACATGCGTCGGAATTACCTTATATATATATATATAAAATAAACTACATACTCACCCACAAATAATTATAACACGATCCATATACTATCTAAACCAAAAGAAACTCGAAAAAGGCACAAAAATCTATCTATTTATCTATCTATCTATTCATCCATTTTTCCATCCATCGATCCATTCATCCTTCCATCCATCCATCTACTTGTTGATCATGTAATCAATACATACTTGGTGCATGAAACAATTCGATACATTCAACGTAAAATTATTCTAATATAATCAAATCGTCTCATTCTTATTAGTTCGTCTGATTGAGTTTTATTTATAAGTTACAACCCATTAAGTTAATATCGACCAACGAACTCGAACGACAGAATGCAATCATCTGCCTCCTCTTCCCTCATTGCATGCACACTTTGCAACATTTAGGTCAAGCTCTGTTCTTACTTAATCTAGTTCGTCCGTCCCTTCGCCCACCCCCTAACCTGCCTCTCTTCTGCCTCCCTCTCTTCTTCCGTTCCCAATCCTTGACTATGCGAATCATTTGACGTGATAGAAGCGACATCTCGGGGTTAATGCAATAAAATTACGCAATTGGTTCAATTAAGCATCGGTGCTTTCTCTATTATGTCTTCCTGTTCTCTGTTCTCCTTTGCTCTCGTCATCTCTGCTCAACTCAATTTCACTCTGCTCTCCTTTGCTCTCGTCATCTCTGCTCAACTCAATTTCACTCTGCTCTCCTTTGCTCTCGTCATCTCTGCTCAACTCAATTTCACTCTGCTCTTCTTTGCTCTCGTCATCTCTGCTCAACTCAATTTCACTCTGCTCTCCTTTGCTCTCGTCATCTCTGCTCAACTCAATTTCACTCTGCTCTCCTTTGCTCTCGTCATCTCTGCTCAACTCAATTTCACTCTGCTCTTCTTTGCTCTCGTCATCTCTGCTCAACTCAATTTCACTCTGCTCTTCTTTGCGCTCGTCATCTCTGCTCAACTCAATTTCACTCTGCTCTCCTTTGCTCTCGTCATCTCTGCTCAACTCAATTTCACTCTGCTCTCCTTTGCTCTCGTCATCTCTGCTCAACTCAATTTCACTCTGCTCTCCTTTGCTCCCGTCATCTCTGCTCAACTCAATTTCACTCTGCTCTCCTTTGCTCCTTCCTGTTTGCTCCTCCTTGCTCGTCACTACTGTGCTCGTCTTTACTCTGATATAAACTGCTTCACTTCGCTCATTGCGCTCTCTTCTGAATCGATTTCCTCATCTCTGCATTGCTCTAATGCTCTCATCTCTTCTGTTCTCTTTTCTTCCTTCTCTCCATCATTTGCCTATCACTCTCCTCTTTTTTATTCTCCACTTTCTCATCTGCAACCTCCTTATCCCTCTGTCTCAGCCAAAGGAACCCAGAGATATCCCAGCACGTAGGAAAGAAAGATCCAGCCGAAAGACTCAGTAGGGCAAGCCTTTACAAACAGCAGCAGAGCAATTGGATGCTTACGACAAAGAAGATTATGTGATTCGTAGTTTAGGCTTTAGAGAGGTATTAAAGGGCTCTGTAGGTCGAAGTAGACCACCACCGTGTTTATCCACAGCGCCTGATCTAGATAAAGGCCTCCCGCTTGAGTAATTGCGAGGACGATCTGCGTGTGATTTTCATGGTAGGCCCTAAAATAGAAATTCAATATTGAATTCATGTCCACTTGAACCTGGTTAGAACACCGTCCAAAGGAAACAGATGCGAATAAACTCTCGATCAACGGATTTTCTTGCAGTTTGATCTAATTAGTTTACGTTGTAATTTGCTTTAGTGAGAATAAGGCGGAAACGGCGGCTGTTTCTTATAAGATAGGCCTACGTCTGCCTTGAGTGCAGGCATATATGGGTATACAATGTTATACCAATGATAAGTTAGTATAATTATTCTTACTCATGATTGGCTTCAAAGCACCTGGAAGCTATTTTAATTGCTGATGATGTGCTTGCAGCCCCGTTGACAGAAATATTCCGGACCCGGGAAGAGCAGTCAATGGGCCTCTTAGACGTCATTGAACGTGTTTGATAGTAAAAAAATTATAAGTGAGGTAATATTCGAAGCCTGAAGTTTAAACTGCTTTGGCTAAGTGCTATTTTATTTAACAAGGCAAATATCCTAAACTTTGTTCAACTGCATGATTATATTTTTCATATGGTAATTGTAGGCCAGGTCCGGGCCCATAGAAATCACCTGGCCTCTGGGCATTTGTTCCACGGCCTGGGTAGGCCTATACTTGTGGCGTGTACGCCTGTGTTAATACGTATACGCTTGCACTTACCACTCAAGTGCTGGTAATCGTGCATTATTGAGGAGGGCCTACTTAAGGAAGTCAAATTGGCCTAATTATGGCAGAAAGACAGACGCAAGATCCAGGGAGAACATCTAGGACAGACCGTATATGGACGTTTTTAAAGACGTTCAGGAATGGATCGATATGATTCTGCGTTTCATCCGAAGGAAGTCAAGACTCTCAAGAAAGTGACAGCAGAACAGGCGCCTGAAGACTAGACTACAATGAGCCTCAACCGTCCCACTGCAAAGCCAGCCAAGCGACAGTAAGCAGACCAGACTGCCCATAATATGGCCGCCTGTAAGCCAGTTCCTCTACCGCAGAGTATCTATAGCATTGAGCCACGATTGGCCATCTAGTGGCTGGAGGGACGCTAAATCAAAGACGACCGAGTCTGGTGGGCGATATAATCGGACGTGGACGAGTGATAAGAAGCCGATCGACTACGCTGCGTCGGTCAGTCGAGACCTGTAGGAAGACCATTCGCCAGAAGACTGCATTTCCTTCCACGTTGGGATTCTGTTGACGGACTTGTTTCATGGACTTATCATCATTTCGCTCAACTGCTCGCTGCTAGAATACAGAAATTTGGTAAGTCTATTGTTATCACGAAATTGCCTCTTTTCTATCGATCTGAAATCATGGCGAAATAATTCCTTTTGATTATCATAGGGTAGAGATCTTGTAGCCGACTTCGAAATATCGCTCGAGAGAAAGCTGGTGCCCTGTGCTTGGCATTCGAATGGTGCTTTAGAAGTTTACTACGATTCCATTGCAAACAACTAGTTGTTGAATTATTTGGAGGTTTTCATCGATTCCGAATAAAAGATTTTTCCTGAGACAACTATAATAAACGTAACTATTAATCTGTTGATCGATTGAGGCAGTTTAAAGATGTAAAGTTAAATGATTGCAAACTTTATTATATTATTATTTTCAAATGTGCTGGAAAAAGATTCATGTAATATTGTTATTAAATCAATCGCTCGTCCTCTGGCTGTCTGGCCCCCATGCTGGCTGCCTACTCTGAGTATGACGATGAAGGTGATGATGATAATGATGATGATGATGAGTTGGACGGTTTTGATGACGACGATGAGGAAGATGACGACGACGATAACGATGATGATAATGACGATGATGATGACGATGATGATAATGAGAATGATAATGGGAATGATGACAATAATGAGTTTGACGATGATGATAATGAGAATGATAATGATGACAATAATGAGTTTGACGATGATGATGACGACGATGATGAAGATAACAACGACGATGACGATGACGATGATGACGATGATGTACCTTTTTCCAGACCCTCTTTTAGCCTCCTCTGAGACCTGCTGCATCGCCTCCTCCTCTTCAATGGCTTCCAGTGGAAAGCGTCACTATCTTCTCCTAGCATTGCTCGTGACCGCCTCCATGGTTCTCCATCCAACTGTTTCTGGCGACTGCTCCTCCGACCGATGTTACCTTTTCGCTAAGCAAATCATCGAATGCGCTGAACTGGAACTGACTGTAGTCCCCGAATTCTGTCCGGAAACTGGTCCAAACATCACCCTATACGAGGAAATAGACCTGAGTAAAAATAAGTTGAAACGCATCGGGTCGTCGGTGTTCCGTGAGGTTCAGGTGTCCAGCATCAAGGTCTGGGATAACGATCGCAAATTCAACCTCACCATCCACCCAAAGGCTTTCCGTGGTCTGGAGAACGTTCTGCGGAACGTTTCCTTCCGGAACAACAACATTCCGGAGCTTCCGACCGGACTCTTCCGGAACCTCTTGAAGCTCCGGGTGATCGTCATGAAGGATGATCGAATTCGGGTTCTTCAGAGGGGTGTGTTCCGAGGCGCCAAGCAGGTGGAGGTGGTCAACCTCGAGGAGAACCTCTTGCAGGTCCTCGACGATTACGTGTTCGGGGGACTGGTCAAGCTAAAGGAGCTGCGTCTGTCGAAGAACCGGATCTTCATGGTCCACTCAAACGCCTTCAGCTCGTTGAAGGAGCTGAAGGACCTTGACCTCAGCAGGAATAAGATCCGTGACCTACAGCCGAAGACCTTCTACAGCCTCAAGAACCTTCGCCTACTCGATCTCAGCCACAACGCCATCGCCGCTCTCTTCCCGCTCATGTTCCGCGGGCTTCCCAGCCTCGAAGACCTCATCCTCAGCCACAATCCCATCATCCTCCTCGCCAGGGACACCTTCTCCACGATGTCCAACCTGAAACGACTGGAGCTACAGAAGTGCAAGCTCACCTACCTCAAACCGGGCGTCTTCAACGGACTCAAAAGCCTGCGTCATCTTCTCCTGCAACATAACCAGATTCGGTCCCTCCCAAACGAACTCTTTGCTGGACTCGGTTACCTCAAGAGAATCCAGTTGGAGTTCAACGAACTGACGACCCTTAACGCATGCGCATTTGATGACGTTGATGACGTGGAGGAGATCCTGTTGACCGGAAATCCGGTCCACTGCGACTGCCTGATGGCCTGGTCGTCGCGCCCTGACACGGCCAAGGTCTACGGAAAGTGCGAGACCCCTATGACGTCGAAGGGCCAGAACATCACCCAGCAGATCAAGTACGATGTATGCACGAACATGGACTACAGCGTCGATTGCAGCCAGCGGGGCTTGTATTCATTCGCCAGCAATGACGTCATGAAGTACAAGAACTACTTTCGGTACTTCAATTAGACGACCAGTTGAAACCGGATCTGCAATCCGTATAAATGTCCGATTACATCACACTGCATCTATCGATAAAGAAAAGAGAGACAATACGAACGCTTGACATAATGATAAGTAATTATATTTGCACCAAATACGCTCACATTCCAGTGCTTGTCGGTTTAAAATGTCAGCTGATATCGTCGCTTTGTGCATTCACGCTGTTGTCGTAGCTTAATTAGCAATTATAGCTCGTACGATCTTTCTTCTTAGCGCAGCATTTTGTGTTGTGTCAATTTCGTACTGATCAGTAAATCCGATACAAGCTTGTTTAGCATGTAAATTGGATGAGTTGTGATGTCTCATGCTTATTATAGGCTAGTATTTGTCCATATATATAATCATGCAGTAGCTAACTTCTCTGTCTTGTCGTATTCTATAGCTAGAGTAGAGGGCTTAGGTTATCTGTTATTATCATTCGTGTTTGCGTAACCGAGATATGTGTGTGTTTGAGAGAGAGACAGAGACAGAGACAGAGAGAGAGACAGACAGACAGACAGAGAGATACCGATACAGATAAAGATGCAGGCAAACAGGCCGACAGACAGAGACAAAAGGAGAAAGACGGAGAGAGAAAGAGAAATAGAGAGACAAGCAGGCAGATATACAAACAGACATTGAGATATGTATATCGCTCCATTCGATAGCTATCCTCTTTCGGGATGGAGGTTATTAGAGTCAACTGTGAAATAGTTCTCCAAAGCCTGCGAGGACAAGTAAGTTTTGTGGGGTTATATTCACTCTGCCACGAAATGACGAACTTTGAACTTCAATCTACTGAAAGGACTTAGTACAACGACGGGTTGTAGAATATTATGGAGTATGGATCCATGAAATGAGATTTAACAGACCCAGTGGAGAGAATAAGGCGACTCAGCAAGCGTTGCCTCGCTATATACAAGTGATGGAAGGGTTTATTTTATTATTAATTAAATACGTCAACTTTCACATAATTATATTGCGCTATGTTATGATTTGCTTATGCGTAGTGACTGCAGACGTCGTAGTAGAGTTTTTTCTTAAATCTTTAAGAAAGCTTCGATTTAGTCACTGTTATCATTTCGCAGTTTGAACACAGTTTAGTAGTAACTCGATAGTGCTTCAGTTAGTTACATTATTATCTGATTGATAACAATGACGTCGTATTTCTGCACAGTTAGAAAACCTCTGGTACTTTTATCATCAGAAACGAACGTCGGAAAGAGACATCGAAGAAAGATTTGCTGCCATTCAAATGTTTTTGGCAACTGTCAGAATTGCCTAGTTATAGAGTTTATTTTTCATGAAAATGTTTTCTTCCAATAAAAATTACAGCGATTTTCAGCAATCGCAAACGCTCCAGTTCAGCCTATTCCTAATAGATTGATTAAGTATATATATATATATATATATATATATATATATATATATATATATATATATATGTATATATATACATATATATACATGATGATTTCGTTTCTGATGATATATATATATGTTGATTCATTTATTTACAATTCATTTATTTCTATAGTTTCTTGATTGTTCGTTTTCATCAGGTTTTGGAAACAATGTAACTGGTCACTGATACCCTAACTTGGAGACCCCCTCTTTCCTATCCAAGACATTAGGTCATGAACTCAACACCAAAGGTCCTGCATATCAAATGAAACGTAGTAGCTGTCGTACTGACCACCCCACACTGACCAATCATTGTCTGACTCAAATTAGTGTCTGATGATAGCTACGCTAAATTCAGAGTGGCTGCCATTACCGAAAATAAATGCAAACATCCGCATTCAGAACGACCTCTCCTCTTTTCACTTGGCTGCATATGTCCTCATTGTAAGGATCACTGCATAGTTGCATCGGTTGGAGCGTACGTCCACGGGTGAATCTCGGCGAGAGGTTGTCGGTTCGTATACCGATCGTGGTTTATTTAAGAGGTTGGAGTCTCAGGCTGGCACAATCCGTACACACACACACACACACTTGGTCCAGAGACTCTGAACATCCATGCCATCTGTCAGCTGTTGACAGGAATCTGTTGGTTGGTTGCACGCGTGTGCGTGGGCCAACCATTGGCGACTCTTTCAGCTTACTGTGCACTGTTTTGCTAACATATTCGTTGGTAATGAAATTTAACATTATTATGCCTAGTACAGAGAGCATGGGGCCTGAAATGATCGATTGCCTCAAATGGGACGCTCTGCGTGACCAATTCAAATGGCTTAGGGAAGTCCCAATCCAGGAGAAAGGATGAGGGCGACGACTATCATATGGAGTGGTGTATAAAAGACGGCCACAGCTATAACCGACCATGACCATCTAGCGACGTGCAAACACTACAATTAATCGTAATCGTATTCTCGACATTTCTACAGCGCCCACAAAAGCGAAGTCGCGGGAACCAGCTTATCCGCAGGCACTAAATCAGAACAAAGTCGATAGATTAACTCTAGGCATACTAGACCTAAATGCTACAATATAGTTATCAATCACTTTAAGCATTGACTTCTATACAGACTCATCCGTGACACCTTTTTGGGACAGCGTATTATAGCTCACAGCTGGCTAATACGTCGGTCATATTGCAGTGATTACACTTAACAAAGAGAGCAAATATGGATGACGACGCATCGTGCAGCCTCTTGCGGAGTGACGATGTGTTGTCCGATTGTATGGCAAGCGGATCCTGTCAAAATATTTATTCCCTCTCAGACATTAACAGAAACAACTACTAGTCTAGGCCTACATGAATTCATCGGCGAGTTTAACTGGGCGTGTGAAGAGATGGTTAAGGGCAATTATTGGCAGGCATATTATTTACTTTATTTTATTACCGAAATTTGATACCGCCCGTCTTCCAACATTTTTTGCTCAGAAGTGCACACACACGCCTCGACTGCGCAATTGCAGTTGTACTGCAGAGCAATTGTGCTCAAAGTCCCTACTCAGTGACTCCCCGGACGAGGGTCGAACCCGCTCGATCACCGCACACTGAACGTTACGGGCTGACCGCTCTAACCGATCGGCCACCGTGCCACATGTGCACCTGGGATCTGTGCATATATTGTCACAATTACTTAACATCTTAGTTATTAACGATGAATGATTGTGATTGCCCACAATTTTATTTATGGCCGAATTATTAAGATAATAAACAAATTTATAATGTATTAAAACATTGAGACTATTAAGTTGAGGAGATTGGTATTGGTTGTCTACACTTTGTATGACCTCATTGACCTTTTATCAGTGTGTGCAAAAAATGCATGGGGAAAACTATGCATCTCGATGATATAAAAGGTTAAGTCACTGCGAGCACTTCAGCTGTCAGAATCTTATCATATATATTTTGGTTTTCCAGACCCCCTTTTGGAGCATGAAACAACTTTCGCTGGTTTAGCAGCTTTTGTCTGTAGACACCATCATCGAAACCGGTTTCAGGAACTTCAATATACTTTCTCCATAAATCAAATGGAAGAGCGTATAACTAGAATCACATTGTCCCTCAGATCCATCCGCCATTGTCACAACTCCCCTCTCGTTCGCCGCCACTCCAACGACCCTAATCTGGGAAGCAGACCCGGAAGTGTCAACAACATCTGACATGGACATAAAACTCCAACAGATGGCGCCCCATAGGTCTTCATACGCTGCCTACGAGCCACAACGTTCACAGAGGATTCGAACCTCCTCTGTTTGAGTGTTTGCATATGTAGGCCTAGAATATGTGAGTGTGTTCTTGGTGATTGTTCTGTAGGATTGTATTTCTATGCGACTGCCACTACAGATGGATCTCTTCTATTGATCGACGCTTCGTTTGTTATAAATCTTAGCGCTACATAAGTTCACGATTAAAGTAGGCCTGCACATGCATATGCTTTAGCGTAGAGGCATAGATGACCATTATGTAGGCCTATGTATGAGGATCACCTGGGACTAAAATGTAATTAATGTGTAAGGAATTAGGAATAGGATGCCGTACGCCCGTATCTATAGCTCAGACCCTGCTCATTTTACAATCAATAGTAGGTCTATTGATCTGACACGTTTTAACAGGGCCTTCACCACAATTTAGCGGAGACTTAGGGGGGCAAGAGGGGACGGTTGGTCCCCTAAAAATTTTTTTAGGTGGAGATGATGGAGCTACATATATATTATGCCCCTATATTTCATAAATGCTTTGTAAATATTAAATATTTCTAGAGTGTTTTTCACTGTTCATCTTTTTGAGCTGCCTCCATGTTTGAGAATTTAAAGCTTTCCGACCTCCCCAACTCCATTTTTATCTACCTATCCCCAAAAATCCAGGGCCAAGTCTCCTCCTATGCTTAACACAGACCAGAAAGTAGGAATACCGAGCACAGACTGCCACTTGGCTAAACTGTGAAAATTAAGACCACTATTCACCAGATGGCTTTATGGCCACTCGACTAGAACGTAGACACATGTGCCCCATTTCTCACACAACAAAAGCCCTACCCCAGGTATGGATGAATTAGTAGGCTAACAGTTGCGTTTATAAACATGCAGGCGTGAGTGGTATAGCGGTAGCATAGTTGCCTTCCAAGCAATTGACCCGGGTTCGACTCCCGGCTCACGCATTGCCTTTTACATGTAAACTGGAAGGAAATTATTTAATTATTTAATCAGAAACTAAAGGAAGTAAAAAGCAATACCTCGTTAGATTATAATATAGGCAGAACCTTCTGAGCGTATTAAGTAAGTTCAGTTTAACGATAAAAATGATCATCAGCGTTGTCCTCCTCCGTTTTCGAGGCTTGGGACTGGCACTGTCAGAGCGCGAACAGTGGCGGAGTTTATGGGCAGAACGTTAAGTATCTCATATCTCCGTCAACTGTTGACGATTCAACCACATCGCTCAACTCGTTCCTCTTCCACCCTAACACTGCTTCGCCTTTCCGTCACCTCATCACTCAAATTCGCAAATCGTTCCATATCTAATGCTGTTCCACTTCTTTGGAACAACCTCCCTCCAGCATTAAGACAAATATCAGATCCATAGTACGAACTCACCAACGCCTATCTCTTGCCATCTTACCACAGGTTTTCCACTCAAAACTGAAAACATTGCTTTTCACAAATCCTATCCTGAATTATCCTCTTCGACCTACCTTCCTCGCTATTTCAATTCCAAACACCATCCGCCTTAGCCGTCTACCTGTCTTCCTCTGTCTGACTCTCTGAATTTTGGCGCCTGCCTATCGATTCTGATTTGATTAAGCGCCAGTGAATAAGCTGGTTCCCGCGATTTGGCTTTTGTGGGTGCTGTTGAAATGGTGGGATTACGATTACGATTAAGTGATTACAGGCATTGTAGGCAGAACTTTCAGAAATTTATAGGTAGGGATTTCAGAGCATTATAAGCAGAACATTCAGAGCGTTAAAGGCAGAACGCGTAGGCCTACACAGGCATGCAAAGTGGGACCTCCACTACTTTAGTGTCAGTAATATCATATTTTAAAAGGCATTAATCATGAACTTTGTTTAGCTGATTTAATTAGAATTTTTTTTATTTTTCTATTGGTCGTTTATGGGCCTGGTCCGGGCCCATCAAAATCATCTGGCTCTTTGACATTTGTCCCCTCCCTCCACCCCTCCACCCCATTGGTGAGCGTGAATGATGTGCATATGCCTACAGTTTCTACTGCCGTCATGAGAATCTCAAACAACTAACGCCAATAGTCGTCAGATGGGAGTAGTTGTGCTCGTCCAATGGCAATAGAGGTCTTAAGACGTACCACAAAAGAAGAATCCTTTCCTTGAAAAGTGCTATTGATTTGGTTGAGTGGGCAGCAGTATTTCAGCTGCGTGAGTGGTATAGCGGTAGCATAGTTGCCTTCCAAGCAATTGACCCGGGTTCGACTCCCGGCTCACGCATTTTACTCAGTCAGATGAATTTGCATCTTCTTCTTAAAGTTCTGTTCACTAGGCAACACTCTTTCTGTTGCTGCCTATTGTATCCATCCACATTTCTTCCAGGTCAGCAGCATCCGCCTAATACCCTGTCTCGATGTTTTTATCATCCCTGTAAACTTTTCAGTAAATCAGTCCAGGCAGTTTAATTTATCACAATGTAAAAACTATATCACATTCGAACCAAAGGTTGTTTAAAAAAATCTTTTTCTCGTTTTATTCCAAACTCACAACTTGACAAGTCACAGTATGATTGCAAACATAACGTTAAAAGCTTGCATTTAATTTTACTTTTCAACCATTTAGCGCAGGGCCTATCAATATGTTACAATAGAGAGCGAAATCATCCCAGGCTTCTTCTACAGTCCGAAGAATGTCTCAAGCTACAGATACCCTAACTGCCTGGACGTCGTCATCAAATCGAATGCGACTTAATCCGCAGAAAACTCAATATATTTGGTTTGGTACTCGCCAGCAGCTGAACAGGCTCGACTTGGGCTCTCTGTCTTCAGAATTCCCTAACTTTGTATTCTCCATCTGTGTCAGGGATCTGGGGGTAGTCCTGGATCAAGAACTGTCTTTTGTGGAGCACATTTCTGCATTGACTCGTTCTTGCTATTATTTCTTGCGCCAGTTGCGGGTTGTTTCCCGCTCTCTCTTCTCATCTTCTGCTGCCACTTTGGTTCATGCCTTTATCGTTAATCGATTAGATTACTGTTCCTCTCTCTTCTGTGGGCTCCCTCAGGTCCGATTGCAACCCTTGGAGGGGGTTCAAAGGGCTGCAGCTCGTTTGATTGGTTGTGTTCCTAAATTTGGCCACATCTCTACGTACATGCGGGACGTCCTTCACTGGCTTCCGGTTAGGCAGCGCAGTCAATGTAGAATCTCCTCTATTGTCTGGCACTGTGTTGTGGGCAATGCGCCTGTCTGTCTTAGAGATCTGTTCACCTTAACTTCGGCTTCTTCTGGTCGCCGACCTCTTCGCTCGGCCTCTAGAGGCGACTTTGTTGTTCCACATGCTCATACCGCAACCAGGCAAAATAGAGCTTTTGCAATTGTGGGTCTTCGTGTGTGGAACAACCTCCCATCTGACCTGCGCTCTCTCCCGCGCGACCTGTCTGGCTCTTTTTATGAACTTCTCAAGACTTTCCTTTTTGACCGGGCCTGGGTCGGGAGCGCCTCTGAATAGTTATCTTGAAGATGCGCTATATAAAATGCATTGATTGATCCCTTTATACTCTGACATGTGATCACACTTGGTAGGCGGCCTACCGTAGGCCAAGGCTTTTTATTCAGTTTGAATTAATAAAGAAGAATATTATTATTGTTGTATATCTCATTTATTCGTAATAAATTGTTTTAAAGCAGTGTAAATAACTCACAACAGACTGCATGAATTTACCTGAACTTCGTCCATGAAATAAGCTATAAAAAATAATACGTCGGTGTAATGAACTTAACAGCCATCTATGGAACGTGAATACATTCCATCCGTCTCGGGAAATGACGGAAAATTGTGGCCCTCTGCTGTGGTTCCACGACAAATAGTTCACTACAAAATGGTTCACGACAAATGGTTAACGGGCAGAGGGTTAACGGGCAAAAAGTGTTCACCCACTGCATGTATTCGGTAAAATTGACATTGGATTGATGATTGTAGCCTAATGCTAGCTTAAATCTGAAATAGAATTGGATTGGTGAAAGCAATCCTTCCTATAATAGATTATATCTAAATGAATAGGCTACTTGCTGAAACAGCTGCCTTGAAGTTCAAATAATACCAAGAATTCTGTCATGAATAGAAGTTGTGTTGATAGGCCTAAAGTTAGGCCCAATTCTTCCTTAAATAGAAGATGGATTGGCAAGCATTATCATTCATTCGTTCGTTCGTTCGTTCGTTCATTCGTTCGTTCATTCAATCATTACAAAAATCCTCGAAAAGCCACGTCATGAAGACCAGCTTATTCACCGGTTATTCGCTATACCAAATCAAGTTCGCAATAGCCAATCCTATCGTTTCTTTCCGGGGCTATGTCGAAATCCAGTAGGTGGCAGAATAATAAAATTTTAGGGAACTTTTGTTTGGGAACCATTTGTCGTGAAACTTTTTGTCGTGGAAAGACTGTAGAGGGTCACGATTTGTCGCCACCTACCGAGATGAATGGAATGTATTCACGTTCCATAGATGGCTGTTAAGTTCACTACATCGACGTATTATTATTTTATGGCTAATTCATGAACGTAGTCGAAGTAAATTCATGAAGTTTGTCGTAAGTTATTTGCGCTGCTTTTAGACAATTTATCGCCAATAAATGAGATATAGGCCTATTACAACGATAATATTCATCATTATTTATTGGAGCTGATAAGAATCCAAGTGTCATTACAGGTCACTGTATGGAATTACAAGTCATTGTATGAACGGATGTTAACAAGCTATTGGAGTCAAATTTAACGCCAATTTGGTTTTATATGAAGGTAGTTGAACAGTCCACAACGAGTGAGCCCTTGGTTTTATACCTTAGTATTTGAAACCTTAACAACAGGCGTGAGTGGTATAGCGGTAGCATAGTTGCCTTCCAAGCAATTGACCCGGGTTCGACTCCCGGCTCACGCATTTTTCATCTTTTTAATCATGCGGTGCATACCACGGTGATGAGTGGTTCAAATCTCGGATTTTAGATTACCCTAATCAATAGCAAAAGCTGGTCATTAATAATAGAGTCAAAGATATTTGATCAGCCAACTTATGCACTTAAAAATTCAAGTTTGAATTTTTTTATTATCTCCAACCTCTACGTATTTGCCCAATTAAAGTTTTTCTTAGTCTATGGTTAGTCAATATCTGCTGCTGGGTACTGTGCTACTTTGAAACTCTGAGCGATCAGAGTAACCATATTCTGATAGTACCAGCCCAAGGCCTGGATTAAAGAGGAGGGCGTCGAAAGAGAGGTAGGGCCTAGTCGATAAATATAGAGCAGCCCATTTCTAAGGAACGCAGGACATGGTAGGCCTATTTGCGCTGGTTAGCTTATGCAAGAAGCAAAATTTAGAAGCAGATTTAGGCCTATAGGCTATAGATCACTAATGGAAGAGCTATCCATGACTATCATATAGTCTTCCTTCTACAGGAGGAACTGAGGAAGTGGAGTAAGGACTTCAATATGGAAATAATTCTGATCTTACAAAATAAGCCACATTGTTCGACTGGTTAGGATGACTTGTGTTAGTCGAGTCTAGGAAATCCTCCCGGAAATTCCCCCCGGAACTTTCTCCCCATGGAACTTTCACCCCGAAAACTAGGAATTGTACCCCCGCAATGTTTCCCCGCAATTTTAAAATAATTCCACAAAGAAATACAAAGCATTAAACGTATTGCTCAAGACGATAGAGACATCCATGGATTTCAACTACTCCAAGGATGCTTTTATTGCATTCATAGCAGCTTTTTCAAAGTCCATGGTGAGTGACTGACGAATTGAGTATCGTTATTTCTTCGAAAAGTCGACTATAAATTTCGTGTGCTTTGTTAATAAGAGGTATAAACACGAAATGATGGTTCCACGATTTTGGACATGAATGGTTTACAGTTGAAGGAACCGTTCCTGCACAACTTTGAAAGTTTCGTCCATTGACCAGTGTTGAGAATTACTGAGCATCGTTCGGTTCCAAAAACAATGATTCGATTGAGGTCATTCGCACCGTGAAAGAGTTGCATTGCGACCGAGGGGGAAATTCCGGGGGGGGGAGATTTTTCTGACAACGTGTTAGTCATGTTCAGCAGCATATCAAAATAAAGGGAACATTAGAATTTCCAGCACAGGTTTGGATATATAATTGTCATGTCAGGGTGGAGGGGCAGTGGTGCATGCGTTCTATGTAGTCTTATATTGCGCTAATGGCATGCTCTGTAAGTCGTTAATCGAATATATATATATATAATAAATATCTGAGGTCAGGTAATTGTCAGGGTCATGCTGCGGGTGATACTCACCATTTCCGAAACGATCGGTGACCTGACGCTGACCCTATCTCTGACCCTGACCCTGCTGTTGCAGATCGACGTCTCAGTTTAGCTTCAGTTAGGTCAGCTAATTGTTTGTTGTGCTATAGCTTATGCTGCTGCTGCAGCTGATAATAACGAAAGCCACGCACAGGGCACCAGCTTATTCACGGGCGATCGTCCTTTGGTGTGCATCACTGGATGTCCATTCCATTATTGATTTGCTGTCCATTACTTTGCCTTAATGCTGTTGCCTTAATTTACGTTTTATTGCTAACGACAGCAGACGCCATAATTATATATTAGAGTGAAATGTCTTGTGATATAATTTGTTAAACATAATCGATGGCATTGCTTATGGCATACGTGGCAATCCAGGCGTCAGGATTTGCATTCTTATGCATAATATAAGCTGATGTGTGCAGTATACAGTATAAAATACAACGAAATGCAGATGCATTTTGATATTTACCCTTCTTGTAAAGTTCAGAAGAGCATGGATGGCGCAATTGCAATTAGATTGCACAGCAATTGTGCGCCAAGGACTTGCTAAAAGTCTATATACAGTAACCGTATGATAGTGATGATTAAGACGACGACGACGATGAAGATGACGACGATGAAGTTGACGACGATGAAGTTGACGATGATGATGATGATGATAACGGTAGCAAGAACGGTAGCGATAACAATAACGATAATAATAATAATAATAATAATAATAATAATAGTAATAATGAAAATAATAAAAATGATAATAATAATGAAAATAGTAACAATAATAAAAAATAATAATAAAAGTAATAACAATATTATTGTTCGCTGCGTCGAACAATAATAATAATATCGATCATAATATAATATAATATAGTATCATTAGGCCCTAATAATAGGGCCAATGATACTAACTAGGACATGGAGATTTAAATGGAAATGCAAACATACACAGACAGAGAAACTAACAGATACTTTATAGCATAGATTAGAGATAAACGGAGAAAACCATTATATGAGAAATAAATTAATACTAATAATACGTCAGTTGAAAACGATCTTCAGAGATGGCGCGCCGTCCTCGTGTTCAGAAAGCCTAATTTGTTCCAACTAAAACCCAAAACAAAATTGTTCTTGCGTCCTATGTTGGAAATGTAACATGAAGTCCGTTCTAGGAATTCATCCTCTCAAAGAGAACTCCATTTCTCGTCCGCTCTACTGCCTCCGAATTCGTTGCCACGGTCGAGATAAGAAGCAGCCAAGTGAGACGAGCAGGCAATGAACCATGACGGCTGAACGACAGAGGACCAGGAAGCACTCTTGAACACGGGGTAGGCGACAACAATTCTTGGCCCCTATATAATCAGAATCTCCACCCTTCTAAAGCGCCGCTCAAAAGCCAAGCGCAGGCCACCAGCTTATTCGCGAGCGCTGCGTCGAATCAGAGGGGTTGTCAAAAGAGCATTCAGATAGACTCGGAGAGAGGTCAGAGTCCGGTTTCCTATACATACACCTCGAAACTATAATCTACGCTAAGTCTAATGGCACAGGACCGAGACGTAAGCTATGTAGAAGGGCAATTAAACACGCGATTGACACCAACGGATGACGAACCCATCATTTCATCCATAGCCAAAGATGATGATGATGATGATGATGATAACAACGACGACGATGAAGCTATATCTTTAAAAAGGATTTTTTCTTGATTTAGCGGCAGCGAAATCGTT